>CM074722.1:496427080-496767080 GCA_037306005.1 Rhinophrynus dorsalis | reverse complement strand
GGTACAAATTATGTTATACTAGTAGAAGAGCCCGTGTACACGGGCCACAGTGGCGGGCGGCCGCGGTGCAGTCATACCTAGTAGAGATTGCCCGCGCCGCGGCTGATACAGAGCTGGACGCTACGAAGTCAGACCTCCTGTCTCACTTCGGATCTCCCAGTTCTGTATTAGCCTCGTCACGGGAGTCTCTACTGGGCATGACTGCATTGCGGCCCCCCCAAGATTTGGGTCCAAACCCAGAGAGTTCCCAGGAATGTATATTAGACACACAGTACTATACTCACACAGTATAACACACACTATCAGGGGCCCACAGCTCTGTGTCACAGACACTTAGTATTATACATATATATATATATATATAGAGAGAGAGAGAGAGATCTTTTTAGAAGCACTCACTCTTATTTGAGTCAGTGCCTGGGTGTTATAGATCCGGCCGACTGTATGCAGAACTTCTCTAATGTGAGAAAAGCACTCACAGGACTTCAAGATCATCTTGATGAAGGTTACAGCGTTACCCAAAACGTCGATCTACTGAATACATTTCAGCTACTTTGAACAGACCAAGAAGTCCTGTGAGTGCTTTATATATATATATACACTGTATAACACACACCAGCCCACAGTCCTGTGTCACAGACACTCACTATTATATATATTAGATACACAGTAATACTATAGTGTACAGTAATATAAGACACTGTATAACACACACCAGCCCACAGTCCTGTGTCACAGACACTCAGTATTATATATATTAGATACACAGTAATACTATAGTGTACAGTAATATAAGACACTGTATAACACACATCAGCCCACAGTCCTGTGTCACAGACACTCAGTATTATTATATATATATTAGATACACAGTAATACTATAGAGTACAGTAATATAATACACTGTATAACACACACCAACCCACACTCCTGTGTCACAGACACTCAGGATTATATATATTAGATACACAGTAATACTATAGTGTACAGTAATATAAGGACACTGTATAACACACACCAGCCCACACTCCTGTGTCACAGACACTCAGTATTATATATATATTAGATACACAGTAATACTATAGTGTACAGTAATATAAGACACTGTATATAACACACACCAGCCCACAGTCCTGTGTCACAGACACTCAGTATTATATATATTAGATACACAGTAATACTATAGTGTACAGTAATATAATACACTGTATAACACACACCAGCCCACAGTCCTGTGTCACAGACACTCAGTATTATATATATTAGATACACAGTAATACTATAGTGTACAGTAATATAAGACACTGTATAACACACACCAGCCCACAGTCCTGTGTCACAGACACTCAGTATTATATATATTAGATACACAGTAATACTATAGTGTACAGTAATATAATACACTGTATAACACACACCAGCCCACAGTCCTCTGTCACATACACTCAGTATTATATATATTAGATACACAGTAATACTATAGTGTACAGTAATATAAGACACTGTATAACACACACCAGCCCACACTCCTGTGTCACAGACACTCAGTATTATATATATTAGATACACAGTAATACTATAGTGTACAGTAATATAACATACTGTATAACACACACCAGCCCACAGTCCTGTGTCACAGACACTCAGTATTAAATATATATTAGATACACAGTAATACTATAGTGTACAGTAATATAAGACACTGTATATAACACACACCGGCCCACAGTCCTGTGTCACAGACACTCAGTATTATATATATTAGATACACAGTAATACTATAGTGTACAGTAATATAAGACACTGTATAACACACACCAGCCCACAGTCTTGTATCACAGACACTCAGTATTATATATATTAGATACACAGTAATACTATAGTGTACAGTAATATAACACACTGTATATAACACACACCAGCCCACAGTCCTGTGTCACACACACTCAGTATTATATATATTAGATACACAGTAATACTATAGTGTACAGTAATATAAGACACTGTATAACACACACCAGCCCACAGTCCTGTGTCACACACACTCAGTATTATATATATATTAGATACACAGTAATACTATAGTGTACAGTAATATAAGGACACTGTATAACACACACCAGCCCACACTCCTGTGTCACACACACTCAGTATTATATATATATTAGATACACAGTAATACTATAGTGTACAGTAATATAAGACACTGTATAACACACACCAGCCCACAGTCCTGTGTCACAGACACTCAGTATTATATATATATTAGATACACAGTAATACTATAGTGTACAGTAATATAAGACACTGTATAACACACACCAGCCCACAGTCCTGTGTCACATACACTCAGTATTATATATATTAGATACACAGTAATACTATAGTGTACAGTAATATAAGGACACTGTATAACACACACCAGCCCACAGTCCTGTGTCACACACACTCAGTATTATATATATATTATATACACAGTAATACTATAGTGTAAAACACTGTATAACACACACCAGCCCACAGTCCTGTGTCACAGACACTCAGTATTATATATATTAGATACACAGTAATACTATAGTGTACAGTAATATAAGACACTGTATAACACACACCAGCCCACAGTCCTGTCACAGACACTCAGTATTATATATATTAGATACACAGTAATACTATAGTGTACAGTAATATAAGACACTGTATAACACACACCAGCCCACAGTCCTGTGTCACAGACACTCAGTATTATATATATATTAGATACACAGTAATACTATAGTGTACAGTAATATAAGACACTGTATATAACACACACCAGCCCACAGTCCTGTGTCACACACACTCAGTATTATATATATTAGATACACAGTAATACTACAGTGTACAGTAATATAAGGACACTGTATATAACACACACCAGCCCACAGTCCTGTGTCACACACAGTCAGTATTATATATATTAGATACACAGTAATACTATAGTGCACAGTAATATAAGACACTGTATAACACACACCAGCCCACAGTCCTGTGTCACAGACACTCAGTATTATATATATTAGATACACAGTAATACTATAGTGTACAGTAATATAAGACACTGTATAACACACACCAGCCCACAGTCCTGTGTCACACACACTCAGTATTATATATATTAGATACACAGTAATACTATAGTGTACAGTAATATAAGGACACTGTATAACACACACCAGCCCACAGTCCTGTGTCACACACACTCAGTATTATATATATATTATATACACAGTAATACTATAGTGTACAGTAATATAAGGACACTGTATAACACACACCAGCCCACACTCCTGTGTCACAGACACTCAGTATTATATATATTAGATACACAGTAATACTATAGTGTAAGACACTGTATAACACACACCAGCCCACAGTTCTGTGTCACAGACACTCAGTATTATATATATATTAGATACACAGTAATACTATAGTGTACAGTAATATAAGACACTGTATAACACACACCAGCTCACACTCCTGTGTCACAGACACTCAGTATTATATATATTAGATACACAGTAATACTATAGTGCACAGTAATATAAGACACTGTATATAACACACACTCCAGCCCACAGTCCTGTGTCACACACACTCAGTATTATATATATATTAGATATACAGTAATACTATAGTGTACAGTAATATAAGACACTGTATAACACACACCAGCCCACAGTCCTGTGTCACAGACACTCAGTATTATATATATTATATACACAGTAATACTATAGTGTACAGTAATATAAGGACACTGTATAACACACACCAGCCCACACTCCTGTGTCACATACACTCAGTATTATATATATATTAGATACACAGTAATACTATAGTGTACAGTAATATAAGGACACTGTATATAACACACACCAGCCCTCAGTCCTGTGTCACACACACTCAGTATTATATATATTAGATACACAGTAATACTATAGTGTACAGTAATATAACACACTGTATAACACACACCAGCCCACACTCCTGTGTCACAGACACTCAGTATTATATATATTAGATACACAGTAATACTATAGTGTACAGTAATATAAGGACACTGTATAACACACACCAGCCCACACTCCTGTGTCACAGACACTCAGTATTATATATATTAGATACACAGTAATACTATAGTGTAAGACACTGTATAACACACACCAGCCCACAGTTCTGTGTCACAGACACTCAGTATTATATATATATTAGATACACAGTAATACTATAGTGTACAGTAATATAAGGACATTGTATAACACACACCAGCCCACAGTCCTGTGTCACAGACACTCAGTATTATATATATTAGATACACAGTAATACTATAGTGTACAGTAATATAACACACTGTATAACACACACCAGCCCACACTCCTGTGTCACAGACACTCAGTATTATATATATTAGATACACAGTAATACTATAGTGTACAGTAATGTAAGACTCTGTATAACACACACCAGCCCACACTCCTGTGTCACATACACTCAGTATTATATATATTAGATACACAGTAATACTATAGTGTACAGTAATATAAGGACACTGTATAACACACACCAGCCCACACTCCTGTGTCACAGACACTCAGTATTATATATATTAGATACACAGTAATACTATAGTGTAAGACACTGTATAACACACACCAGCCCACAGTTCTGTGTCACAGACACTCAGTATTATATATATATTAGATACACAGTAATACTATAGTGTACAGTAATATAAGGACATTGTATAACACACACCAGCCCACAGTCCTGTGTCA
This sequence comes from Rhinophrynus dorsalis, assembly GCA_037306005.1. Classification (NCBI taxonomy): domain Eukaryota; kingdom Metazoa; phylum Chordata; class Amphibia; order Anura; family Rhinophrynidae; genus Rhinophrynus; species Rhinophrynus dorsalis. The sequence goes on along the minus strand of CM074722.1, from coordinate 496,762,269 downwards.
CAGACACTCAGTATTATATATATTAGATACACAGTAATACTATAGTGTACAGTAATATAACACACTGTATAACACACACCAGCCCACACTCCTGTGTCACAGACACTCAGTATTATATATATTAGATACACAGTAATACTATAGTGTAAGACACTGTATAACACACACCAGCCCACAGTCCTGTGTCACACACACTCAGTAGTATATATATTAGATACACAGTAATACTATTGTGTAAGATACTGTATAACACACACCAGCCCACAGTCCTGTGTCACACACACTCAGTATTATATATATTAGATACACAGTAATACTATAGTGTAAGACACTGTATAACACACACCAGCCCACAGTCCTGTGTCACAGACACGCAGTATTATATATATCTATTAGATACACAGTAATACTATAGTGTACAGTAATATAAGGACACTGTATAACACACACCAGCCCACAGTCCTGTGTCACACACACTCAGTATTATATATATTAGATACACAGTAATACTATAGTGTACAGTAATATAATACACTGTATAACACACACCAGCCCACAGACCTGTGTCACAGACACTCAGTATTATATATATTAGATACACAGTAATACTATAGTGTAAGACACTGTATAACACACACCAGCCCACAGTCCTGTGTCACAGACACTCAGTATTATATATATATTAGATACACAGTAATACTATAGTGTACAGTAATATAAGGACACTGTATAACACACACCAGCCCACAGTCCTGTGTCACAGACACTCAGTATTATATATATTAGATACACAGTAATACTATAGTGTACAGTAATATAACACACTGTATAACACACACCAGCCCACAGTCCTGTGTCACAGACACTCAGTATTATATATATATTAGATACACAGTAATACTATAGTGTAAGACACTGTATAACACACACCAGCCCACAGTCCTGTGTCACAGACACTCAGTATTATATATATTAGATACACAGTAATACTATAGTGCACAGTTATATAACACACTGTATAACACACACCAGCCCACAGTCCTGTGTCACAGACACTCAGTATTATATATATTAGATACACAGTAATACTATAGTGTAAGACACTGTATAACACACACCAGCCCACACTCCTGTGTCACAGACACTCAGTATTATATATATATTAGATACACAGTAATACTATAGTGTAAGACACTGTATAACACACACCAGCCCACACTCCTGTGTCACAGACACTCAGTATTATATATATTAGATACACAGTAATACTATAGTGTACAGTAATATAACACACTGTATAACACACACCAGCCCACATTCCTGTGTCACAGACACTCAGTATTATATATATTAGATACACAGTAATACTATAGTGTACAGTAATATAAGACACTGTATAACACACACCAGCCCACAGTCCTGTGTCACAGACACTCAGAATATATGGTTTGAGGCAGGCACAATTTGTAGACTGTAGAATTTATTTGGATACAACGCTATTTTGGCTCTGCTGAAGAGCCGTCCGGTCCCAGAACCAGGATCTCAGTCTATCAGCTGGAGCATTGACGTGTGTAAAAGGGGTGGAGGTGGAAACTTCAGAAGATTATTACTCTAAAAGTAGACAAGTTACAGAAACGGGACTTCGATTATTGCCTTTATTTTTTTAATATGTGCAATATTAAAGCTGCTTAAAATAAAGTAGTACTATCGCTTTAAATAATTGTGGAGCGATAACATGCCACCCATCTCTCCATCTGGATGAGATCAGAATGGACAGTGCTTTAAAGGGACAGTAATGTCTATATTAAACTTTATCTGCGAGTGTACTATAAGGTTTTTGTAACATATCTCGCTATGTTTTGTTACTTATATGTTTGTATTTCAGAAGATATTAAAGCTGAAAGGATCCCTCTCCTGCCCCTTGTGGACACCTCATGCTGCCTCTATGTCTGGTCCGTAAGGATGCACAAGGGACAATCTTCAGTAAGCAAAGGAAAATCCTGTCCTCCTTCGCCAATGGGGCCAGGGTTTTCCTTATCCTTACGACTGAAGATTGTCCCTGGCTGCATCCGTCCGGTCCCACGATCGGATTGCAGCTCTAAGGGGTGGCCACAAGGGGCAGGAGGGGATCCTTTAAGCTTAAATATCTTATGAAAGACAAACATGTAATTAAATAAACATAGCAATATATGTTATAAAAACCTTATAGAAGACTCAGAGATAAAGTTTAATATAGACATTACTATCCCTTTAAAAATATTATTGGACTCTGCCAGTGCTTTGTAATGTAGTGGAGACATCACTAGCATTCTAGGGGTTAAAAGCACCATGCAAATCAATGGTAATGTCTATTTTTTCTGTACTGTGCAGGAGGCTTGCCTTAGAATTACACCACTTACCTTAAAGTGTTAGTAATGTCCAAAAAAAAGCTTTTTTGCATATAGAAGAGCTTAAAAATCTGAGCTATATGCAAAAAAATGTATCTCTCAAACTGCTATGGTTTAAGAGATATAGGCACACGTGTTAGACCATTCCAATTAAGGGATTCCGTGTAAGTAACAAGATCTCGGCACTTCTCAAGCGCCAGCGTGTCGACCGACACGAATCTCCTGCTGACAGCTTTACAGCCGTCAGTAGGAAACAGCGAAATGTAAACGCCTGTATCTCTTAAACCATAGCGGTTTGAGAGATACGTTTTTTGGCATATAGCTCTGATTTTTAAGCTCTTCTATATGCAAAAAAACTTTTTTTTGGACATTATTAACACTTTAAACGGATAGCAATGCCTTTGTAAAGCAAAATGAAATATTGTAGCTATTATAAAAAAAACACTAAATGATCCCAGTCCCATCTCTTAAACCTTTACGATTTGAAAGATAGAACATTTTAAAGTTCCCCCGTCACTGATGTCAGCTGTAAAGCTGAAAATAGGAGATTCATGTTGGCCGACTCTTCAGCAGAGCCGAGGTACCGAAATCTAAAAAGAAATAATTCATTGGAACGGTCTACAAAGTGTGGCTGGTTCGCACAATGAAGTATTTCTTTTTAGATTACGGTATCTCGGCTCTGCTGAAGAGCCGCCGGACAGTCCCGGGACCAGGATCTCCTGCTGTCAGTTTACAGCTTACGTCAGGGAAAGGGGAGGGGGGGGGGACTTTAAAATGTTATATTTTAATAACTAGAATATTTCCTTTTGTTTTACAGTGACAATACTAACCCTTTAACCTCTTAACGACTGGCGTCGCGGTCACTTAAGGACCACAGAGCATTTTTTTTTTTAAAAATTCCGGTTCCGGACTCCCCGAACGGCGTGCAGCCGCGGTGGGAGCCCAGAATTCCATGACGGTCTTAGTACGTCATGGGTTGTTAACTCAGATCGACCCATGACGTACTATGACAGTCAAGGGTCGTTAAGGGGTTAATACATCACCCTCATTGTCTGTACAATAACACAGGACAGACAGCAATAACATGCCCCTTATTAGAAGTCAGATGGGAATCGGTCAAAATTCTAATTCTTCATGCAAAGTTTTATTGTGTCTGTGAAATGACTGTTATTTCTCAGTATCTGAACTGAAGCCTTTTAATATAGAAGAAAGTAGTCAGAATTCAGGAAGCTCATTGAGTTCGCTGTTCATCTCATTAATGGCTTGTACAGATCAGTAATATCGCATTGCCATTCAGAGAAAATGAGCATTTCCTAGTCGCATATAATTTAGCCCAGGGAACACAATAATGTCACATTACCTGATTTAAACCATATTCAAAAGCAGTTTATGTTTTTTCCTTTTTCTTTCGAAATGAATGTAATCATAAAATGCTGAAAATTTACATCTAAAAGCACCTGATGTCTCTATCCCAAAATTGGAAATATATTTGAATGTATTATAACAACTATCATATTAAGCAGAGACATTGCTATGTATTGTTATTAGATCAGGGGTTACAAGATGTGGCTCTTCAGCACCTCTTAGACTGCAGCTTGTACCTTCTGTTGAGTGGCTGAGGATAATGGGAGCTGTAGTCCAACAATAGCTGGAGATGCACAGGTTACTGACGCCTGGTATGATTAAATTAACCATTTAAGGAACAGAGGGGCCTCTAGCACTCAAAAGGGTTTTTACCAAAGCATCTAGAAATTGTCTGTGCTTGTTCAGTGGAATAATAAGACTGGGTATCAGAAGGATGAGGTTAGTGTAGTGGATTCCTTAACATTTTTGGGGAATAATGAAAAAAATGATATTTCTCTGGCCTTTTGATAAATGTACTACAGAGCAGGGGGTGGGGGAGGATACTGCGGTAGGGACCATGAGAGAGAGGGAAGTGGAGGAAAGGGGTGGACCAAAAGAGGGAAGACAGCGAAAGAATACAGGGGGAAGAGAAGGGGTTGTGTGGGAGAGGAGAGAGTGAGAGATAGGAGGGAGAGAGATGGAAGAGGGGAGCAAGAGAGAAAAGGAGGGAAGAGAGTGAGAAAGTATAGGAAGAGGCGAGAGAGGAAGAGTGAGGAAAGTGGGAGAGAAAAGAGAGGGAGAGAGGAGGGAGAGGAAGAGAGTGAGAGAGTATAGGAAGAGGTGAGAGAGGAAGAGTAAGGAAAGTGGGAGAGAGGAGGGAGAGGGAAGAGAGGAAGAGGGAGGAGGGAAGAAATAGGGTGGCCACATTTCCGTTCTGTGTCACAGTAGCGGCGGCTGCCGAGCCGACCGCTACCTTACCTGCTGGTTCGCCAGCTTTTGCCTCTGCAGCGTGCGGTCCGTTCCTTCCTGCAGCCCGCCGCAGCCTCTTCCGGCGGGCTCTCAGTGTGCCTTGGCGCGCGTCCAGCTAGACGCGTGTCTGTATTTAAAGAGACAGGCACACCTTTTTTGTCTCCTCCTCTTCCTGGGGGCTGCTCCTTATAAACCACTGGACACTACTCTCAGTTGCCCTTTCGTGGTGTCCAGTGAGGTTGTAGTACTGACTATCTGTTCTGGTTATGACCATTGGCTTGTTCTGACTATCCGCTCTGTGAATGATTTTGGCTTGTCTGACAACCATTCTGGTGCATAATCTGCGGCTCTGGTAGACTACCCTCTTTGTGTATGACCCGGGCCTGGCTGACTATCCGTTCTGGTGCTGACGTTTGGCTTGACCTGATTTCCCGTTCTGTGCGTTACGCTGGTTGGTCCCGTTACCCCTGGGATCAGACCTATAGCTCATTTCTTGTATATCGCTATCTACCTTGGTTGGCCTGCGGTTGTCAACTGCGCAACCAGCATACAAACGCTCCAGGGGATAGCCGTTGGGCACCTTGGTAGCTCTAGTGACCTCTCGATCCTGGTTTCTTGTGGTACAGGTGCGGACCTGTCGGGCGATTCCTACCTTGGTTGTACAGGTGCGGACCTGTTGGGCGTTCCTACCTTGGTTAGTGCAGGTGCGGACCTGTCGGGCGTTTCACACAGTTGGCCGGGAAATTGCGGACCGGTAGTGGATCTCCGGTGCGGACCTGAGTCAAGTCCTTCCTTGCTATCTTTGGGGCTCAGTTCCTTGTCTTCGGAAGAACAGTATTGCTGCCAACCGTGTTGCATTGTACTTTTCTGTACTTTTGCCTGTGTGTGTGTTTCTTAATAAACTCTGGTAAAATAGTACCGACTCCAGTATCGTTATTACTGCCGTGACAGTACGAAAGGGCCATGACTACGGACGGTACTAGCAACCCTTCTAACCAAGACCTCCTAGCCAGAATGGAGGTTCAAGAGCAGCGTATGGATCAAATGACGTTGGCCTTGCAAACCCTGCTGAACCGTACTGCTCATCTCGACCGCCCAGCCGGTCAGTCTGTGGCCTCCCCAGTTGCCAACCCGGCACCGATAGCTTCAGCCAACCCTGATGCAAGTGTGATCAGGGGTTCCTCATGGCATGCTCCTACTCCTCAACGTTATGAGGGAGACCCAGCTCTGTGTCGTGGGTTCTTGAACCAAGTAGGCATATTTATGGAAATGGTTCCACAGGCTTTTCCTAACGATCGTAGTAGAGTTGGATTTCTCTACTCTCGGGCAAGGCTTTAGCTTGGGCCAATCCATTATGGGAGACTGACAAACCGATTGTGTATGATTTCCTGGCTTTTGTGGATGCCTTCCGTAAAGTCTTCGACATGCCCGGTCGCAAGGCATCGGCTGCCAAGCACCTCATGACGATACGCCAGGGTACTCGTACAGTAGCCGAATATGCGATTGAATTCCGTACCCTGGCAGCTGAGGTTGGGTGGAACAATGAGGCTCTAGTAGCGGCATTCTCTCAGGGCCTATGCGACCTAGTCAAAGACGAAATTGCGGCCCGTGAGTTACCCAGAGACTTAGACGAATTCATATCATTTACTATCCTGATTGATACCAGGATCAGGGAGAGACCTTCCTTCAGGGAGCGTCTGCGTAGACCTCCATCTCGCCTGGCTCCCAGCTTTACTTACCCACCCAGTCCTCCCACGCCTCCCACACCTCCTGGCTTTGTCTCTGGGGACAGTGAGCCTATGCAGTTGGGAGCGACTCGTCTTTCAGGGGAAGAGAGAGCCTTCCGACGAAGGGAGGGTCTTTGCTTGTATTGTGGTAAAGCCGGCCATTTGTTAAAATCCTGCCCTGTACGGCCGGGAAACGCCCGCACCTAAGGTCCTGTCGGGGACAGATCTTGGGTGGAATATCTCAGTCCCCGGAGGAGGGGAAGGGTAAACCTATCCTCGAGATCTTACTGTCTTGGGGCAACTGCTCCGTAATTGCCGCCGCATTGATCGATTCAGGGGCGGCAGGTCACTTTATTGACTCTGAATTTGCTGAAAGACATGGCATCCCTTTGCAGAACCGCGAGTCTCCTTTGGCCATTGAGGCCATTGATGGGAGGCCCCTTAAACCCTCCCACATCACTCATGAGACTCTACCCTTAACCCTGCGTGTAGGAGCCCTACATTCAGAAACTATTCAGTTCCAGGTTATTCAGTCTCCACATTACGCCATTGTTTTGGGATATCCATGGCTGCAGAAGCATAACCCCAGGATAGACTGGGGGACCTGTGACATAATCTCCTGGGCTTCCAGTTGTACTAGTTCCTGTCTGGCCCACCCTACGAGACTATTCTGTACGTCCTCTCCTGGTCTACCAGAGGAGTACACAGCTTTTCGTGATGTGTTTGACAAGGGTCAAGCTGGGGCAGTGCCTCCTCACAGGGCCTATGACTGCGAAATTAACTTGATTCCCGGTACTATTCCTCCTAGGGGCCGTGTTCATCCACTTTCTGCTGAGGAGACAAGGGTTATGGAGGAATATGTTGCTGATGCTCTTGCGAGAGGCATAATCCGTAAGTCCTCTTCACCGGCAGGTGCAGGTTTCTTTTTTGTCAAAAAGAAGGATGGGGAACTGCATCCCTGTATTGATTACCGTGGTCTAAATAAGCTGGTAACCAAGAATGCCTATCCGATACCCCTGATAACCGAATTGTTTGACAGATTAAAAGGGTCCAAGGTATTTACTAAACTCGATTTGAGGGCGGCCTATAACCTTATCCGTATCAAGAGTGGTGACGAATGGAAGACAGCTTTTAATACCCGTAGTGGGCACTATGAGTATTTAGTGATGCCTTTTGGATTGTGCAATGCCCCGGCTGTCTTCCAGGAGTTGATCAATGATGTCCTCAGAGACTTGTTGCAAAGTTCGGTTGTGGTATACCTGGATGATATACTCATACACTCGCCATCTATTGAGACACATTTCACAGATGTGTCAAGGGTTTTACAGCGTCTGAGAGAGAATGGTCTCTACTGTAAGCTCGAGAAATGTGAATTCCATAAATCCCAGGTCACTTTTTTGGGCTACGTGATATCTGCCTCGGGGTTTGCTATGGACCCACAGAAACTATCTGCCATCATACAATGGCCTCGTCCAGTGGGGTTGAAAGCCCTCCAACGCTTTTTGGGCTTTGCTAACTACTATCGTAGGTTTATTAAAAACTTCTCCTCGATAGTAAAACCTCTCACGGATCTCACTTGTAAGGGATCAGACGCTTCCAGGTGGTCTCCCAGAGCCATTGGGGCATTCGAGACTCTGAAATCCGCCTTTGCCAAGGCCCCTATCTTAGTGCACCCTAATCCCGCCCTGCCCTTCACACTGGAGGTCGACGCATCTGAGACGGGAGTAGGCGCCCTCCTGTCCCAGCGCTCGACTCCTGGGGAGGCGTTGCTTCCTTGTGGATACTTTTCCAAGAAATTGTCTAAGGCGGAAGGGCTGTACGAGATTGGTGATAGAGAACTGCTGGCCATTATATTGGCATTGAAGGAATGGCGTTACCTGCTGGAGGGAACTAGTACTCCGATCTTGATCCTCACGGATCACAAGAACTTAACTTATTTGTCTGAGGCTAAACGTCTGTCTGCCCGCCAAGCCAGATGGGCATTGTTTCTGTCCAGATTTAACTTCATTGTCTCGTATCTCCCGGGCTCTAAGAACATTCGGGCAGACGCCTTATCCCGTCAATATTGTTCTAATTCTGAGGAGGAACCCCCTCCCGCCCCGATTATTCCAGCCGATCGTATTCTGGCTCACATTCGTACTAGTATTACGTCTCCTCTGGGTGAGGAGATTTTGGCTTCCCAGGGTTTGGCTCCTGCAGAGAAACCCGGTGGGAGATGTTTTGTACCAGTTCCACTGCGCACCAGACTGTTGGAAACTTTCCATACCTCCAAAACCGCTGGCCACAATGGACGCGATCATTTGATCTGGTCCATTTCCCGATTATTTTGGTGGCCCAGCTTGAGGAAAGATTGCGCAGCCTTCGTGGCAGCCTGTCAGACCTGTGCTCAGAATAAATCCCCACGTAGCCTACCTGTGGGTCTCCTTCAACCCATTCCCAATGGGGATCGCCCATGGTCTCATCTGTCCATAGATTTTATGGTTGACCTTCCCGCATCCCTGGGCCATACGGTGATCCTGATGGTGGTGGACAGATTCTCCAAGATGGCGCATTTTGTACCTTTGAAGGGGTTGCCTTCTGCCCAACAGTTGGCGGAGATATTTGCTAAAGAGGTCTTCCGTTTACATGGCATTCCTAATGTGATTGTTTGCGACCGTGGGAGCCAGTTTGTGTCCCGATTCTGGAGATGTTTTTGCACGCAATTGGGGATTCAACTTGCCTTCTCTTCTGCCTACCACCCTCAATCTAATGGTGCCGCCGAACGGTCTAACCAGGGCCTGGAACAATTCCTTCGTTGTTATATAAACCACCACCATGACAACTGGGCTACTTTGTTACCCTGGGCGGAATTTGCCAGGAATTGTGCCATCAACTCCTCTACCCAGAGTTCTCCGTTTTTGATAAATTATGGGTTCCAACCCTCTGTTCTCCCGGAGACCTTTGAGGCACAACCTATTCCGGCTCTGGATGAGCATATACGGGCTCTCCGCTCCTCTTGGGTACAGGTACAGCATACCCTACATGGTTCTATGCAACGACATAAACGGCAGGCCGACCGTAGGCGACTACCCGCACCCTCCTTTCAGGTTGGAGATAGGGTATGGCTATCATCCCGGAATCTTAACCTCCAGGTTCCCTGCAACAAATTGGCTCCCCGGTTTGTTGGTCCATTTCGCATTATTCGGAGGGTCAACCCTGTGGCATACGCATTACAGCTACCCGCTACCATGCGCATTCATAATGTTTTTCATGTGTCGCTATTGAAACCTTTAACCTGTAACCGGTTTACTTCTGCCTCTAGTCCCCCGGCTCCCATTCAGGTGGGGGACCATGCTGAATTCGAGGTGCAAAGTATACTGGATTCCAGGAGGGTAAGGGGGAGTTTACAATATTTGGTGCACTGGAGGGGCTATGGTCCGGAGGAGCGCTCTTGGGTTCCCTCCAGAGATATGCACGCATCCAGACTGATTCGTAGGTTTCATTCCCGCTTTCCAGACAAACCTCGCCCCGATCCTCGCAGGAGGGACCCTTAAGGGGGTGGTACTGTCACAGTAGCGGCGGCTGCCGAGCCGACCGCTACCTTACCTGCTGGTTCGCCAGCTTTTGCCTCTGCAGCGTGCGGTCCGTTCCTTCCTGCAGCCCGCCGCAGCCTCTTCCGGCGGGCTCTCAGTGTGCCTTGGCGCGCGTCCAGCTAGACGCGTGTCTGTATTTAAAGAGACAGGCACACCTTTTTTGTCTCCTCCTCTTCCTGGGGGCTGCTCCTTATAAACCACTGGACACTACTCTCAGTTGCCCTTTCGTGGTGTCCAGTGAGGTTGTAGTACTGACTATCTGTTCTGGTTATGACCATTGGCTTGTTCTGACTATCCGCTCTGTGAATGATTTTGGCTTGTCTGACAACCATTCTGGTGCATAATCTGCGGCTCTGGTAGACTACCCTCTTTGTGTATGACCCGGGCCTGGCTGACTATCCGTTCTGGTGCTGATGTTTGGCTTGACCTGATTTCCCGTTCTGTGCGTTACGCTGGTTGGTCCCGTTACCCCTGGGATCAGACCTATAGCTCATTTCTTGTATATCGCTATCTACCTTGGTTGGCCTGCGGTTGTCAACTGCGCAACCAGCATACAAACGCTCCAGGGGATAGCCGTTGGGCACCTTGGTAGCTCTAGTGACCTCTCGATCCTGGTTTCTTGTGGTACAGGTGCGGACCTGTCGGGCGATTCCTACCTTGGTTGTACAGGTGCGGACCTGTTGGGCGTTCCTACCTTGGTTAGTGCAGGTGCGGACCTGTCGGGCATTTCACACAGTTGGCCGGGAAATTGCGGACCGGTAGTGGATCTCCGGTGCGGACCTGAGTCAAGTCCTTCCTTGCTATCTTTGGGGCTCAGTTCCTTGTCTTCGGAAGAACAGTATTGCTGCCAACCGTGTTGCATTGTACTTTTCTGTACTTTTGCCTGTGTGTGTGTTTCTTAATAAACTCTGGTAAAATAGTACCGACTCCAGTATCGTTATTACTGCCGTGACATTCTGCTATTCCGGGACATGTGGTCACCCTACTCCTCTTCATCGCCACATTGCCCCTTGATGCCCTACCTTGAGTGCTCTGTGCCTCCTCCGGCACAGAGCTGAAGCTCCCGCGCGCTGTGCTCAGGATTGCAGAGCGCTGGGAGATGATGTCATCTTCCAGCGCTCTGTATTACTAGAGCGTTTGCCTCCAGGAGATCCGCTGGATTGCCGCCCTGGATGTCAGCCTGCAAACGGTGTGTCACATCATGGACGCCGCGAGGGAGCGCTGATTTATGCTAACAAACGCTCCCTCGCGGCATCCATGATGTGACACACCGCTTGCAGGATGACATCCAGGGCGGCATATATAAAAAAAAAAACAACAAACACTGGCTTCATTCCGGGACACTTCATTGTCCCGGAGGGAGATGACCCGGGACGCGGGACATAGGCTTAAAATAAGGGACAGTCCCGGACATTCCGGGACCCGTGGTCACCCTAGGAAGAAAGTGAGAGAGTATAGAAAGAGGTGAGAGAGGAAGAGTGAGGAAAATGGGAGAGAAAAGAGAGGGAGAGAGAGGAGGGAGAGGGAAGAGAGGGAGGAGGGAAGAGAGGAGAGGAAGAGGTGAGAGAGGAAGAGTGAGAAAAGTGGGAGAGGAAAGAGAGGGAGAGGGAAGTGGGGAGATAGAGACAAAGAGAAATGGAAAAAGCATAGGGAGATAAGAGAAAAACAGAGAGGGAGAGATGAAGAGAGAAAGTGAGAAGAGAGGAGGGGAGAAAAGAGTGAGAGTATAGGATGCGGAGAGAAAAACAGAGTTAGAAAAGTGGGAGAGAGTAGAGTGGGAGCGATAGGAGGGAGATAGTTGGAAAGGGGGAGAGAAAGAAAAGTATTAGGGAGGGAAGAGAAAGATGGAGAGAGGAAAGGGGAGAGAGGTTTACAGAGAACAAGGAGAGAAGACAGAACCATGGAAAAAGAGGGTGAGGAAAGAGGGAGAAGAAAGAGAGGGAGATGATAAAAAGAGAAGGAGAGAGAAAGTATAGGGACAGGGAGGGATTATAGGGACAGGGAGAGATTATAGGGACAGGGAGAGAGTATAGGGAGAGGAGAGGGTATAGGGAGAGGAGAGAGTATAGGGACAGGGAGAGAGTATAGGGACAGGAGAGAGTATAGTGAGAGGAGAGAGTATAGGGAGAGGAGAGAGTATAGGGACAGGGAGAGAGTATAGGGAGAGGAGAGAGTATAGGGACAGGAGAGAGTATAGGGACAGGGAGAGAGTATAGGGACAGGGAGAGAGTATAGGGACAGGGAGAGATTATAGGGAGAGGAGAGAGTATAGGGACAGGGAGAGAGTATAGGGACAGGAGAGAGTATAGTAACAGGGAGAGTATAGGGAGAGGAGAGAGTATAGGGACAGGGAGAGAGTATAGGGAGAGGAGAGAGTATAGTGAGAGGAGAGAGTATAGGGAGAGGAGAGAGTATAGGGACAGGAGAGAGTATAGGGAGAGGAGAGAGTATAGGGAGAGGAGAGAGTATAGGGAGAGGGAGAGGAGAGAGTATAGGGAAAGGAGAGATTATAGGGAGAGGAGAGAGTATAGGGACAGGGAGAGAGTATAGGGAGAGGAGAGAGTATAGGGACAGGGAGAGAGTATAGTGAGAGGAGAGAGTATAGGGACAGGAGAGAGTATAGGGAGAGGAGAGAGTATAGGGAGAGGAGAGAGTATAGGGAGAGGGAGAGGAGAGAGTATAGGGAAAGGAGAGATTATAGGGAGAGGAGAGAGTATAGGGACAGGGAGAGAGTATAGGGAGAGGAGAGAGTATAGGGACAGGGAGAGAGTATAGTGAGAGGAGAGAGTATAGGGACAGGGAGAGAGTATAGGGAGAGGAGAGAGTATAGGGAGAGGAGAGAGTATAGGGAAAGGAGAGAGTATAGGGACAGGGAGAGAGTATAGGGAGAGGAGAGGGTATAGGGAGAGGAGAGAGTATAGGGAAAGGAGAGATTATAGGGAGAGGAGAGAGTATAGGGACAGGGAGAGAGTATAGGGAGAGGAGAGGGTATAGGGAGAGGAGAGAGTATAGGGAGAGGAGAGAGTATAGGGAGAGGAGAGAGTATAGGGACAGGGAGAGAGTATAGGGAGAGGAGAGAGTATAGGGACAGGGAGAGAGTATAGAGAGAGGAGAGGGTATAGGGACAGGGAGAGAGTATAGGGAGAGGAGAGAGTATAGGGAGAGGAGAGAGTATAGGGAAAGGAGAGATTATAGGGAGAGGAGAGATTATAGGGACAGGGAGAGAGTATAGGGAGAGGAGAGAGTATAGGGACAGGGAGAGAGTATAGGGAGAGGAGAGGGTATAGGGAGAGGAGAGAGTATAGGGAGAGGAGAGAGTATAGGGACAGGAGAGAGTATAGGGAGAGGAGAGAGTATAGGGACAGGGAGAGAGTATAGGGAGAGGAGAGAGTATAGGGACAGGGAGAGAGTATAGGGAGAGGAGAGAGTATAGGGACAGGAGAGAGTATAGGGACAGGAGAGAGTATAGGGAGAGGAGAGAGTATAGGGACAGGGAGAGAGTATAGGGAAAGGAGAGAGTATAGGGACAGGGAGAGAGTATAGGGAGAGGAGAGAGTATAGGGACAGGGAGAGAGTATAGGGACAGGAGAGAGTATAGTGAGAGGAGAGAGTATAGGGACAGGGAGAGAGTATAGGGACAGGGAGAGAGTATAGGGAGAGGAGAGAGTATAGGGACAGGGAGAGATTATAGGGACAGGAGAGAGTATAGGGACAGGGAGAGAGTATAGGGACAGGGAGAGATTATAGGGACAGGAGAGAGTATAGGGAGAGGAGAGAGTATAGGGACAGGAGAGATTATAGGGACAGGAGAGAGTATAGGGACAGGGAGAGTATAGGGACAGGAGAGAGTATAGGGACAGGGAGAGACAGAGAGGAGGTAGAATGTAGGGGGGAAGACAGAAAGAAAGGAGAAGGGAATGGGGGGGGGAGCATAAGAGAGAAGTGGGTAGAGGGAGCGGAGAGGAGACAAAGGAGAGGTAGTAAAAAGGGAGAAGAGAGAAGAGAAACAGTAGATGCAGAGGAGAGAAAGCGTGGAGGGGGAGATTACAGGGAGACCTCATTAGCATTCAAGGGTTTCAATGTCACCTTTAACCTCTTGGATGCTACACAATGCACTGGAGATGTCTGTAGAATCTAAGAGGTTAATATGTTGTCTGCGGAGGCGTAACTAGAAGCCACCGGGCCTGGGTGCAAAAATTGCCATGCTTCCCCCCCGACCACATTGCCCCCAATGTCCATCTCCAAATTGCCCCCACTGACCCCCAGTGTCCATCTCCACATTGCCCCCATTGACCCCCGGTGTCCATCTCCACATTGCCCCCAATGTCCAGCGCCACATTGCCCCCATTGACCCCCTGTGTCCATCTCCATATTGCCCACAATGTCCACCATACCCCCAGTGTCCATCCCATACCTCCCTGGTGGTCCAGCGGCATGGCAGGAGAGGTCTGTGCCTCCTTCTGCACAGACCTCTATTAGCAGCTGGAGCTCCCTCTCTCTAGTAATGCTGAGTGCTGGGAGATGATGTCATCTCCCAGTGCGCTGCATTACTAGAGTGCTGGAGGGAGATCAGCTGCTAATAGAGGTCTGTCCTGAAGACGGCACAGACCTCAACTTGCAGGCATCGGGCAGGGGTATCACAGGGGGAGGCTGGACCCCTGGAGTGACAGTCCTGGTCTCCGTTGCTACCCCTGTGACCCATATTGTTACGCCACTGGTTGTCTGCCAGGAAGCCCCACACTCCTACCTGGGAACAGATTATGGGATGCTTTAGTTCAGTCCTCAAGGGCCACCAACAGGCCAGGATGTATGGATTTCCCTGATTAAGCACAGGTGAGTCAGTCACAATGAATGATCCACTGATTAACTCACCTGTGCTTAATGAGGGAAATCCTTACATCCTGTCCTGTTGGTGGCGCTTGAGGACTAAACTAAAGCATCCCCTAATCTGTTTCCAGGTAGGAATACGGGGCTTCCTGGCAGACAAGATATTAACCCCTTAGATGCTTTTCCAATGCATTGTACAACATTCAAGAGGTAAATATCGACTATTAATCGCAGCTTCTCACATACTTATACGCTCACAGCTGCCCTTGGAAAACAGCCTTTATGTGTCCTGTGTTACTCTTGGGTTCATCTCCAGTGAAGTAGATATATTATATTTTCTAACTCTCAGCGCATCAGCAGAAGGCAGAAAACCTTATTGTAAGCAGGAATCCCTGCAGGATATGCATTTCTACCTCCTCTCCTGACACTGGAAGCTGTGCGCGTGTAATTATAATAAAGAAATGCGATGCTGTGGGCACGGTGAGTGCTAATAATAGCCACGGTTTGCCCTTCAGACCTGGCATGGGTAGTGAGTTCTCTGTTTGAGATCACATTGCTTGGTTCACATAGGTGACTGAAAAGGAATAGTAATATTTCACAATAAAAGCAGTTCCAATTAATCATCATAGTATTTGGGCCATGGAGAGTGTTATTTCAATACTGTCAGAGTTGTAGTACAAGAGTAATTGAATGATAAAGTATCCCCCCTCCTGCCCCTTTTACTGATGTAACACTGCTCACCTCAGAGCAGCAAGACTGTCCGGATGGATCACAGAGAGGGACAATCTTCAGTGAGCATAAGGGAAAAACCTGTCAAGGGGGGAAGGGTTTTCCTTATGATCACAGTAAGAAGATTGTCCCTTGCTGTGACCTGTCCGGTCAAGAGACCAGATTCCACATCTATGGGGAGGTGGCTTACACTAGGTAAAAGGGGCGGGAGGGGGATACTTTATCATTCAGTTACTCTTGAACTACAACTCTGACAGCATTGAAATAACACTCTCCATGGCCCAAATACTAGGAAGAATAATTGGAGCTACTTTTTTGTGAAACATTACTATCCCTTTAAAGGGATAGTAATGTTTAGGTATTACTGTAAGACCGATTCTTCTACATATTTTTGTATAACGGTATGTAGCTTTATAACCATTCAAATATTTGCCGTTTTCGTTTTATTCTATCACTAGCAATTTGGGATGGTGTTGCCCGTCATGTTATGTAGGGAATTAACTCACACACACACAGATGCAACACATGTACACACAGAAACACAAATACTTGCATACACGCAAAAGCACACATATGCACTCAGATACATAGAGTGAGACATACATACAAACATACATACATACGTGCATGCAGTATACAACATGCAGAAACATACAGTGATACACACATACAACACACACAGTAAGACACACACATGTATACACAGATTCCATAGAAAATGGTTTGAGAACAACTATTTCATAAATCTTATTTTAACAACCTGGTACATAATTATAGAAAACCTGAAAATGATGTTTGGTTAAGAAAGACATACTTCCCTGTAGTTTGTAGTCCAAGTTGTGTCAAGTTTAAGTGCTATTCTGAAGCAGTGAGATAGGAACTAAGAAGTTGAAGGTAGTTATAAAGGTCTACATATTGATTAGCTATTGGCCGAATGGAAAGTCAAGGGGCAGAGTTTGTTTGTAGTCACAAGAAAACAAAATATGTTCCTCAATTGCAGTAAATGTAATTTTCTTATGTGGTACTTTATACGTAGTTCATTATTTCTGTGTATACACTCCAGGCTACGCTTTATAAGTTATGGCTGGACTTAAAGGGACAGTAATACTTTGTTTTATCTTTATTTTATTTTGTAGGCATTAAAAAAACATGAAGAACGATATAAGTCTTATCTCTCAAACCTTTATGGTTTGAGAGATATTCACAAGCAAAGTTTCCCCTCACTGACCAAAACGGTCAAGTCTGCCATCTAGCTGTCTGATTTGGAATCCGGTCCGTGGACCGCCTGTGGCTCTACAGCAGAGCCGAGATCGCGAGATATAAGAAGAACTATTTCATTCGAATAGTCTACTAAGTGTGTCTGGTTTGCAAGCACACTTTTTAGACCCTTCCAATGAAATGGTTATTTTTATATCTTGCGATCTCGTTTCTATATGAACTTACATTATGTCAGAGCTGACGGTCAACAAAAATGCTAATGATCTCTGAGTAAGCTCTTTCAAATGTGAAACACGTGGGTCTGTCTGAGACGTCATCTTATAACATCTGGCTGCATGTACCTATCGCTAATTAGTCTCTCCATTAGCATTTTTGTTGACTGTCAGAATTGTGAAAGTATGCTTTTTAATCACCAATAAAGTTGTTGATTTTACACCTGGACTGATTCTAATATTTGGTGGTAGTGCATGAATTGAATACTGTTACCTTCTCTAAGGGGCCAGCTTTCTTGTAGCAGGGGGCAGACAGACTACAGCTAGAGGGGATGGCCATCACATGCCTGAGGTACAGCTTGTACTGCCGGCAACCTCCTGATGACATCACAATGCCAAATCAGCAAGTACTATTTTTAATAAACAAGGCTTTTTGTTTTCAAATAAGTGCAGTAGTTATACTTGAGTTGTCTTGCTTAAAGAGCTAGTAATAGCTCATTACAACCTAAGGTTCGATCATTCCTTATAGTGTGTACTAATGCAATCCAGCGCTGGCAATTTTCATATCACTCTAGTTTCTATTAAATCTATATATATAAAAGAAGACTTTGTGCCTGGCAAAACACACCCAGGGGCGGCAGTAAAAAGGATTACTGCTGCCATTGGGTGATTCTGTGGGAGTGTGATTTTTGGCCTGCCCCCACTATCCAGCCCGCCCACCACTATCTAAGGCTGAAAAAAAAAATGGCTGCCACACACTCCTACACCACAGACACATGCACATGCCCTCCCACACACACACTAGCAGACACATACACACATATACACACACGCACGCTGAGGATGATGGGAACAATGTTCAAGCTACAGCTGGAAGGCCATGGTCCAATCTGTATTATGCAGCTTCTTCATTCCCTGTCTTTGAGCCTACACAGCTCTGCTAATTACTACAAGTGAGCTGATTTCTAAACAATCAGCAGGAGGATACTGGCTTGCTGAGAAAGTGGAAACAACGGCAGAGAGGTGATCAGGCAGTGCAGAGCAAGGCTTCAGCTGAGCTGGTAAATGGCAGAGACATGGATGTGACTGTATTTATATATTGCACAAAGAGAGAGAAAGAGAGCAGATTGTTTGTCAGTCTGTCTGTAAGTAGAGGTGCCAGTTCCTGCAATCATCTCCATGCTGTACATAGCTCACTGTATAGCATGTATGACAAACTATTTATATATGGTCTGGCATTGTATAGTATACAGTCTGTGTATAAGGACTGGCACTATACAGTATAGGAGGGACAGTCCCTGTTTGACACCCAAATCCCTCTGCTCCTCTATTTAGATCACACGGTGTGGTGCATATACAGTAGGCTGACCAGACCTCACCTTTAACCGGGGACACATAGGAAATAAGCATATTTCAGGAGTGCACCAAAATCAAAGCAGCCCTGCAGTATGCATTTTTCATATGTGTCACTGGTTAAAGGTGAGGTCTGGTCAGCCTAATGTACAAGTGTATCAGATTGCTCCACATCAGTAAAACCCATGGTAATGTGGGTATAAACTTCTGTATATATCTGTTAAATTAGTCTGTGTAAAAAAATACTTTCATCTTCTTCTAAATCATTCACTTACAGAAAGAGTAACTTAACCATTTCAGTGCCAGAGGAGATGCAATGCATTGCTTACCCCCTGGCACGCAAAGGGTTAAAAATTCTCTACAATGGTCTGGCACTGTATAGCAGTGGTTCTCAATCTGTGCCCTGAGTGGCTATTAACAGGCCAGGATTTTAGAATTTCCTTTTAAGAGCACAGGTGAGTTAATCAATATGACTGAGCCTCTGATCAACACACTTGTGTTCTAGCAGTGAAATTCCTAAGTCCTGGCCTGTTAGTGGCCACTGAGGGCATGGGCTGAGAACCTCTGCTGTATAGTATACAGTCTGCATGTGTCTGTGTATAAGGACTGGCACTATACAGTATAGGAGGGACAGTCCCTGTTTGACACCCAAATCCCTCTGCTCCTCTATTTAGGAGATCACATTGTGTGGTGTATATACCAGTGTATCAGATTGCTCCACATCAATAAAACCCACAGTAATGTGGGTATAAACTTCTGTATATATCTGTTAAATTAGTATGTGTAAAAAATAATTTCATCTTCTTCTAAATCATTCACTTACAGAAAGAGTAACTTAACCATTTCAATGCCAGAGGGGATGCAATGCATTGCTTACCCCCTGGCACTCAAAGGGTTAAAAATTCTCTAAAATACACCACCAGCCACGCCCCCAGTAACACCACCGAAAACACAAGTGTCCCTCTTTGGCCATATGAAATGTTGGGAGGTATGTTACTTACACTGCTCACACTGTATGTATTTATGTTCTGATTTGCAGCTGTGTGTCACTGTTTGTGTTGTCAGTGCATGTGTGTGTATATGTGTGTGTTGCATGTGTCTCTGTCTATCACTGTGTGTACCTTTCTGACACGTACACCCTACGCTATAATTCACTATCATAACATTTATTTAAAAAAAAAGAAACATTTCCTGCATAACATGACGGGCAACGCCGTCCCAAACTGCTAGTTATATTATAAAGTTTCCCCCTCCCACCCCTTTTCAATATGTTAAGCTGCCTCCCCTCGGATCTGAAATCTGCTCGCTTGACCGGACAGATCGCAACAAGGGACAATCTTCTGTCCATCAGTATAAGGAAAACCCCACCCACCTGATGGATAGCTGATTTTTCGTTATGCTGACACAATATTGTCCCTTGCCGCGATCCGTCTGAACCAGCTTTCTGATCTGAAGACAGGCGATTGATGTAAGGAAAAGGGGTGGGAAGGGACACTTTATAATATAATTACTTAGAAACTGGAGCGATATGAACACAGCCAATGTTGAAAAGCATTAGTACATACTATAAGGAACGATTGAACCTTAGGTTATAATTATCCATTGCCATCTCTTTAAAGGGGAACATTCACCTCTTAAAAGTTTTACCATATGTTTAGTTATTAAAGTAGTATTAGGAAACATGTTTTTTTTTAATTTACATACTTTTAAAGATATTTAATCTTCCAGCTGTGCACTTCCACATAATGTGGCACCCTGACTCTTCAGCAGAGCTCTTCATGACTTCCCAGCGCTACTTAATTCTCCTCCCACCTCCCTCCCAGCTGCCCCAGGAAGTGCGTTCATGCTTCCCTTCGGTGGGAAGAGTGAACGCACTCCCTGGGTCAGCTGAGAGGGAGGTGGGAGGAGAATTAAGTAGTACTGGGAAGTCATAAAGAGCTGTGCCGAAGATTCAGCGTTCCGCATTATGCAGAAGTGCACAGTTTGAAGATTAGATGTCTTTAAAAGTATGTAAATTAAAAAAAAACAACACATGTCCTAATACTACTTTAATAGCTAGACATATGGTAAAAACTTTGGGGATATGACCCAGCCAAACATTAATATGGACCCAGGTAGGAACAAGGCCAACAGTTAAACAGAGTAGCACTAGGCCGGAGCCACAGGTCTGTACCAAAGTGGGTAGTCAGACTTAGCCAGGAGTCACGTACGGAGTGGATAGTCAGCCAGAGCCACGGGTCTACACCAGAGTGGGTAGTCATACTTAGCCCAGGGTCACACACGGAGAGGATAGTCAGCGGGGCCACAGGTCTGCACCAGAGTGGGTAGTCAGATTAGACAAGAGTCATACGTGGAGCGGATAGTCAGGCAGAGCCACAGGTCTGCACTAGAGAGGGTAGTCAAGCTAGCCAAGGGTCATACATGGAATGGATAGTCAGCCAGAGCCACAGGTCAGAACCAGAGTGGGTAGCCAGACTTAGCCAGGGGTTAGAGAGTAGAGAGCACGGAAGCCAAGCAGAATTCAAACAGACTGATACTGGACGGTCTACAAAGTGTGCATGGTTTGTAAGTACACTTTGTAGAGTGTCCCAATTAATTATTTATTTCTAGACTAGTTTAAAAGCCCATGTACACGGGCCACAGTGCCACGCAGCAGCCTCGGCTTTTGCCCGGAGCCTCTCTGCTCACTGCCCGCGCTGCAGTCATGCGCAATACTGACTGCCCGAACGCACAGGGGCTGATACGGAGCAGGGTGCTCCGAATTCAGACCGTAGTCCTCTCTGCGCACCTTCCTGGGACTGCTTGGTCCCAGGAAGGTGCGCAGAGAGGACTCCGGTCTGAATTCAGAGCGTCCTGCTCAGTATCAACCACGGCGCGTTCGGGCAGTCAGTATTGCGCATGACTGCAGCTCGCACAGTCTCTACTGCGCATGACGGCTTCTGACAAACATCCTAGCCAATTATTATATAGGATAGAGCTGCTGGCCAGTCAAATGTCCAGAATCTCCTGCTGTCAGCTTGAGCGCTGACTTCTGTGAAACAGCCGGGAGAGGGGACTTTAGCAGGTTATATCTCTCAAACTATAAAGGTTTGAGAGATCGGACTTAAAGCAATTGATTTCTTTTTTAAATACCTACAATATTACAAAAAAATAGATAAAATCAAACATTACTATCCCTTGAAGAAATCATCCTTGATCAGAGACTGACAGGCAGGCTTCTTGCTGTAGTGGCATCAGTCACCATCAGTCATTTCCTGTACCTTAAGGTACAATGCAACTCCTCAGGCACTCAAAGGGTTAACCTATGGCCCCAAATCGCTGATGTCATACACAGAGCCCTTCTCCAGAACTGTACCATCAACTTTAGGGGCCCTACACACAAACGCATGTGGAGAAAGGGGTTGAATAGTGCCATTTAAATGTATGGGGATATAGGGAAATGTAGTTTATACCCTGTGGTGTAGTTGGGTTATCCAAGATTTGCTCCAAGTCCTTTGTGATTATGGCCTTTTGTGAGATGTTACCAGTGATCAACAAAGCAGCATTAGTACCTATCTAACTGTCCTGCTAATGCCTCTTCCTTTACAAGCTGACTCATCCCACTGCCTTGTTACATTGTTTGCTACATAGATGGCCAAATGCCCCCAACGCGTTTCATAATCAGTTTGTTTCTTTCGCCTCCGATCATTCTTTAAACTCACATTAGGAGAAGAAACTTGATTTACAATTAGAACTTTTTTGTTCCCACTAAATTACTTTATTTTTAATGAACAAAGACTGTCACTCAATACTCGGGAAAAAAATGTGATTACAGTGAAAGGAGGTAAAATATCAATTCCTAATTAAGTTGCAGAGCTGTATCCCATCCCAAATGATTAAGTTTCTCTGTGGCTGTGTTACAGTGAAAGTAACATTTTACTTTGACTTTACATATTCTGCAAGAGCATAATACGTGATGTTAAGTTGACTACTTTTTTTTTAACCTATTTTTTATTCACGTTTCTGTCCTCAGAGGATCCCTGTTTTACAGAGAGCTTTCTGGTCGGTGGCTTTGAATGTAAAGATAGTGCTTCACCGTAACACTGTTCCTGCTGCAAATCATTAACCCATTGGAAGCTAGCAACAACAATCAAATAAAACATTTAGTAAATCCAACATTTGTTTCAGAGGGAAAGAACTTTCCATGGTGTTTGAGATGTGGTTCAGACCTCCCTATGTTACAATAATTATTAATTAAACAATAATCAGCTCCTTTTTGTTGTCTGGGAAGATCAACGCCTGTAAGTCTTTCCTGCGTCAGCTATTTGGCGACTTTTAAAGGGATAGTAATGTTTCATAATAAAAGCAGCTCTAATTATTCATCATAGTATTTGGACTTTGGAGAGTGTTATTTCAGTTCTGTCAGAGTTGTAGTACAAGAGTAATTCAATGATATAGTATCCTCCTCCTGCCCCTTTCACTGATGTAACACTGTTCAGCCAGATCAGAAGGGAGGTGCCCAGGTAGATTGCAGAGAGGGACAATCTTCAATTAAGATAAGGGAAAAACCTGAAAAACTTGTCAAGGGGGGCAGGGCTTTCCTTGTTCTCATAGGAAGAAGATTGTCTCTTGATGTTATCTCTCTGGTCTATGGACTGCATTCCACATCTGAGAAGAGATGGCTTACACTAGGTAAAAGGGGCGGGAGGGGAAACTTTGCTTGTGAATATCTCTCAAACCATAAAGGTTTGAGATATAAGCCATATCGTTCTTAATGTTTTTTTAATGCCTACAAAATAAAATAAATATAAAACATAGTATTACTATCCCTTTAAGCAGGATAGCAGCATGTTGTTCTTTTGATTGGGGCAAGAATCTCAAATAGGCGTTTTCATGATCATCCAATAGATGGCGACATTTCATTTGGATACCCTGCTGCTCTAGGTGCTCCGCATGCTGTATTTGACAGAGTGAAGGCATGCCATCTACATTGTACTACTATCTTTTTTACCCTGTATCTTCTTTTACATTGTACCACTATGGGACAGGCAAGGAGAGGTTGCTGGCATTAAAGTCTTAACGCTGGCGCAATGCACCCAATGGTCTATACAGTGATAATATCATGTATTGCATGGCCTGTAGTGCAGTAACTGGGATTAGAGATTAATGCCAGTAGAGCTAACCTGGCACATTTGTACATTCACCCTGCTATCACCATAATCCTTTGAGTTCCCGAGGGGTATTCAACACTGATAACCCCTCTGGCAATCAAAGGGTTAAAGGATCAGTGGAACTTTATTATAAAATAATCCTATATTCCTGCTGAGTAAAACAGTGATTGCAGTTGCTTTATTCAACAGTTATAACAGTTCAAACTTTCATGAAACATTTCATGGGCCTGTCTACCCCCTGCGACCATCCCTCGCACAACAGCAGTTGAGCTCTTTCTCCGGCACCCTGGTAAAGCAGAGCGCTGGGAGATGACATCATCTCCCAGCGCTCTGCATTCCTGAAGAGAGGACTGCGCTGTTGCTCCATCTGCTAATAGAGGTCTGTGCAGAACGAGGCACAGACCTTTCCTGTCACGCCACTGGACCACCAGGGAGGTGTACACTGGGGGGGTCAATAGGGGTAGTGTGGAGGTAGACATTGGAAGATTGGGTGCAATGTGGAGATGGAGAATGGGGGCAATGTTGTGGCAATGTGGAAGTAGCCAATGGGGAGACAATGTGAAGATGGCCAATGGGGGGGGGGGCAATGTGGACGGGGGGGGGGGCATGGCAATTTTTGCACCAGGACCCAGTGGCTTCTAGTTACACATCTGTCTAGAAACATAGATTTTGACAGCAGAAGAGACCTACCTGTCTTATCCAGTCTGCCTATTTCCCTATGTAAGTAGCAGACATGTCCATCCCAATCATTTTTAAATTCCCTACAGAAGGACTGATTGCAGATGTAATCTCTTCAACAAAGGTACAAGATCGTGATTCATAGAGGGCCATGAGGATTTTCTTCCCATAGTAAGGTAAGTGAAATGCTATTATTAGGAGGTTTTCTCCTGTAAATAAATTAAATGCCACTTGCTCCTAGGGAAATAATTCACAGCTGCGGAGAGACTTCATAATATTTCATATAGTCACTGTTCTTTTGGGGTGACCCAATAATTCTTATAATAACATAGTAGCATAGAAAATTAGGTTGAAGAATGACACAAGTCCATCAGGTTCAACATTTGCCTCGTAACCCAGAGATATGAGAATTTTATAGCTTTCCTGCTGTCAAATAAGTTAATCTTTATCAGACCTTCCTGTTTTGTCTACTAACATACAGGATAACCCTGTATGTTCCCTTCTGAAAGAAATGCGTATAATCTCCTCTTAAAGTGATAGTAATGTTTCATAATAAAAGCAGCTCAAATTAATCATCATAGTATTTGGACTTTGGAGAGTGTTATTTCAATTCTGTCAGATTTGTAGTTCAAGAGTAATTGAATGATAAAGTATCCCCCTCCCGCCCCTTTTACTGATGTAACACTGCTCAGCCAGATCAGAAGGGAGGTGCCCAGGTAGACTGCAGAGAGGGACAATCTTCAATTAAGATAAGGGAAAAACCTGAAAAACTTGTCAAGGGGGGCAGGTCTTTCATTGTTCTCATAAGAAGAAGATTGTCCCCTGCTGTTATCTGTCTGGTCTATGGACTGGATTCCACATCTGAGAAGAGATGGCTTACACTAGGTAAAAGGGACGGGAGGGGAAACTTTGCTTGTGAATATCTCTCAAACCATAAAGGTTTGAGAGATAAGACTTATATCGTTCTTCATGTTTTTTATGCCTACAAAATAAAATAAAGATAAAACAAAGTATTAAGATCAATTTAAATGTATCCATTGTATCTGCCATTACCACATCCTTGGGCAAAGAATTCCATAATTTAACAGACCTTATTGTAAAAAAACCCTTCCTCTGCTGAAGTCGAAACTTCCTTTCCTCTAATCTCAAGGGGTGTCCCCTGGTTATGTGATCAGGCCTTGGAATGAATAGCTCACATTATAAGAGGGTGAGCACAATAAAAAAATACATAAACCTTGGACAGTCTGGAAATTGCCCAAACCTACGTTGCATAAATCTTGAGAAAACGGCACGTTAATACCAAGTGCTCTTGCTATGCATGGTATATTGTCTTTACAGAATCTCTACATTCTCTGAAATAATTTATCTTCAACTGGTTTCATTTCCCTAAGTGCACTGCATCCATCTCTCTCCCCTGACTAATTCAGGTCTTCTTGGCTCAAGAGCGTAGGGTTTGAAGGTCAAGTCTACGGCATCTTTTTGGTCAAACCGTTAGACGTTTGTTGCCAGCAGCCGACTACGTGATAATAAACATCCCACTCACACTGAGTCAGTTGTATTAATGTTACCGCAAGTGACATCTGTTTGGATTATTCCTACGTCTGTCTGTCCTTTTTTTTCATCAGAAACTAACTTTGAGAACATCTAATACCACAAGCCAGATGGACGATGGAATTAAAATATGGGTCAATTATTCTCTCATAGACATGGCAGAAAACACAGCGGATGACTTTAACCTTTTGAGTGCCAAAGGCAATGCACTGCACAACCCTCTGACACACAAAGGGTTAATGGTTTCCTATAAATTGCCCCCTCACCCCCTCGCTTAACTTACTATGGCCAAAAAATCCTAATATCCCTTATGAATTTTTTTCCTTATGTCTTTATTTAAAGGGATAGTAATACTTAAAATGTAAAAAAAAATATGTTGTAGGGTTTATCCCCCTGAGTAAAACAAGGGAACTCCCACTGCTGAAAGGTGTTTCATTCAAAAGTTATTAATTTTCAAAGTTGAATTTTTTAGGTGCATTATCACAGTGGCCTGAAATTGTACAGTGGCGCTGTTGCTACACCATCCTATGGAGATTTATGGTCCCGGGACCAGAGCTGTCCATAGGATGGTGTAGCAACAGCGCCACTGTACAATTTCAGGCCACTGTGATATTGCACCTAAAAAATTCAACTTTGAAAATGAATAACTTTTGAATGAAACACGTTTCAGCAGTGGGAGTACTCTTGTTTTACTCAGGGGGATAAACCCTACAACATATATATTTTTTTTAATTTTAAGTATTACTATCCCTTTAAAGGGATAGTAATACTTACGTATTACAAATCCCTATATTAAAGCCCTAGTAAAAAAAAAACTTTATTGCCCCCAGTGTCATCTCTCAAACCAGACACACTTTGCAAACAATTCCAATGAAGTATTTATTTCTAAATAAAGTGATTTCAGCTCTGCTGAAGAGCCACTGTCCGGTCAGCCTGAGAGATAAGACTTACAGTGTTGTACTCATTTTTTAATGTCTACAATATTAAATAAACTTAAATTTAAACATTAATATCCCTTTAAGTGATAACATTTTTAATCATGGATGGCATGACTGAAGCAGGCAGAATTCTTAACCCCTTAAGGAACGGCTGCATTGAGGTTCACATGGAGAGCACTGAATTCCATGACTTGCCAGGACCGTTGTGGGTCCTTATGGTAAGTTCTCCCATGACGGTCCACATCACGGGTCCTTAAATGGTTAAGCCTTTAAAGGAATAGTAATCATTTGTTTTGAAAAAAATATATTTAAAAAAAATATATAAAAATTTATTTTAGAGGGGTTTTCCTGTTGAGTAAAGCAAGGTTACCGCCATTGTTGAGAAATGCATATATCCAGAGTTATTATTGTTTAAACGTGTGGTTTTTTTTACATTAATAGTGGCCTTTAGTGGTCAGATTCCAATTAATTATTCTGTTGCATTCTATTTAACAAGTCAGTAATAACAGCTCTCCATAGAATGTGATAGAAACTGCAGAGTCACTTCCTGTCAGAAATTTCAGGAAGTAAACACACAGTAAATTCACTTCCTGATTATTTGAACAGTTGTAACTTTTTAATAAAACAACTTACAGAGGTGGGAGTTTTCCTGTTTTACTCAGCAGGAAGCTCTATAACATAGGTTTTCAAAAAAAAGTTCACTGCTCCAATGGCTGAAAAAGGGGCATTGATATCCACCAAAGGAACACTAACTATGGTTAAAGGGACCCAAGCACCTACAAACAATTTAAGTGATTTTCACTGCAGTGTGCAGTATCAGTCAGCCACTGCAAGAGCCAATAGGGTTCTATCCTGTATAAAAAAGGGGTAAGGATGCACAGGATGGGAATATAATTCTACCTCTATATAAATACTAGGTATGGCCTCACTTAGATTATGGAGTATAGGGTGACCACATTTCCGTTCTGCCATTCCGGGACATGTGGTCACCCTAGTCCCGCGGCTGAGACTCCCGCCGGCACTGACCATCTTTCTGAGGCTGACACAGAGTAAGAGTTCCCAGTGGGAAAGATGGTCAGCGCCGGCGGGAGCCTCAGCCGTGGGTCTCACTTGCAGCACCAGAATACCTGCTCCATCCCAGCTGTCTCACACGCACCAGTCCAGCCAGCCAATGAAATGTATTTGCTATATGATCTTCATTGGCTGGCTTTATCATTCAATTACTCTTGTACTACAACTCTGACAGTATTGAAATAACACTCTCCATGGCCCAAATACTATGAAGATTAATTGGAACTGCTGTTTTTGTGAAACATTACTATCCCTTTAAGGAGCACAGGGTAGTGCAACATTCTGTCTTTAAAGTGTTAAAATTACTGAGCAGTTTGACGTTTCCTGGTCTTGTAATCCAGGAGTAATTGATGTTATCTTTTGAATTAAGGAGGTAGAAAACAAGTCAGGTCATTAGAATGTTCTGACAACAGCGGGGATTATTAAGGTAACACCCAGTGTACTATTATCTGTGTGGGGTCTGTGGTTTTAATTCAGTCTAACAATGGTATAATCTTCTCTTTCCATTCGGTGGGGTCCCCTGACCTCAGACGCAATGGCTTCAGTAACGTATCGGATCATCGGGCACATTTTTATTAATGCTATTCCAGTGACCTCCTCAGCTATTGTACCATTACATGGTGATTTGAGTTTTGACAATGTCTCTTAATTCACTTGACTACCTGGGACAATAAGGCATTTCATTTTAACCCCGTAAGGACTAGAGGGATGCATAAGTCATTAAGAAGCAATTCATAGCACACATCTCTGATCCTTGTATGTATGTATGTATGTATGTATGTATGTATGCATCTTTCAGCTAGAGTGTCGATGTCTGTGAAAGGGGCGGGAGGGGGGAATTTTAGAAGTGTATATCTCTCAAACTAGATGTGTTTGAGAGACTGGACTTACATCAATCAATTAATTTCTTTTTTTTTTAATGTCTACAATATTAAAGGGATAGTAATACTTAAAATGTAAAAAAAAATATGTTGTAGGGTTTATCCCCCTGAGTAAAACAAGAGAACTCCCACTGCTGAAAGGTGTTTCATTCAAAAGTTATTAATTTTCAAAGTTACATTTTTAGGTGCAATATCACAGTGGCCTGAAATTGTACAGTGGCGCTGTTGCTACATGATCCTATAGACAGCTCTGGTCCCGGGACCATAAATCTCCATAGGATGGTGTAGCAACAGCGCCACTGTACAATTTCAGGCCACTGTGATATTGCACCTAAAAAATTCAACTTTGAAAATTAATAACTTTTGAATGAAACACCTTTCAGCAGTGGGAGTACGCTTGTTTTACTCAGGGGGATAAACCCTACAACACATTTTTTTTTTTAAATTTTAAGTATTACTATCCCTTTAAAGGGATCGTAATACTTACATATTACAAAAAAGCCCTAGTAAAAAAAAACCTTTATTGCCCCCAGTGTCATCTCTCAAACCAGACACACTTTGCAAACAATTCCAATGAAGTATTTATTTCTAAATAAAGTGATTTGGGCTCTGCTGAAGAGCTACCGTCCGGTCAAATGACCGGAATCTGCTGCTGTCCCATAGAGCACTGAATTCCATGACTTGCCAGGACCGTCGTGGGTCCTTATGGTAAGTTCACCCATGACGGTCCACGTCACGGGTCCTTAAATGGTTAAGCCTCTAAAGGAGTAGTAATCATTTGCTTTGAAAAAAATATATTTTAAAAAAATATATAAAAATGTATTTTAGAAGGGTTTTCCTGTTGATTAAAGCAAGGTTACCGCCATTGTTGAGAAATGCATATATCCAGAGTTATTATTGTTTAAACTTGTGGTTTTTTTTACATTAATAGTGTCCTTTAGTGGTCAGATTCCAATTAATTATTCTGTTGCATTCTATTTAACAAGTCAGTAATAACAGCTCTCCATAGAATGTGATAGAAACTGCAGAGTCACTTCCTGTCAGAAATTTCAGGAAGTAAACACACAGTAAATTCACTTCCTGATTATTTGAACAGTTGTAACTTTTTAATAAAACAACTTACAGAAGTGGGAGTTTTCCTGTTTTACTCAGCAGGAAGCTCTATAACATAGGTTTTCAAAAAAAAGTTCACTGCTGCAATGGCTGAAAAAGTGGCATTGATATCCACCACAGGAACACTAACTATGGTTAAAGGGACCCAAGCACCTACAAACAATTTAAGTGATTTTCACTGCAGTGTGCAGTATCAGTCAGCCACTGCAAGAGCCAATAGGGTTCTATCCTGTATAAAAAAAGGGGTAAGTATGCACATGATGGGAATATAATTCTACCTCTATATAAATACTAGGTATGGCCTCACTTAGATTATGGAGTATAGGGTAACCACATTTCCGTTCTGCCATTCCGGGACATGTGGTCACCCTAGTCCCGCGGCTGAGACTCCCGCCGGCGCTTACCATCTTTCTGAGGATGACACAGAATAAGAGTTCCCAGTGGGAAAGATGGTCAGCGCCGGCGGGAGCCTCAGCCGTGGGTCTCACTTGCAGCACCAGCATACCTGCTCCACCCCAGCTGTCTCACACGTACCAGTCCAGCCAGCCAATGAAATGTATTTGCTATATGGGCTTCATTGGCTGGCTTTATCATTCAATTACTCTTGTACTACAACTCTGACAGTATTGAAATAACACTCTCCATGGCCCAAATACTATGAAGATTAATTGGAACTGCTGTTTTTGTGAAACATTACTATCCCTTTAAGGAGCACAGGGTAGTGCAACATTCTGTCTTTAAAGTGTTAAAATTACTGAGCAATTTGACGTTTCCTGGTCTTGTAATCCAGGAGTAATTGATGTTATCTTTTGAATTAAGGAGGTAGAAAACAAGTCAGGTCATTAGAATGTTCTGACAATAGTGGGGATTATTAAGGTAACACCCAGTGTACTATTATCTGTGTGGGGTCTGTGACTGGTTTTAATTCAGTCTAACAATGGTATAATCTTCTCTTTCCATTCGGTGGGGTCCCCTGACCTCAGACGCAATGGCTTCAGTAACGTATCGGATCATCGGGCACATTTTTATTAATGCTATCCCAGTGACCTCCTCAGCTATTGTATCATTACATGGTGATTTGAGTTTTGACAATGTCTCTTAATTCACATGACTACCTGGGACAATAAGGCATTTCATTTTAACCCCGTAAGGACTAGAGGGATGCATAAGTCATTAAGAAGCAATTCATAGCACACATCTCTGGTCCTTGTATGTATGTATGTATGCATCTTTCAGCTAGCGTGCCGATGTCTGTGAAAGGGGCGGGAGGGGGGAATTTTAGAAGTGTATATCTCTCAAACTAGATGTGTTTGAGAGACTGGACTTACATCAATTAATTTCTTTTTTTTTAATGTCTACAATATTAAAGGGCTAGTAATACTTAAAATGTAAAAAACAATATGTTGTAGGGTTTATCCCCTGAGTAAAACAAGGGTACTCCCACTGCTGAAAGGTGTTTCATTCAAAAGTTATTAATTTTTAAAGGGATAGTAATACTTAAAATGTAAAAAAAAATATGTTGTAGGGTTTATCCCCCTGAGTAAAACAAGTGTACTCCCACTGCTGAAAGGTGTTTCATTCAAAAGTTATTAATTTTCAAAGTTTAATTTTTTAGGTGCAATATCACAGTGGCCTGAAATTGTACAGTGGCGCTGTTGCTACACCATCCTATGGAGATTTATGGTCAATTGACCAGAGCTGTCCATAGGATCGTGTAGCAACAGCACCACTGTACAATTTCAGGCCACTGTGATATTGCACCTAAAAAAATTAAACTTTGAAAATTAATAACTTTTGAATAAAACACCTTTCAGCGGTGAGAGTACTCTTGTTTTACTCATGGGGATAAACCCTACAACATATTTTTTTTTACATTTTAAGTATTACTATCCCTTTAAAGTTGAATTTTTTAGGTGCAATATCACAGTGGCCTGAAATTGTACAGTGGTGCTGTTGCTACACCATCCTATGGAGATTTATGGTCCCGGGACCAGAGCTGTCTATAGGATCGTGTAGCAACAGCGCCACTGTACAATTTCAGGCCATTGTGATATTGCATCTAAAAAAATTAAACTTTGAAAATTAATAACTTTTGAATAAAACACCTTTCAGCAGTGGGAGTACTCTTGTTTTACTCAAGGGGATAAACCCTAAAACGTATTTTTTTTTACATTTTAAGTATTAATATCCCTTTAAACATTGGTAGAAGCAGCCATTACTATCCCTTTAACCCCCTGAGTTTACTTTACTATCCCTTTAACCCCCAGTATATATATAAGTTAAATATTTGCCACATTGCATCTTCCACATAACCAGAAACTATACTATAACTTAAAGGAGCAGTAAACTTATTTTTATGAAAGCATGTATTTTATAAAGCTTTTCCTGCTGAATAAAACAATGTTACGCCCACTGCTGTCAGATGTTTTATTCAAAACTAGTTGAACAGCCCGTTACACGGGCCACAGTGCCTCTGGCAGCGGGTCGCGTGGCAGTCACGCGCGGTAGAGACTGCCCGCGCCCAGCTCTGTATCAGCCGCGGCGCGGGCAGTCTGTAGTGCGCATGACTGCCGCACGCGCAGCAGTGTCTACTGCGCATGTTGTGCGTTACACACAACTTAGCGAATTATTATATAGGATTTATAGCAGTTCAAATAATCAGGAAGTTAATTGTCTGTGTTTACTTCCTGATAGTTCTAACTGACAGGAAGTGAATTTACTGTGTTTACTTCCTGATAGTTCTAACTGACAGGAAATGACTCAGCAGTTTCTATCACATTCTATGGAGAACTGTATGTCTCTGACTTTTCTGACTTTCCTCTCCATTAGAATCTAACAGAAAATCTCATTAGAATTTGACCACTAGAGGGCACTACTAATTTAAAAAAAACATGGGTTTAAACTGTAATAACTCTGGAAATATAAATCTCTCTGCAGTGGGAGTACCCTTATTTTACTCAGTAGGAAAATCCCTACAATATATATTTTTTCATAAAAAAAAGTTTACTGCTGTTTTAAAGCACCTTTTTACAACATCTGTGTTTTAGTCAGAGCCACAATAGATTTACAGGTAGAAGAAATATGAATGAATGAATGAATATGTTTATTTATATAGTGGCACAAGTGTACGCATCACTTTACAATTTAAGGTTTAGACAATACAGGGTTACAAGTGTTTTGCAAAGTGAAACACTGGAAGTGAGGTCCCTACCCAAAAGCTTACAATCTAAAGTGGTAATGGGAGGCATACAGAGCACATACGGGTTAAGTGTGGACTACAGCGCTAAAGTTCTGGCCGGGGTAAGTAGACACACAAATAAGTAAATTATATGATCCTTGGATGTACAAAGACAGTGCCTTCTACCTTGTTGAAGCCATGTTGAGGAGGTGACATTTTAAACAAGACTTGAAGACCATAAGAGAGGTGCAGTGGTGCAGGGTGAGAGGTAGAGCATTTCATGGATCAGGAGCAATGAGAGAAAAAGGTTTGATCAGAGGCGTAACTAGAAGCCACCAGGCCCTGGTGCAAGAATTGCCATGGGCCCCCCCGACCACATTGGCCCCAGACCCCCTCAACCACACTGGCCACCTCCACATTGCCCCCCAATCTCCAAATTGCCCCTTCATCTCCACATTGCCCCCATCTCCACAATGCCCCCATATCTCCAAATTGCCCCTTCCACAATGCCCCCTTCAACTCCACAATGCCCCCTTCATCTCCACAATGCCCCTACCTGCAGTCCCCGGTGGTCTAGCGATGTGGCTTGACAGATCTCTGCCTCCTTTGGCACAGATCTCTACAACTGAAGCTCCCGCGCGCCGCTCTAGTAATGCAGAGGCTGGGAGATGATGTTTCCTACTGACGGCTGTAAAGCTGTCAGCAGGAGATCAGTGTCGGTCGACACAGTGGCGCTTGAAAAGTGCCGCAATCTCGTTACTTACACGGAATCCCTTCATTGGAATGGTCTAAAAGAAATGCTTGAACACCAGACACACGTTTTAGACCATTCCAATGAAGGGATTCTTTGTAAGTAACGAGATCCCGGCACTTCTCAAGCACCTCCTTGTCGACCGACACGGATCTCCTGCTGACAGCTTTACAGCCGTCAGTAGGAAACAGCAAACTTTAACCCCTTAAGGACCGGACATTATGGGACATTTCCGTCCCATAACGTCCGCATAGGGGCACGTTGACGGGCCGGTACACGTGACCTGTCACGTGTATCGGCGCGTCATTATGGGGCTTGAAATAGATCGCTCCGATCTTGGAACGGTCTATTTCATGCCCCATTTTTACTTACAGCGCTCCCGGTAGAGCGCTGTAAGTAAAATGTACGTGACGTACCAGGACCGTCAAGGGTCTTTCAAGAAAGTTTACCCTTGACGGTCCTGGTACGTCAAGGGTCCCTAAGGGGTTAAACACCTGTATCTCTTAAACCATAGAGGTTTGAGAGATACGTTTTTTTTTTGCATTTAGATCAGCTTTTTAAGCTCTTCTAAATGCAAAATACTTTTTTTTAGACATTACTAACACTTTAACCCTATCTAAATTAAAAAACATCCCTGAGGATTTCTTGTGAATGAATGCATTGGAACTTATACTGTACCATTTATAAGAGGTGCCTACACTAAAAACAAGTGTCATACAGATTTTAAAATCTGAGAAAAGACTCACCTGACATCACACTATGTTGGCCTGCAGTGAGTGGGCAGAAGCCCAAGAAGACTGTGGATCCACCAGCCCTCTTTATAGGCCCATTCATCTCACCCCACAGGCCTTTAATTCTATCCTCAGGAGGACACCTTCATTTAAATGTCTGCAAAGTACCAAACTGATTTCTCTGACGGTGATATCTGGATTCCAGCTGTGATGAGATGCTATATGTTAGATTTATCAAGCGTGAAAGTCATAATTAGTTATTGAAAGCCTCAATGACGTTGCGTTTGGTAGTTATGGCCGATGGGGACCATTTGGATAAGGAAATAACATATAAAAATGAGACAATTTCATACTGGAAAGCGCATACCCTCCAGATGTACTGAATGTTATTTTTACATCTCTGAGAACCTTGGGCTACGCACAATTAGACGCCACGCTGTGTGCAGAGAGATATTACTCACAAGAGTGCAAATAGCTGGAATCGGCCAAAAACATACACATATCAGCTGCGCTTTTATAAACTTCATGGGCCGTATGTTCAAAAGTAAAGTGGAGGGGATGTGGGGTAAACCATTTGTAGGGGAGAACTAAAAATACCCATTGATTTAAATGGGGATTTTCACCCCTTGAATGCTAGAATAATAGCACAGTGTGTGTGATAATATTGGTCCAGCATATAAACGAATTAGCATAAAGTGCCGGTCAGTGACACCAACAAACAAAGGTTAATTTCTCAAAAACTGCTTATATTGCAGCTCCTTTGTCATATAAATTAACTAAATAACTAATAATGTAAAATAACTACACCTATCTTAGGGTGGCAAGTCCACTAAGGGAAATTAATAAATGAGTACAAATTTTTAACCCCTTCCAATAATGTGTTGCACATTCCTTTGGAACCCAAGGGATTAAAATAGTTTACATGTCTTAAAGTCACAGTCACCCTTAATGTTGACATTATTCTGCAAGGGCAGAAGAAATTAAGCCAAATTGCCTTTTCTTTTTATTATATTTCTCTCCCAAGAGGTGGGACCGTGTGTGTGTGTGTGGGGGATGTACTAACACGTGATAAAGAGGAGAAAACGGGGGAGATTCACTAAGGTGTGATAAAGAGGAGATAACGGGGGAGATGTACTAACGAGTGATAAAGAGGAGATAACGGGAGAGATGCACTAAGGCGTGATAAAGAGGAGATAACGGGGAGATGTACTAACGAGTGATAAAGAGGAGATAACGGGAGAGATGCACTAAGGCGTGATAAAGAGGAGATAACGGGGAGATGTACTAACGAGTGATAAAGAGGAGATAACGGGAGATGCACTAAGGCGTGATAAAGAGGAGATAATGGGGAGATGCACTAAGGAGTGATAAAGAGGTAATAAAGCAGAGGTGACTTCTACAGTGATATCTCTTCTCCTTTTCCTATGTTATTCTATTAAGCCAATTCACTAACTTTTCTCCAACTTGAAAGATAGAATAACACTGAAACTGGAGAAGTGATATCGCTGGAGAAGTTATCTCCTCTGTGTCACCTCTGTATCACACCTTTGCGCATAACCACTCCAAGTCCCTGACCAGATAGCAGGGATAGTAGCACAATGAATCACTATCCCTGCAGTCTGAAAAGACTGGAAAATTTGTATTTATGAAGCTCCTTTCATCCAGTTGCCCCTTACTCACAGCAATCTACACTCTGTATTCTGTATATTGATACCTCCCAAGTGTCCTTCTTTAGAGATATTAGGGGTCCATACCTCCCAAGTGTCCTTCTTTAGAGATATTAGGGGTTCATACCTCCCAAGTGTCCCTCTTTAGGAGATATTAGGGTTACATACCTTCCAAGTACGAAACGCATTGGGTGATTTTAAACACTGTTTTGTCTGTGTTTGACACTTGTCTTTTAACGCAACTTTTACAATAAACCTGTTTTGGAGTATTGGTGGTTATCTGATTCGTGGAAGAAAAGGGACGATCAGAGGAATGAAACTTGCCACTTTATATATGAGAGGCTACATTGATCATCAGTCTCGGGAGCAGTAATTGGAAGGGGGGGGGGGCAATATACTGTGACATTTGTCACCAGATATTCTCTCAGAGGGTTTGCGCCCTTCTTTTTTGTCCTCTTCTAGTGTATTTAAGTTGTCCACCAACGTTTCTGAGGGCAGCATCCCCAAGGCAGAGATATCTGGAAGAGCCCTTCAGTTGACAGAGACTTATCTATTTATTAATAAACTTGAAAAGGGATTAAAAGGAAACAATAGACTGGTTTCTATATACAAGTACTGCGTGTTTGAATATATTATATATATTAGAGATGCACCAATACCAATTTTTTAAGACCGAGTACGAGTACCGATACTTTTTTCAAGTACTCACCGATACCAATTACCGATACCTTTTTTTTTGCGGTCATTTGCCAGTTTTCTAAGTACCTATATGCTTTAGGTACTTGGAAAACTGGCAAATGACCGCAAAAAAAAGTATTGGTATTGGTGAGTACTTGAAAAAAATATATACATACACACACACACACCACCTCTTGATTCTCCCCTTTTGACTCTTTCTCCCCCTCTTGATTCCTACCTTTTGCTTCATTTTACCCCTCTTGAGCCCCCTTCTTTTGCCTTGACTTTTTCTCTCCCTTTTGATCCCCCTCCTTCTCCTTGACTCACCCTTTTGCCTCTCTCACTCTCTCCTGATCTTCCTCCTTTTGCTCCTTTCTTGGCCCCCCTCTCTACCTCTTTCACCACCAGCTGCCCCATCTTGCCTCCCTTACTGTCCTCTGCCGGGTGCTCACTGTTCTCTCGTGAGCCCCGGCAGAGGTCAGAGTCGGAGCGTTGCCATGGTAACCCGGGCAACACTCCGACG
Source organism: Rhinophrynus dorsalis (assembly GCA_037306005.1). Classification (NCBI taxonomy): domain Eukaryota; kingdom Metazoa; phylum Chordata; class Amphibia; order Anura; family Rhinophrynidae; genus Rhinophrynus; species Rhinophrynus dorsalis. Next base: position 496,725,021 of record CM074722.1, on the reverse strand, counting down.
CTGCAGGAGGGAGAGAGGCGACCGGGGAGCATTGTGAGCAGCTCCCCAGGCTCCCTCTCTGCAGCAACGACCCTGACACAGGGTATCGGTGCTGGCATCGGCCGCATTTGCGCGAGTACAAGTACTCGCGCAAATGCTGGTATCGGCACAGATACCGATACCAGTATCGATATCGGTGCAACCCTAATATATATATATATTTTTGGCACTAACTCACTTCTTACTATACATTACTAATTTTCTTAGCAGACCAGATTGTTACTTGGTATTACCCAGTTTTTCTAACAGTCAATCTATTTGCGTGTATATATATTCTTTACACATATATATATATATACAGACTGATAGGCATTACAGTCTGTGGGATCGAGGGCCCAAGCGCCTCTACCATTGGGTGGATTTGTGTGGTTATTACAAAAGTTTTCATGAGCAGGAGGCAATTTCCCATAAAGAGACGAAACTCACATTCCATTATCTATAGTTCCTATTTAAAGGGCTATTTGTTCGCTAGCCAGAAATTATAAAAATGTTTAGTTTTTCTCTTCGTAGAATGAATTAGGCTGTTTAGCATTGAAATCATCTCTGTAAAATGGTTACATTATTCTGTTCTCTTCACAATACAAGTAATGTTCTCATTGCTAAACAGAAGCCATACATATCATGATTCCATTTCCAAGAGCGTTACTGCTGCACACACAAATCCAATTTGTACCTATTTTTTTTCATATAAACACTACGTAGAATTTACCCATTTAAACAACAAACAGAGCTGACACATGCATATAGATCCATGTTGGTTGCATTTGGAAATAAACCATTTAATTTGCAAACTGAAAATTCAATTTTCTGGAAGATTAGTTTATTTTGCATCTTACAAGCCCAGGGAGCTGACATGTTTTGGAAGCATGTAAGTACTGTGTAAGAAGCATCTGGGGGGGGGGGGGTGTTACTGTAATTGTTTGGTACTATGAGGAGTTGATGGGTCGTGCTTTGTACTATACAAACATCTGCACATGTCCTATCTCCATTCTAATTCACTGAAAGTGGTGCAATTCTAGAGCAAACTAGTTGCACCAAAGGGAGCAAATAGTTATTGCTATTGATTTAAAGGGATAGTAATATTTAATATGTAATATAAATCGATAGACAGATAGATAGATAGATAGATAGATAGATAGATAGATAGATAGATAGATAGATAGATAGATATAGTATGGTTTATCCCTTGAGTAAAACAAAAGAACTCCCACTGCGGAAGGGTGTTTTATTCAAAAGTTATTTCAGCTCAAACTTGAATTTTTGTAGGTGCAGTATCACAGTGGCCTGAAATTGTACAGTGGTTCTGTTGCTACACCATCCTATGGACAGCTCTGGTCAGTTGACTATAAATTTCCATAGGATGGTGTAGCAACAGCACCTCTGTACAAATTCAGGCCACTGTGATACTACACTTACAAAATTCAAGTTTCAGCTGTAATAACTTTTGAATAAAACACCTTTCAGCTTTGGGAGTGGCCTTGTTTTGTGTTTTCTCAGTGGGAAAAACCCCTACAACACATTTTTGTTTACATTTTAAGTGTTACTATCCCTTTAAATGGGCCCTTTAATCTTAAATGCTGGCAAGGTCTCCAAAACATTAGCTAGCAATGCGTTGGTGACCTCTGTAGCATTCAAGAGGGTTTAAAGGGGATCTCTCACCTATAGATATATAATGCTCACTAGTTAGAGCATTTATCAAAGAGACTGAAAACGTTCATTTTGGAAAAAAAACAGTTTTATGCGCAAAAATTAAGTTTTAAAAAGTATCCGGCAGCCTACTTCCGGTTTGCCGAACCTTGCCAACCGGAGGCAGCTCCCGTCCCACTACCCATCATCCACCGATGACGGAGGCTGTCTGTCACTAAGCTGGAGCGATCTCATTGGCTAGATGTCGATCTCTGCCAATGAGATCACTCCAGCTTAGAGACAGACATCCTCCGTCATCGGAGGATGCTGGGTAGTGGGATGGGAGCATCCTCTGTGCAGCGAGCAGGAAGTAGGCTGCCAGACACTTTTTGAAAGTTAATTTTTCTGCATATATCTGTTTTATTTTTCAAAATGAACAACGTTTTCGATCTCTTTGATAAATGCTCTAACTAATGAGCATTATATATCTATAGGTGAGAGATCCCTTTAAAGACACATCTAAGGGGGTGTGACTTGGCAACGCAGAGAGATGGACGACTGACACCCGAGCTCCACACACATTTGCTCCATGACGCAATCCAAAAAAAGCAGTCAAGGCAGCAATAACTAGGGAAGCGAAAAAAAGAAAAAATGAAAAGGAAACCAGCAATCTCTCTATATTCTTCCAATCGCTGGGTGTATCCCCTTGGACATCACGGTAAACTTTACCACTAACTCACAAGAGTCTCTTCAGTATTCCTGCACACCTCACACACTGAACACTGGTCACCGTGAGGACATCTCACAGTAGCACTGAAGCTCTGATTAAAGACCAACTTCGAGCCTTGCCTTCTAAAGCTTACTTCAAAGAACTGGTAAAGCAAGTTAAAGGGGATGTTTACCCCCTTCACAACTTTAGCTAAATCGTTTCACTACCAGTAATAACTAATGGAAATTTTGTTCTTTTTTTTTAAAAAAATTTGCCCGTTTGAAGAAATTCTAAGTTTAAATGTACCTCTGTTCCTACTTCCGCAGACAGTGCTGACCGGATCTGTACCGTAGTCTCAGCTTCTATCCAGCCTCCTCCGATGACGAAGGCTGTCTGTCTGTAAGCTGGAGCGCTCTCATTGGCAGAGATCGATTTCTTGCTAATTAAAGTGCTCCAGCTTAGAGACAGACAGCCTCCGTCATTGGAGGAGGCTGGATAGAAGAAGAGACTACGGTACAGATCCGGTCAGCACTGCCTGCCGGAAATTCTCTGAGAGCATTTAAAGGAGCAGTAAACTTTTTTTTATGAAACAATATATATTGTAGGGATTTTCCTATTGAGTAAAATAAGGGTACTCCCACTGCCAAAAGATTTATATTTCCAGAGTTATTACAGTTTAAACCCATGTTTTTTTACATTAGCAGTGCCCTCTAGTGGTCAACTTCTAATTAGATTTCCTGTTAGATTCTAATGGAGAGGAAAGTCAGAAAGTCAGTGACATACAGCTCTCCATAGAATGTGATAGAAACTGTTGAGTCACTTCCGGTCAGTTAGAACTATCAGGAAGTAAACACAGTAAATTCACTTCCTGTCAGTTAGAACCATCAGGAAGTAAACACAGTAAAGTCACTTCCTGTCAGTTAGAACTATCAGGAAGTAAACAGAGTAAATTCACTTCCTGATTATTTAAACTGCTATAAACTTTGAATAAATTATCTGACAGTGATGGGAGTGACCTTGTTTTATTCAGCAGGAAATGCTCTGTAAAATATGTGTTTAAATAAAAAAGTTTACTGCTCCTTTAAGGTACTGGAAGTTACTGACAGTGCAGGCACACAGAGATTCTCTTGTAGGCTCTGTGCAGCTGATGCCTGCTATAGAAGCTGTTTTTCCTACATAATGCGGACTTATTCAGCCTAATTAAAGTATGGCTTTGCCTATCACTATGTTATTAAGTGTTTGGGGGCAATGTTATTATGATGATAGTTCCGCTTTAACATAATTCACTATAGTAAGTCCAAACAGATCTCATTGATCTTATAACTGATGGACACAGAGAAGACCTTTGAGCGGGTTAAAGGGATAGTAATACTTTGTTTTATCTTTATTTTATTTTGTAGGCATTAAAAAAACATGAAGAATGATATAAGTTTTATCTCTCAAACCTTTATGATTTGAGAGATATTCACAAGCAAAGTTTCCCCTCCCGCCCCTTTTACCTAGTGTAAGCCATCTCTTCTCAGATGTGGAATGCAGTCCATAGACCAGACAGATAACAGAAGGGGACAATCTTCTTCCTATGAGAACAATGAAAGCCCTGCCCCCCTTGACAGGTTTCTCAGGTTTTTCCCTTATCTTAATTGAAGATTGTCCCTCTCTGCAGTCTACCTGGGCATCTCCCTTCTGATCTGGCTGAGCAGTGTTACATCGGTAAAAGGGGCGGGAGGGGTATACTTTGTCATTGAATTACTCTTGTAATACAACTCTGACAGAATTGATATAACACTCTCCAAAGTCCAAATACTATGATGATTAATTAGAGCTGCTTTTATTATGAAACATTACTATCCCTTTAACTGGATGGTTATGGAATAAACCCTTAGGAAAACTGGCCTTCTAGTGCAAAAATCTTAGCCCTGTACTCTCATCCATATGCCATATGTGTCTAAACCCTTCAATATCTGTAATGACATGTGACAGTGATTCCCCCCTTTCCTCAGTTATGTTTGTGGTACTTAGAGGCTCTGATCTAGTCAAAGCCTGATAACAAGAGTGTAGATATAGGTCATAAAACCCACAAAGGCGCAACTTTTGAAAATGACTTGCTACTTTGGGTCATTTCCTCAATCGCCTCTTATAAACTAATAAACTTTCATGAATCAGAAGCTTTACGTATTAACCCACTGAATGCTGTAGAGGTATCCATTGTAACACAACCATATGGATCGAAATCAGCCGTGTTCCCCCGTGCAACGCGATCAGAAGGTGAACACAGGAGAAGGGTGCATTTAGAATATGGGCAACAGAACTGTAGTAGGGCTGCTGCATTTTTGTCTCTGTGTGAAAGAGCCCTTGGTACAGGGTTGGGCAACATGAAACTCTCTAGCTGCTGCTTCAGGCTAAAACTCACATTATCCTCCAACCAGCCATTGGCTAGCAAGGGAAGATGTGACTTGCAGCAACTGTGGGGTATCACGATCGGATCTGGGAACTTTTTCTTCCTCAGTTCCCGGAGAGGGCTCCCGGGGTTCGCCTGGGGGAAATAAATGATGAGATTTGTGTCACAAAGGGGTGAAGCTCCATCATGGGTGGGTCTGGACTTCTAAGAACTTGACATAAAGTGGGTGGGAAATGGACAGAACAGGGTGGGAAGGAGGAGAAGTGGGTGGGAAGTGGAGGAACAGGGTTCTAAATAGAAGAACTGGGTTGGAAGTGGGAAGAACAGGGCGAGAACTAGGAGAAGTGGTCGGGAAGTGGGATGTACACGGTGGGAAATAGGCAAAGTGGTTGGGAAGTGGGTGGAACAGAGTAGAAAGGAGAAGTGTTTGGGAAGTGGGTGGAACAGGGTGGGAAGGAGAAAAAGTGGGTGGGAATTGGGAAGAACAGGATGGGAAGGAGGAGAAGTGGGCGGGAAGTAGGAAGAACAGGGTGTGAACTAGAAGTGGGCAGAAAGAGGGTGGGAAGGAGGAGAAGTGGGCAGGAAGTGGGAGGAACAGGGTGTAAACTAGGAGAAGTGAATAGAAAGTGGGAGGAACAGGGTGGGAAGGAGGAGAAGTGGCTGGGAAGTGGGATGTACAGGGTGGGAGCTAGGAGAAGTGGGAGGAACAGGGTGGGAAGGAGGAGAAGTGGCTGGGAAGTGGGATGTACAGGGTGGGAACTAGGAGAAGTGGGTGGGAAGTGGGAGGAAGAGGATGGGAAGTGAGAACAGGGTGGGAACTAGGAGAAGTGGGTGGGAAGTGGGAGGAAGAGGGTGGGAAGGAGGAGAAGTGGGTGGGAATTGGGAGGAACAAGGTGGGAGAAGGAGTTGAAGTGGGCAGGAAGTGGAAGGAACAGGGTGGGAAGGAGGAGAAGTGGGAGGGAAGTGGGATGAACAGGGTGGGAAGGAGGAGAAGTGGGAGGGAAGTGGGATGAACAGGGTGGGAAGGAGAAGAAGTGGAGGGGAAGTGGGATGTACAGGGTGGGAACTAGGAGAAGTGGGTGGGAATTGGGAGGAACGGGGAGGGCAGGAGGAGAAGTGAATGGGTAGTGGGATTTACAGGGTGGGAACGAGGAGAAGTAGGCAGAGCTTCATAAGAAACTCATCACCACTGGAGAATCAACCTCTGTCCCCAGAGACACAGTAATTTACTTAAAAAACTGAAGATGCCCATCCCTGCCTTAGTTGAATCAAATGAAGAGCTGACCGTTTTTTAGTTTCTATAGACTACAGGTCAGTTTGTAACGCACAAAAGGCGCACACAGCCATATACAAGCTTCTTTATATCAGCGTACAGCGGGACTTTCCATATTGACCTGGAGACTCAGTTTATTATACTTAATTACTGGGTTTCCTGGGACAGAGGCTGATTCTCCCGGCTCAGGGAGTTCTCTTGTATCTCCACCCACTTCACGGCCAGTTCCTCCAATACTCTACTCACTTTATGCCTATTTGAATGGCCCACATCCCCTCTTCCCAATCCCGCTCACCCCAAATAAGCCCCACCCACTTTATGATGTGAACTGTCTCATTTGAACACTCCCACCCCCGGGCCTTAGTGGTACCCCTGGAGGCTTGGGGCAAGAAGGTATTATATCATAAACCAATGATCACAGCATTGAGCCCTATGTTCAAAAGAGCTGTACATTCTTTTTATTAAAACCTATATGTTCATGGGGCTTTTCTTGCAGAGTAAAACAAGGGTACTTCCACTGCAGGACGTTTTAAAGTTATAACAGTTCAAAGCGGTTATATTCTCTGGAACCTGAGAGCCAGGGATCCTACTTCCTGAAAATTCAAACCGACAGGAAGTGACTCAGCAGTTACTGTCTGGTTCTATGCAGAACTGTTGTCAGTGACTCAACTCGCCCACAGAAAAAAACTTCTGAAATCTGACCACTAGAGCACAATGTTAATGTTAAAAAACAGATTAAACTGTAATAACTCTGTAAAGACAGATCTCCCAATAGTGGGATTACACTTCTTTTACTCAGCAGGTAAACTACACAATACATGTTTTTTTCCATTAAAAAGTCTACTGGCCCTTTAACCTACTGAATGCTAGAGAGGCACTGAAAGGGTTAAAAACCCAATTTACAACAATGTTTAATTTGGGGAATTAAAAATTCTGCATTTAGATCATACTACAACTGGTTTGCCACAGAATTGCTCCAATTTTGTATTGAACGTAGGGTCACGAAATCGAACAGTATAGCAACACAAAATGAGGATCCGAAAGACTCAAAATAATAATTTGCTAGATTAAAGTTTTCTATAGTTTGTTAAACACAGGTTCTCAATTTCTCAGACGTAATTGACGTCCTTTGTTGTTTAATTCCAATAAAACTCCCCCTAAGCAGGTGCGGAATGAGAATCTATTATTACCGCCTCAATGGCGCAGTTAAAACAGAAATGATCTAAACACTAAAATGCACCCAACCTCTCCTGGAAATGTGCCGAAATTTTGCATTTCTATGTGATTATACAGGTGTTTTGTAAGTGAGAAAGTGAAATATTTTAAAAAAATAATTTGCTTGATTATATACATTTCATCAAAAAATCAGCACCTTCACTGAATATTTAATCTATTAAAGGTAGTTGCTTCTTTTTACATTTATGTTATTTTTTTTTAACCATTAACAGAAACATGGGCAACCTGTGGATCACCGGCTGTTCTTGGACTACAGCTGTCATCATCTGCCACCGACCAGCTCCCAGCTGAGTGACTGGAACTGCAGGCCCCCTAGGCATTAAATTCACCCACCTCCATTAAAGGAGAAATCACATTCACTACTAATATCACATCACCCTTAAAGGGACAGTAAAGTCCCATAAATATATATATATATATATATATATATATATATAGATATAATATTCTCATTTTGTAGATGCAAAAAAAAATAAATTATTTGAAGCACCTCGCATCTCTCAAACTGCTATGGTTTTGGAGATATTCACAATGAAAGTTCCCCCCTTCTCCTAATGTCAGCTGTAAAGCTGACAGCAGGAGATTTGAGTTGGCCGACTCGAGGAAGCTCTGCAGCAGAGCCGAATTTGCGTTATTTAAAAAGAATTACTTAATTGGAACGGTCTACAAAGTGTGCTTGCAAACCAAGCACACTTTGTAGACCTTTCCAATGAAGTAATTCTTTTTAAATAACGAGATTTCAGCTCTGCTGCAGAGCCGCCGGCTGGTCCCAGGACAGGGATCTCCTGCTGTCAGCACAGCGCTGACGTCAGGAGAAGCGGAGGGAAGGGGGAACTTTAAAATGAGAATATCTCTCAAATCATAGCGGTTTGAGAGATGGGAGTTGCTTCAAATTTTTTTTCTTTTTTGCATCTACAAAACGAGAATAATTTTTTATGGGACATTAGTTTCCCTTTAACTTACTATGGCCGGGAAATCCTAATGGCCCATAACTATTTAGCTCTTGTGCCGTATTCAAGAGAAAACATCTCAATCTATAATGGATATCATGCCCACGAAGGCAGACATGACAGTTGCTAACAGCACTACTGGACCTTAAGCTCCGCCCACTAAAGCAGGACGAATGCATTACCTACAGATGATTACCTTGTGTATTGGACAGAGGTCGAGGTTCAGTATCAACTGTTATAAAACATAAAAACAAACAAAAGTGGGTATCGGTAGTGCCTTATCACACTATGGGCCGCATGTTCAAAGGGATAACAACAAAAAAATGTCGTATGAAAGACAAAAATAAGTAACTGAATGCATGAACGACATATTTTCTATAGAGTATACGATAAAAAACTAGTAATGTCCGTTGTGTACGACACAACTCCTGAATTGATGGGTAAAGGGGCGGGGCAAGGGCGTGGCTAAACTATTCTCCAGCGTCGTATAGAGGAAAAGAAAATCTGTCGTAACGAACGACAAAAAAATGTCTTTCAAAAGACAAAGTTTGCACGTTAAGAAAAAAAGTGGAGGGAATGTGTTCTGAATGTGAGAATTTTTGTCTTTACTTAAGACATTTTTGTCGTTAGTTAAGACATTTTTAAAGACATTTTTGTTGTTAAGACATTTTTTAAGACATTTTTGTCTTTAGTTAAGACATTTTTTTGTCGTTCCATACGACAATTTCAGTCAGGACAAACGACATTTCCAATCACAACCGACACTCTCTGAAAATATTAGTGATCCCAACAACACTGTACTTTGAAAAGTCGTTACAAACGACAAAAGCTATTTCACTACTTCTTTGAACATATGGCCCTATAAATAAAATAAATATTATACCAAAATATAACACACACACACCGTCAAATGGCTGTGTCATAATTATATGAATATGCACAGAAACCAAGGCCTGCAGACAAATTCCTACAGTCTCTGCTTGAATTCAATGGTGGACTTGTCTTCTGTCTGTTTACATCAACGCTCCAGGAACAGAGTGCAACTCCAGTGTAACGTTGTTTTATTTCACATAAAATCACTTAAAACAATTAAAATGTCTATAACCCACATGTCTACGTGTTTCACAGCATGTTCCACTGCTTTATCAAGGCTGTAGTATTCCTGTAACAAAAATGTCCTTTTTTCGTTATTTGAAACCTATAGCCTTGATAAAGCAGTTGCTTTGGTTCCTGTGCACAGTCATACGTTTATGACACAGCCATTTGACAATGTGAGCGTTATATTTTAGGATGTGATTCATTTTATATATAGTGTGATGAGGCACTGTTGGACCCCCTTTTTGTTTGTTTGTTTTTTTTTGTTTTATACGTATGGCTTTGTGAGAGGTGTTATGGGGGAACAGCCATACTATAGATATTGAGGGAGCAGTTTGTAAATTAGCTAGTACACATATATGTGTAACCCTAGTCACAGATCTTGCGAGTAACATTGTATTGGTGGTGATGTGGTGTTTGGCGACGATATCTGAAGATACTGCACAAGAAGAACCTCCTTTTTCTTCTGATCCTTATCATTAAAGTGGATTTCTCACATAGATAGAAGTAATGCTCAGTTAGAGTATTTAGGGAAAACATTTAAAACGTTGTTCATTACAAAAAAAAAACAACAACTTTATCTGCACAAAAATTAATGTTTAAAAAGTGCCCGGCAGCCTACTTCCAGCTTGCCGAACTGCCTCAGCTCCCCTCCCTCCTCTGATGACGGAGGCTGTCTGTCTCTAAGCTGGAGCGATCTCATTGGCTAGATATCAATCTCTGCCAATGAGATCGCTCCAGCTTAGAGAAAGAAAGCATCCGTCATCGGAGGATGCTGGGTAATGGGATGGGAGCAGAGGCAGTGCTGCAAGCAGGAAGTAGGCTGCCGGGCACTTTTTAAACATTAAGTTTTGCGCAGATAACGTTTTTTTTTTTTTTTTTTTTTTAAATGAACAAAATTTTAAATGTTTTCATTAAATGCTCTACCTAATGAACATTACTTATATCTATGTGAGAGATCCCCTTCAGCGCTTTATTCACCTCATGATAGCCCAGACAGAATGATAATGTTATTTCTTGAAGAAAGGCACAAGGGAAAGACTCCTAGTTGCCATTAGAATTTTCCAGCCGTAATAGGTTAAATGGGGAGTCACTATTAGGAGTCATTGGCCAATACTTATAAAAGCAAATTGGAGTTATTCTGGAGCAAGCCGACTGCAGCACAGGCGACAAATAAAAATTCCTGTTCAATTAAATTAAGCCTTTAACCCCTTGACTGTTAGAGAATGCGTTGGCGACCTCTCTAGCATTCAAGGGGTTAGAAAATGATTCAAGTGCAGGGAAATTTAGGAATTTTTTTTGGTCCACTATGTTGTAATTGGTTTACTACAGAATAACTTCAGTTTGCTTTTATAAATAGAGTCCTGTGTTCCTTTAATTTCTTGACAGTCAGAGCCCAAATCAGAAACTGCTAACAACCACTAAGGTCCCACAATGCATTGCATTACATCGATTTTTCAGTTTAATGGAGCAGTAAACTTAAAAAAAAATAAAAAAAAACATATATATATATATATATATATATATATATATATATATATATATATATGTTGTAGGGCATTTCCTGCTGATTAAAATAAGGGTACTCCAACTGCTGAGAGATGCATATTTCCAGAGTTATTACAATTTAAACTTGTGTTTATTTATATTAGCAGTTCCCTCTAGTGGTCAAATTCCAATTAGTTATTCTGTTACATTCTATTGAAGAGGAAAGTCATTGACTTACAGTTCGCCATAGAATGTGATAGAAACTGCTGAGTCACTTCCTGTCAGTTAGAACTATCAGGACGTAAACACAGTAAATTCACTTCTGATCACTGTAACTTCTGAATAAAACAACTGACAGCGGTGGGAGTAACCGCAGGAAAAGCTCTGTAGCATGTACATATTCATAAAAAAAAGTTTACTGCTCCTTTAAAATTTGCAAATGAATGCCTTAATTGGACAGATCATATTTATTTCTCCGGCCATCAATCAAGTAGTCTTTGAACTTAGAATATGACAGATCTTCAGTCTGGAGAACAAAGAGTGAGAAACATGCACTGATACCATACAAGACATTATGCTCTAAGGCATGGTGGCCTCTAAGGTGCTGCTCAAGTCATGCTTTTCTCTCCCATGTGCCACTGCAGAGAGGAAATTTCCATGTCCACATCAGACTTGTCCTACCCACAGACAGTGCAGCTCTGAAATGTCAGGCAAATCCTCTCTATACACCTGTAGTTGTGCTGTTTCTCTCGTACAGAGGCGATTTACCCGACATGTCGGTGGTGGACTGTCTGTGAAGGACCTGCCTGATATGGATATGGAATTGTCCTCTCTACGATGTCTCAGGGGAGTGAAAAACGCGACTTTACAAGAACCTGAGAATTTACCATAGTAACACAATAAATTAGGTTGAATAAAGACACATGTCCATCAAGTTTAACCTTTGTCTCATACCCCAGTGATATGAGGATTATATAGCTTTCCTGCTACCAAATAAGTTAGTCATTTATCAGACCTTCCTGATTTACCTACTAATAAACAGTATAACTCTGTATGTTCCCTTTTGAAAGAAATGTATCTACTCTTCTCTTAAATGTATCCACTGTATCTGTCATAACCACCTCCTTGGGCAAGGAATTCCACAATTTAACAGACCTTACTGTAAAAAAACCCTTCCTCTCCTGAAGTCTAAACCTTGTTTCCTCTAATCTCAAGGGGTGTCCCCTTGTCACCAGGCCTTGGAATAAATAGTTCACCACAGAGATCCTTGTATTGACCTCTCATACAGTTGTAGTACAATGTGATAAGGTTTCCTCTTAGTCGTCTTTTCTCTATAGTAAATAAAACAAGTTTGTTTAGTCGTTCCTCATATGTCAAGTCCTCCATTCCCTTAATTAATTTTGTTGCTCTTCTCTGTACCCTCTCTGGTTCTAGTATATCCTTTTTCATAACCGGTGCCCAAAACTGCACTGCATACTCAAGGTGAGGGCTTACCAATGATTTGTACAATGGCAAAATAATGTTATCCACTCTTGCTCCAATACCTCTTTTTATACAAGACAGGACTTTGTTTGCCTTTGCTACTGCTGTTTGACACTGGTCACTGTTCCCAAGTTTGTAGTTGACAAGGATACCCAGGTCTTTCTCTAGCAACGAGTCCCCTAAAATGATTCCATTAAGTTTATAAGTAGCCTTGGGATTGTTTCCTCCCAAATGCATGACTTTACACTTCCCCACATTAAACTTCATATTCCATATGTTTGCCCAATCTGACATTGTATGTAAATCCCTCTGTACAGAGCAAATATCCTGTTCTGAATTAATTACATTGCATAATTTAGTGTTATCTGCAAATATAGATATTTTCTTTCTATATCTATTTCTAGGTCATTTATAAACATGTTAAAAAGCAGCGGACCTAATACTGAACCCTGAGGTACTCCACTCTCCACTTTAACTGTATTGGAGCATTTTCCATTTACAACTACACACTGTTCCCTATCCTTCAGCCAGTTTTGTATCCAATTGCAAAGGTTATCTCCTAGCCCCGATTTCTTTTATACCCCAGCCATCTAGATATACTACATCAAATGCCTTGCCATTATCTAGGTTGCTGCTTACTTCCTCATAGAAGCTGAAAAGATTAGTTTGGCATGATCTGTTCTTCATAAAACAATGTTGATTCCTGCTAATGATATTATATTTTATGTTGTAATCCGGAATATAGTCCTTTATTATCCCTTCTAGCAGTTTTCCCACTACAGAGGTCAAACTCACAGGTCTATAGTTTCCAGGTTCTGTTTTAGTTCCCTTCTTAAATAGACGCACTACATTGGCTCTTCGCCAATCCTGTGGCACTGAGCCTGTGGTGAAAGAATCTTTAAAGAGTAAATGTAGGGGTTTTGCTAACACTGCACTAAGTTCCTGAAGAACCCTTGGATGTATACCATCAGGACCCGGTGCTTTGTCAGTCTTAATTTTGTTCAGTCTTCCCATGACATCTTCTTGAGTTAACCCAATATCTGATAATTTTATTGTTTTATTAGTTACTTATTGAGGCTCTTCTACCATTCCTTACTCCCTTGTATATACTGATGCAAAGAAAGTGTTTAAAACATCGCCTTTTCCTTATCCTCACTAATCAACTCACCCATCTCATTTTTGAATGGTCCAATGCACTCCCTCTTAAGTTTTTTGCTATTTATATATTTGAAAAACTTTTTGGGATTAGACTTGCTTTCCCTTGCAATTTGAGTTTCATTATCTATTTTTGCTACCCTAATTGCCTTTTTGCAATCTTTGTTGCACTCCCTGTATTTTAAGAAAGATTGTTCAGTTCCTTGAGACTTAAATAATTTGAATGCTTTTTTTTCATTGCCATTTCCTTCTTTACATGTGCAGTTAACCACATTGGCTGTGACTTACTTCTTTTGCATTTGTTCTCCATTGGTATATACTGTTGAGTACATTTCTGCAACCTAAATTTGAATTCTAACCATTTTTCCTCAGTATTTTTCCCTTTAAATAAAATATCCCAGTCTATGTGTTGTATTGAAGCCCTTAACAATTTGAAGTTCGCTTTTTTAAAATTAAGAGTTTTGGTTGAACCTATCCTGTTTTGCTTTGCCAGACAGATCTCAAATGTAACCATGTTGTGATCACTGTTTCCCAAATGTTCTCTTATCTTAATATTGGATACCATTTCTGTGTTATTCGTTATCACTAGGTCCAATACATTGTTATTTCTGGTTGGAATTCCCACCATTTGTGACATGCTTTCACAAAGTGTGTTCAAAAACCTGCTACCCTTAGCACTCTGACAGGTCTCATTTTTCCAGTTGATATCTGGATAATTAAAATCTCCCATAATTATAGTATGCCCAAGCTGGGCAGTTTTCCTCATTTGCAATAGCAGTTGGGCCTCAACATCGTCATCAATATTTGGTGGTTTGTAGCATATGCCCACCAACAACTTTTTTTTTTTACCTTTTACACCACATTTAGTCTCAATTTCTACCCACAAGGGCTCCGCATTTTGTCCAGTTTCCTCATTAATATCACCCCTCAAGATTGGATTTAGCTCTGGTTTCAAATATAAGCACACACCTCCTCCTTTCCTATTAATCCTGTGTCTCCTAAACAGGGAATAGCCCTCTATATTTACAGCCCAGTCAAGTGCATCATTCCACCATGTTTCTGTTATTCCAATTATGTCCAATTGCTCATTAACCGCCAGCAATTCTAGTTCTCCTATTTTATCTACCATAAAATTTATTTTGAAGTCTTTACATATATTACTCCCTACATGCCTTTTATCTACATCTTCATTTACTAGGAGTTCCTCCCTATTTAATTACATTTATACCCACCCTTTCTCCACCCACCTGATCATTTACTTGGGCCTGGTTCCTATCTGCTCTATCTACCCCATTTTTGCTATGTATACCCTACCCCCACCTTCCTAGTTTAAAAACTCCTTCAAGCTTTGAACAAAACTTCATTTTGTTCTCTCGATTTGCACAACTTTGTCTGCACATCTCCCTAATCTGGAAGGGCATCCCAGGCATGGTCCCTTGCTCTCCATGTGCCTGGAGGGAGTCAGCTGCAGCACACCGATGAAGCCCACAGAGGCTGAAACACAGCTCTGTGATTGTGCTGTTTATCTTGTACAGAGAGAATCTACCTGTGATTTCAGAGCTGGACTTTCTGTGGGCGCGAGCTATCTGATATGATATGTAAATTTCCTGTCTGCAATGGCATATCCCCAAAACTGCTCCTATCAGGCATTTGGAAGGTCAGAAGAATGCCTTTCCGTGGCTGGAACGCAACCCAATAATTACCCTTTAACATGCTGAGAATTAGTGTTCTACCTGTGTGTTCAGACAGCAGGACTTATCTGTGACGCAGTTAATTCGCACCTGAATTATCCACTTTTGCCTTTGTCTATATGGCTTATAATGAGGAAGTGCCAGCCATAAAGAATATATTAATTGGAGTGACACATTTCCTAGGTTTCACTACAGTAATTTAAATGAAAATGAGCATTGATCCCCTAGTTATACATTCTGGTGGTATGTTCTAGACCTTAACACACAGAGATAAAATAGACAGTACTGCACTGTATGGAATATTTATATCTTTCACTGGTGAGTGTGAATGGATTTATCACTCTCTCTCTTTCTATAATATATATATATATATATATCCACTGCAGAATGAACACTTCCACAGCAATCTAAGCTGAGGATATGGACTATAATCTGCCACACTGGTTCTGGGCTATTCTGCAGATATTTGAACCTGCTACGGACTAGAACCTGCAGCCCTAAAATCTGAACAAAATCCATGGACGGTGCACTAACCAACTGAGCTCACCAATCTGGAACTGTTTTTTTTTACATTAGAAAAGAGACATCTAAGTGGTGATATGATTATCATTTGCAAATGTATTCAAAGAACTCTCCTATGAACTATTTACTCAAACAGCTGATCTAAGAACAAGAGGTCATCCATTAAGACTAGAGGAAAAGCATTTTCACCTAAAACAAAAGCAAGGATTTTTTACAGTAAGGGCAATAAAGTTATAGAATTCTTTGCCTCGGGATGTTGTGCTTGCAGATTCTGTAACTGCTTTCAAAAAAGTAATGGATACCTATCTAGCACAGAACAATACTGGGAGTTATGACAGATGGCTTCAAAGCAGGTAGGTTGGTGATCCAAGGAAATATCCGACTGCCATTTGGAGTCAGGAAGGATTATTTTTACCCCCCAACTTGGGGCTAAATTGGAAATGGCTTCAATGGGGTATTTTTTACCTTCCTCTGGATCAAAAGGGGTGATTTGCCGTGGGCTGGACTTGATGGACGCATGTCTTTTTTTCAGCCTCATCAACTATGTTACTATGTTTAATTTAGTGTTAGTGGATCACCTTCAGCTACAATGTACACAGAAGCAGACCAAAACTGAGGCTTTATACAAAAACCTATACAGATATGGGCCCAGCCCTTTAATTGATAGGGAGAGCTGTTGGTCTTAACAATGTTCTCTGTCAGCCATCAAGAGACTCTATAAGGAGTCTCCTGACAGTGTGGGAATCAGTTTGGCTCCCTGCATTGTAAAATGAACCAAATGCAAGCTGTTCGACTCAACTGATCTCAATGGGAACTACATGCAGTGCTCTGTCAATATTAACAATGTGCTCAGATGTATGCAGGTGAACTCACTTGTGCACTTACAAGCTCCCATGGGCATTCACGTTAAAGGGATAGTAATACTTCGTTTTATCTTTATTTTATTTTGTAGGCATTAAAAAAACATTAAGAACGATATAAGTCTTATCTCTCAAACCTTTATGATTTGAGAGATATTCACAAGCAAAGTTTCCCCTCCCGCCCCTTTTACCTAGTGTAAGCCATCTCTTCTCAGATGTGGAATCCAGTCCATAGACCAGACAGATAACAGCAGGGGACAATCTTCTTCCTATGAGAACAATGAAAGCCCTGCCCCCCCTTGACACGTTTTTCAAGTTTTTCCCTTATCTTAATTGAAGATTGTCCCTCTGTGCAATCTACCTGGGCACCTCCCTTCTGATCTGGCTGAGCACTGTTACATCAGTAAAAGGGGCGGGAGGGGGATACTTTGTCATTGAATTACTCCTGAACTATAACTCTAATAGAATTGAAATAACACTCTCCAAAGTCCAAATACTATGATGATTAATTAGAGCTGCTTTTATTATTATTATTACTATCCCTTTAAGCCTAAGCTAGCAGAGGTAGCAGAGACAGCCTGTGTTCCTTTCTTACTCCCAGGATCTGCGTCACCTTATTACAGTGATTCTCAACCAGGGTGCCGTGGCACAGACATCAACTTAGGGCGTCCTGTGTTTTCTATAAAGACTAACGAATATGGACTTTTAAATAAAGATTTATAGAAATTGCTATGCACAATATGTTTAGTTATGGTATTATGATTATAAGACCTAATAATATTGTATATTTATGTATTGTACCCTTCATTATGCCCTTGATAAAGTATATTAAATATGTTAGGGGCGCCCCAAATGTTCTAGATTACGTGTTAGGGGTGCCCCGAGCAAAAAAAGATTGAGAACCACTGCCTTATTAAGATGTGTCTTTAGGTGAATCCAGTGAAAGTAGCAGAGATAATATAACAGCCTTCCTATGTAGTAGATGGGGGCACTGTTCTCAATACATTGGACTGGACATAGGAAGATAAGTAATTGCAAGTTATAACATTCCGTATGGTATAGATTAGAATATATAGTTTTTTATTAATTCTGGAGTATAAAGTGTTGTTAAAGCCCCTAATTATGTTATAGGTAGCATAATCTTTTCAACATACACTTCCTAATCAAAATGAACCTTTTTAGTCAAACAGCTGTATTTTATTGACTTGAATACTATAAAAGACTTCTCACTAAATGACTATGATAGGATAAATGCACAAATATGTGATAAAGGTGTTATAAAGAGAGTGATAAACTGTGTTATTCCATGGAGCCCATGTACTAAGATCTCTCAAGATGGAGATTTCGTAGGCCGCACAGAATAACATGGGAATTGGAGAATTTATCACAGTAGAGTAGGTGTGTGTTTGCGTGTGTGCGTGTATGTCTGTGTGTGCGTGCGTGAGTGTGTATGTCTGTGTTTGTGTGCGTGTATGTCTCTGTGTGCGTGAGTGTGTATGTCTGTGTGTGCGTGTATGTCTCTGTGTGCGTGCGTGAGTGTGTATGTCTCTGTGTGCGTGCGTGAGTGTGAATGTCTGTGTGTGTGTGTGTGCGTGTATGTCTCTGTGTGCGTGTGTTTGTCTGTGTGTGCATGTATGTGTCTGTGTGCGTGAGTGTGTATGTCTGTGTTTGTGTATGTCTCTGTGTGCGTGAGCATGTATGTCTGTGTGTGTGTGCGTGTGCATGTATGTCTCTGTGTGGGTGAGTGTGTATGTGCGTGCATGAGTGTGTATGTCTGTGTGTGTGTGCGTGTATGTCTCTGTGTGAGTGCGTGAGTGTGTATGTCTATGTGTGTGTGTGTGCGTGTATGTCTGTGTGTGTGTGCGTGTATGTCTCTGTGTGCGTGAGTGTGTATGTCTGTGTGTGTGTGCGTGTATGTCTGTGTGCGTGAGTGTGTATGTCTGTGTGTGTGCGTGTATGTCTCTGTGTGCGTGAGTGTGTATGTCTGTGTGTTGGAGTGTGTATGTCTCTTTGTGCGTGCATGTGTATGTCTGTGTGTGTGTGCGTGTGTATGTCTGTGTGTGTGTGTGCGTGTATGTCTCTGTGTGCGTGCGTGAGTGTGTATGTCTGTGTGTGTGTGAGTGTTTGTTTCTGTGTGTGTGCGTGAGTGTGTATGTCTCTGTGTGTGTGCATGAGTGTGTATGTCTGTGTTTGTGTGTGCGTGTATGTCTCTGTGTGCGTGCGTGAGTGTCTATGTCTGTGTGTGTGCATGTATGTCTCTGTGTGCGTGCTTAAGTGTGTATGTCTTTGTGTGTGTGTGTGTATGTGGTGTGTTTGTCTGTCTGTTGTTGGTAGGGTTGCAAAAAGAAAGTTCTGCTTTATATTTCTAGCTAAAACAAAGTAGATTACACTTTATCTATATTTTTATTTACTTGTAATTTCTCTTGCATCTCAGCTAGGCATGTAATTTCATTCTAGTCAATGGGTAAAGTCTAATGCCATTGCCACATGACTACATAATTCACAAGAATAACCATTCAAGTCAAGAGAATATTACACAGCAATTTCAGTAGCTAAAGCTAGAAAATTACCCAACTGGCTAATGTGACTGTTTCGCAATTTCTAGCCAATGGCCTATTAACATTGAGTGCTTATAGCAATTGGCACACAGGAACGTAAACTCTAAACCAGTGGTTCTCAAACTGCGTTATACGGAACTCTAAGGATTCCACAAAATAGATGTAAATAATGGAGCGCAGTGGGACAAGTGTGGGGCACACACAGTGTTTGTGTAGTGTCATTGGATGAAAAACTAACCTTTCGCACAGTACAGTTGCATTTTCTGATAGACTGATGTTTTAAAGCAGAACAAACGCTCAAATTAAAGTGCCCCCCAAATCATTATACACATAGCGATACACTTATCTATGCTGGTTTTATCCTGAATAAGTCCGGCATTACTGAGAAATCCAACTTGTTCAGAGACGCACAGGCAGGCATCAGTGCAGAGATCTTGACTTAGAGACATCTGTGCGTTTGCTCTGTCCGTTCCGGTCTCCTCTAGGATTGGGGAGTGGGAGTTGCAATGTACCTTAAGGTACAGGAAGGGAATGACAGTGCAGGCGCACAGATGCCTCTACAGCAAGATGCCTGCCTGTGCGTCTGGGAACGAGTTGGATTTGGTATGAGAGATATTCGGGACCAAAATTCCCCCCTCCCTCCCCTTTCCCTGACGTCAGCGCTGTAGCTGACTGCAGGGGAATCCGGTCCCTGGAAAAGTGGAGGCTCTTAAGCAGAGCTGAGATCGTGTTACAGAAAAATAAATCTTTCACTGGAACGGTCTACAAAGTGTGCTTGCAAACCAAGGACACTTTGTAGACCGTTACAGTGAAGGATTTATTTTTCTGTCTGGTGATCTCGGCTCTGCTGAAGAGCCTCTGCCGGTCCCTAGAGTGCTGACTTCAGGGAAAGGGGAGGGAAGGGGGAAGGTTGCTCCCGAATATCTCTCAAACCATAAAGGTTTGAGAGATGGGACTGGGGGCATTTATTTTTTATTTTTTAATGCCTACAAGATTAATGTTTTCTAAAAAATTGCAGTGTGACATGCAAGGACCATCACTGTTTTTTTCCCTTAAGGACTGGTGACGCTGTCAGTAAAAACGGGGTCTGAAATAGACCACTCCAAGACCAGAGCGGTCTCTCTCAGACCCCAGCTCAGCGCACCACGTGTCATGTGTGCCGGCGCGTCAGCAAGGCTCAAATCGTGCCTTAAGGGAAGCTAACTTCCCTGGGCCACTGGTCCTTAAAGCGGAACTTTCAGATAATAGCCAGTCGCCATGCATTCATTAAATACATGGCGACTAGCTAGAAAAAAAAAAATACTTGTGTCTAAAGGAATCCATCCCATTTCGGGACTGACGGGCAGGTTAGTGTGATCTGTGCGCCTGCGCCATCAGTCTCTTCCGGTGACCATATGGTGCAAAGCAGTCTACTCTATGGAGACCGGGACTGACGGCACATGCGCACAGACAAGATGTCTGCACTCTAGCCTCAGTTCCTGCCTCCAAACGGGATGGATTCCTTTATACACAAGCATTTCTTTTTGGTAAGACATCTATTTTCAAGCTAGTCGCCATGCATTTAATGAATGCATGGCGACTTGCTATTATCTGAAAGTTCCGCTTTAACCCTTTGAGTGCCACAACGCATTGCTTTCTAGTAGTCAAGGGGTTAAAAGATCAATTTAAATCTATAGGCATTTGCAGGATTTTCAACCCCTTCCCCCTTCATGGTTTAACTGAATTGTTCTAGAATTTCCCCAGTTTAGAATCTTAGTCTTTCGCTACCTGCACCAGCTAGCATTCAAATACATATCATAGCAATACTAAATTATGCCATTGGATAGTTGTGTGTTCTCCCAACGCATTTTGAAGCAGCATAAAGAAGACCCTTGTGGCATTCAACGGGTCGAAGGGTTTAATTGTTAAACTCCAGGGGAATTTAATTTTAAACTAAAGTGTTCTAAAATCCAGTCTTGTGAAATTCTGTTCTAAACAAACTCCTTTTTCTAATTAATCAGAATTCAATTATAGAACTGACGCATTGAAAAGGCATATTAGAAAGCATTTTTTACGCTAAATAAAGCTGAATTATTTCTTTGAGATAATTATAAGGCTTGCTGCACCTGCGTACAGACAAATCAATATGTGGTGGGAGCACAGATTAATATGATTAACTTCTCAATCACAGTAATAGATTTAAGAGTGGCAGCCTGGGAGAGGAATGAGGAGAAATGCATTAACATCTTGACACCCTAACGGCTTGTTCAGCAATTTATTGGCAGGTTGACCATCAAGTGCCAAATACTGCATTTTAAGACACGACTGGCTTTAAAGGGACCCTGTTGCCTCAAACAAACTTTGTGGATTTTGAAAGAGCTTTCAAAATCACCTATCCTATATAATAATTCGCTAAAACATGTGTAACGACATACCTCCCAACATTTCAGATGGCCAAAGAGGGACACTTGTGTTTTAGGGGGTGTGGCTGGGGGCGTGGCTAGTAGGTGGGGCATTACTGAGTATTTTTAGGCTATTTTGTGACCTATTGACAGCTCTTTGTGTGAGTGAATAAATGATTTAGAACAGGACCAAAGTGTTTTAATCCCACAGACTAATTTAAACAGACATATACTGAAGTATATAAAAACATATATATGAGTTTTATTGCTGTGGAGCAATTGAATACACTAACATACACACCACACAGTCTGATCTCCTAAAAAGAGGGACACCAGGCTGATGCACTTATATACATACCACACAGTCTGATCTCCTAAAAAGAGGGACACCAGGGTGATGCAGTTCTATACACACCACACAGTCTGATCTCCTAAAAAGAGGGACACCAGGGTGATACACTTCTATATACACACCACACAGTCTGATCTCCTGAACACAGGGACACCAGGGTGATACACTTCTATACACACACCACACAGTCTGATCTCCTGAACACAGGGACACCAGGGTGATACACTTATATACACATCACACAGTCTGATCTCCTAAAAAGAGGGACACCAGGGTGATACACTTATATACACCACACAGTCTGATCTCCTAAACTCAGGGACACCAGGGTGATATACTTCTATACACACCACACAGTCTGATCTCCTGAACACAGGGACACCAGGGTGATACACTTATATACACACCACACAGTCTGATCTCCTAAACACAGGGACACCAGGGTGATACACTTATATACACACACCACACCGTCTGATCTCCTAAACACAGGGACACCAGAGTGATACATTTATATACACACCACACAGTCTGATCTCCTAAACATAGGGACACCAGGGTGATACACTTATATACACCACACAGTCTGATCTCCTAAACACAGAGACACCAGGGTGATACACTTATGCATATACCACACAGTCTGATCTCCTACACACAGGGACACCAGGGTGATACACTTCTATACACACCACACAGTCTGATCTCCTAAACACAGGGACACCAGGGTGATACACTTATATACACACCACACAGTCTGATCTCCTAAACACACGGACACCAGGGTGATACACTTATATACACACCACACAGTCTGATCTCCTAAACACACGAACACCAGGGTGATACACTTCTATACACACCACACAGTCTGATCTCCTAAACACACGAACACCAGGGTGATACACTTCTATACACACCACACAGTCTGATCTCCTAAACACACGAACACCAGGGTGATACACTTATATACACACCACACAGTCTGATCTCCTAAACACAAGGACACCAGGGTGATACACATATATACACACCACACAGTCTGATCTCCTAAACACAGGGACACCAGGGTGATACACTTATATACACACCACACAGTCTGATCTCCTAAACACAGGGACATCAGGGTGATACACTTCTATACACATCACACAGTCTGATCTCCGAAACACAGGGACACCAGGGTGATACACTTATATACACACCACACAGTCTGATCTCCTAAACACAAGGACACCAGGGTGATACACATATATACACACCACACAGTCTGATCTCCTAAACACAGGGACACCAGGGTGATACACTTATATACACACCACATAGTCTGATCTCCTAAACACAGGGACATCAGGGTGATACACTTCTATACACATCACACAGTCTGATCTCCGAAACACAGGGACATCAGGGTGATACACTTATATACACACCATACAGTCTGATCTCCTAAACACAGGGACACCAGGGTGATACACTTCTATACACACCACACAGTGTGATCTCCTAAACACAAGGACACCAGGGTGATACACTTATATACACACCACACCGTCTGATCTCCTAAACACAGGGACACCAGGGTGATACACTTCTATACACACCACACAGTTTGATCTCCTAAAAAGAGGGACACCAGGGTGGGAAAGAGGGACAGAGGGATTTGGTTCAAAAAGAGGGACTGTCCCTCCTAAAGAGGGACACTTGGGAGGTATGTAATGACGCAGTCATGCGCAGTAGAGACTGCTGCGTGTGCTGCAGTCATGTGCAGTAGAGACTGCCCGCGCCACGGCTGCAGTCTCTACTGCGCGTGACTGCCCCATGACCAGCTGGCAGTGGCACTGTGGCCTGTGTAACGGGCTCTTCAATAGTATGTTATATTAGAACTGGAACAGAGTTTCACAGCGGTACTACCTACACAAGTGTAATACACTAGGCAGTCCAGAATACTGTTCACTAATTTAACCCTTACATAGTTGTCCCAGGAGATGTTGGCACCAGTTCAACCACAGAGACTACTGTACAAACAGAGACAAGAAACAAGACAAAGGTGCGTGTAATAGTAGTAGCTGTTGTTGCAGAAATGTCCCAAGCCCTTTCCCAGTGGCAGTTACTCACAGATTTTTGAAGGCTGAGTCTGGCCTCCATGGTTGTACTGCATGATCTGTATAAGCCCCAGGCTAACTTTTTGTCATAACGTTCATTAGTTGGATTTAGGGTTGCCACCCAGCCGGAATTTTACCGGCAGGTCGGCAAAAAATTGGCTTCTGTCCAACGTAAGTCTACGGAGAGAATGCCGTGGCCGGTATTTTTTTTTTACAAAAAGGTGGCAACCCTAGTTGGAGTCACCAGGTCCCTCAGTAGAAAGACAAGGCTCAAATGCTGGACTTTCCACTTATTTCAGCTCCATGTCTAAACAAGTACAGGGCATATTAAAGGTATAATAGGATAGAAGCACAAACAGGAAGCACCCAATAGTGTAGCATCATTAGAGTGAGGTGATTAAGTGGAACTTTCACCATGCCTAAGCCCCCATCCAAATATCTTTACTAACCTTGCAGATATCCAACATTGTGTTTAAGTTTAGAAAAATGTTCTCCCGTGCCTGTACATTACCATGTTCTCACAGGGCATCGGGGAAGAGAGTGCATTCATCTTGCCGACGTCCTTGTCATATACTGCCCCTTTTTGTTTGCACTTCCTATAAAAGCCAACCTAGGCCTCCTTTGGCTGGATTTCAGAAATGAGGGGAGGAACTAAATATTATATATATATATATATATATATATATATATATATATATACATACATACCTTATAATTTTAAGTCCTTTGCTACTAGCCAGACCTGAAAAGTTACTCGCCACTGCAAGCCAAAACATACCAACCAGGGCTGAATTTCTACTCGCCAGGGCTAAATTTCCACTTGCCATTGTGGAAATCTTGAGACCTGGAATATATATATATATATATATATATATCTATATATATAAAAGAAGACTTTGTGCCTGGCAAAACACACCCAGGGGCGGCAGTAAAAAGGATTACTGCTGCCATTGGGTGATTCTGTGGGAGTGTGATTTTTGGCCTGCCCCCACTATCCAGCCCGCCCACCACTATCTAAGGCTGAAAAAAAAAATGGCTGCCACACACTCCTACACCACAGACACATGCACATGCCCTCCCACACACACACTAGCAGACACATACACACATATACACACACGCACGCTGAGGATGATGGGAACAATGTTCAAGCTACAGCTGGAAGGCCATGGTCCAATCTGTATTATGCAGCTTCTTCATTCCCTGTCTTTGAGCCTACACAGCTCTGCTAATTACTACAAGTGAGCTGATTTCTAAACAATCAGCAGGAGGATACTGGCTTGCTGAGAAAGTGGAAACAACGGCAGAGAGGTGATCAGGCAGTGCAGAGCAAGGCTTCAGCTGAGCTGGTAAATGGCAGAGACATGGATGTGACTGTATTTATATATTGCACAAAGAGAGAGAAAGAGAGCAAGTTGTTTGTCAGTCTGTCTGTAAGTAGAGGTGCCAGTTCCTGCAATCATCTCCATGCTGTACATAGCTCACTGTATAGCATGTATGACAAACTATTTATATATGGTCTGGCATTGTATAGTATACAGTCTGTGTATAAGGACTGGCACTATACAGTATAGGAGGGACAGTCCCTGTTTGACACCCAAATCCCTCTGCTCCTCTATTTAGGAGATCACACGGTGTGGTGTATATACAGTAGGCTGACCAGACCTCACCTTTAACCGGGGACACATAGGAAATAAGCATATTTCAGGAGTGCACCAAAATCAAAGCAGCCCTGCAGTATGCATTTTTCATATGTGTCACTGGTTAAAGGTGAGGTCTGGTCAGCCTAATGTACAAGTGTATCAGATTGCTCCACATCAGTAAAACCCACGGTAATGTGGGTATAAACTTCTGTATATATCTGTTAAATTAGTCTGTGTAAAAAAATACTTTCATCTTCTTCTAAATCATTCACTTACAGAAAGAGTAACTTAACCATTTCAGTGCCAGAGGAGATGCAATGCATTGCTTACCCCCTGGCACTCAAAGGGTTAAAAATTCTCTACAATGGTCTGGCACTGTATAGCAGTGGTTCTCAATCTGTGCCCTCAGTGGCTATTAACAGGCCAGGATTTTAGAATTTCCTTTTAAGAGCACAGGTGAGTTAATCAATATGACTGAGCCTCTGATCAACACACTTGTGTTCTAGCAGTGAAATTCCTAAGTCCTGGCCTGTTAGTGGCCACTGAGGGCATGGGCTGAGAACCTCTGCTGTATAGTATACAGTCTGCATGTGTCTGTGTATAAGGACTGGCACTATACAGTATAGGAGGGACAGTCCCTGTTTGACACCCAAATCCCTCTGCTCCTCTATTTAGGAGATCACATTGTGTGGTGTATATACCAGTGTATCAGATTGCTCCACATCAATAAAACCCACAGTAATGTGGGAATAAACTTCTGTATATATCTGTTAAATTAGTCTGTGTAAAAAAAATACTTTCATCTTCTTCTAAATCATTCACTTACAGAAAGAGTAACTTAACCATTTCAATGCCAGAGGGGATGCAATGCATTGCTTACCCCCTGGCACTCAAAGGGTTAAAAATTCTCTAAAATACACCACCAGCCACGCCCCCAGTAACACCACCGAAAACACAAGTGTCCCTCTTTGGCCATATGAAATGTTGGTAGGTATGTTACTTACACTGCTCACACTGTATGTATTTATGTTCTGATTTGCAGCTGTGTGTCACTGTTTGTGTTGTCAGTGCATGTGTGTGTATATGTGTGTGTTGCATGTGTCTCTGTCTATCACTGTGTGTACCTTTCTGACACGTACACCCTACGCTATAATTCACTATCATAACATTTATTTAAAAAAAAAAGAAACATTTCCTGCATAACATGACGGGCAACGCCGTCCCAAACTGCTAGTATATATATATATATATATATATACACACACACTAGAGAATAGTGCACAGCATTGCTCGTGTGATTGGGCACGTTGTACATTTCAGGAACCTACCAGACCTCTGCAGCGGTGAGTCTTGCTGAAGCGATTTTCATAGGAGTGGTTGAGTCCCCTGCCCTGATCCTGTAAAAATCGTCTCCCCTGATTTGCTGCCTGCAGCCAGTCTCCACCCCCGTGCCGCCCCAGAAACAACTTACAATATATATATATATATATATATATATATAAAACAATCTGCAGATGAAAAACATCAAGTGCACGCTGAGGTCTTTGAAAAATGAAAAATAATGCTTTATTTAACAATTAGCACAATGTTGACGAGTGCTAATTGTTAAATAAAGCGTTATTTTTCATTTTTTAAAGACCTCAGCGTGCACTTGATGTTAGATGTTTGTCATCTGCAGATTGTTATTTACATAATTTTCAAGTTGCACCAGGCATTAATTTTATTATTTAATTCCGTGTTTATATATATATATATATATATATATATATATATATATATATATATATATATATATATATATATAGTTTGTGTGTTCGTTTCAGCAGCATTACGAGGCATTTATCAAGATCTTGATAAAGGCCTCGTAATACAGCCAAAATGTTGATATATATAACAATAACTAGAACAATTAAAATAAGGGACAAAATAAGACCCCAAAAACCCTCATCGTGTTTTCCAGCACATTGCCACTTCATCGGGAGGAATTATATTTTAAAGAAATTGCCCACTTACTTTACTTTTAAATAGTCTATAGTGAATCAAAAGACATCTGATTAAACTATCATCAATCCCCATAATGAATCCAAGTGTGAGATATCGTAATGGATAATTCATGAATACAATCAATGAAAAAGAAGAGTGTCAAAATAACCACATCATTATTATTAGATCAAACCACTACTGCCATAAATCAATAAAAAAAACAAACTAAACAGACAAAAAGGAAACTGATTAAAAAAAAAACAAAGCAGCAACAAATAATTTATATGATACACTTATTGATAAAAAATAGAACCTATCCATATATTTGTTCTATTCTTTAGGGATCTTAGGCAATATCTAATAAATCCAAACAAAACCTTTAACCCTTTGAGTGCCAGAGGGGTACACAACGCATTGCTTTGCAATGCATTTCGTACCCCTCTGGCACTCAAAGGGTTAATAAAACTTCGGACTATCCTATATAATAATTTGCTGGGACGTTTGTCACGATGCAGTCATGCGCAGGGCAGTCTCTACCATGCATGATTGTATTGTGTGAGTGAGGCGACGCAAGACTGCATCGCGTGGAGCAGTGAGGTAGTGGCCGCTTAACCCTTTGAGTGCCAAAGGGGCATGCAAAGAAATGCGTTGCGTACATCTCTGGCACTCAAAGGGTTAACATTACCCACACCTTGGCTCGTGTACACGGGCTTTTACCCTAGTATATATATAAACAATTATTCAGCTGCCCATAATATTCCCTAATAATCAAGCATGTAAACTATTCTGTATTACGTATATAATATTATATTTTATATATGTATGAAACTACATATATTTTTTTTTAATTCAGACTTTCAAATAATGCAGACACCAACAGTTGCACAAATAGGACTGGGTCAAGAACTGTTCCAATGGTTCTCACCGGTGTTGTGTAAAGAGGAACACTGACAAGGGGTATTAGTAAGTTTTGTGTTTGAATATGTTTGTGAGATCCAACAGTTGAGCACCCCTTGATTCTCTGTCCGTTATATTTATCTTATCACATGGATGTTAATCAGAGGCTTAAACCTTGAGTGTCAGAGGGGTACACAATGCATTTTATTATTTTGCCACCCAAGTGCTACTGAGAGGCTTAAAGGGATAGTAATGTTTCACAAAAACAGCAGCTCCAATTAATCTTCATAGTATTCGGACCATGGAGAGTGTTATTTCAATACTGTCAGAGTTGTAGTTCAAGAGTAATTGAATGATAAAGTATCCCCCTCCTGCCCCTTTTACCTAGTGTAAGCCACCTCCCCTCAGATGTGGAATCTGGTCCCTTGACTGGACAGGTCACTGCAAGGGACAATCTTCTTACTGTGAGCATTTAACCATTTCCGTGCCAGAGAGCTATCACAGTACATACCTCTTTGTCTCTCAGAGTTTTTTTAAAAACCCTTTCAATGCCGAAAAGATCTTCAACACATTGCGGAGCATTGCATGACTCTTTGCCAGTTACAGGGTTAACTCTCTCAGTGCCAGGGCCATATTGCATTCAATACCTCTTTGCCAGCGACAGAATGCATTGGACACGTCTCTGTCATTCAAGGGGTTAACACTTTCAGTGCCACGGGGGTGCTTTACAATGCCTTGTGTGCCCCACTGCCACTTAAAGGGTTAACACAACACTTTCACTCAATTTTTATGCTACTTTGAAATTCCACTTTGCATAACGAATTCAAGGAGAAAAAAAACAAGACGGGTGGCGCCGTCCCACACTACTAGTATTCAATATAACAAGATATCCTCTTAGGCGTCTTTACTCCCCAGACTAAATAAATCTAGTTTGGCTAGACATACTTCAGTTCCTCCACTCCTTTAATTAATTTTGTTTCTGTTCTCTGTACACTTTTTGTTTTACAATATTAGAATATTCTTTTTAACCCCTTAAAAGGAGTGCGCCCCGACTCACATGCTGGATTCCTCCGTCAGAGGGGTACAACTGGGGAGGGGAAGAGGAGAAGATTGTCCTGCAGCCTGTCCTGAACTGACGTCATGGGACAGAATTAAAAAGCCCAAATCTCCGAAAATACTGCTTTTTTTTTTTTTTTTTAATCTAGATGCAACATGTATTACCATGGAAGATTTATTTAAAGGGATAGTTATACTTAAAATGTAAAAAAAAATATGTTGTAGGGTTTATCCCCCTGAGTAAAACAAGAGTACTCCCACTGCTGAAAGGTGTTTCATTCAAAAGTTATTAATTTTCAAAGTTGAATTTTTTAGGTGCAATATCACAGTGGCCTGAAATTGTACAGTGGTGCTGTTGCTACACCATCCTATGGAGATTTATGGTCAACTGACCAGAGCTATCCATAGGATCGTGTAGCAACAGCGCCACTGTACAATTTCAGGCCACTGTGATATTGCACCTACAAAATTCAACTTTGAAAATTAATAACTTTTGAATGAAACACCTTTCAGCAGTGGGAGTACTCTTGTTTTACTCAGGGGGATAAACCCTACAACATATTTTTTTTACATTTTAAGGATTACTATCCCTTTAAGAAGAGGTTTACTGGAGGTGAGAGTTACCCTTTAAAGGGGATCTGCAACCCCTATACATGTTTGTCTAAAATGTTAGTTTATATAGCGATTAGATTGAAAACTGTTTTCATTTAAAAAAAAAATATATATTATTTTGCCCAAATTAAAGATGTAAAAATTACCCTGCGGCTTCCTTCTGGACAGACTGTGGTTACCAGCTCTGCCCCGCAGTCTGTCACTCTGCCTCTACTCCCCTCCCTCTATCCAGCCTCCTCCAATGATGGAGGACTTCTGCCTGTAAGCTGGAGAGCTCTCATTGGCCAGAGACCCCTCCAGCTCACCGGCAGAAATGCTCTGTCATTGGAGGAGGCTGGATGGAGGGAGGAGCAGAGGCAGAGTGACAGACTGCGATAACAGAGCTGGTAACTTCATTCGGTCCGAAAGGAAGGAGCAGGGTAATCTTTAGACGTTTAATTTGGGCAAAATAATGATTTTTTTTTTTTTAATGAAAACAGTTTTTAACCTAATCACTATGTACACTTCCGTTTTAGACAAACACGCATAGGGGTTGTAGATCCCCTTTAAAGTGTTAGTAATATCTAAAAAAAAGTTTTTTGCATTTAGAAGAGCTTAAAAAGCTGAGCTACACGCAAAAAAAGTATCTCTCAAACCGCTATGGTTTAAGAGATACAGGCGTTTAAAGTTTGATCTCTCCTACTGACAGCTGTAAAGCTGTCAGCAGGAGATTCGTGTCGGTCGACACGTTGGCGCTTGAGCAGAGCTGCGATCTCGTTACTTACAAGGAATCCTGTCATTGGAATGGTCTAAAACGTGTGCCTGAACACCAGCGGTTTGAGAGATACGTTTTTTTGCATTTAGCTCAGCTTTTTAAAGGGATAGTAATACTTCGTTTTATCTTTATTTTATTTTTTAGGCATTAAAAAAACATGAAGAACGATATACGTCTTATCTCTCAAACCTTTATGGTTTGAGAGATATTTACAAGCAAAGTATCCCCCCCGTTCAGCCAAATGAGAAGGGAGGTGCCCAGGTAGACTGCAGAGAGGGACAATCTTCAATTAAGATAAGGGAAAACCTGAAAAACTTGTCAAGGGGGGCAGGGCTTTCATTGTTCTCACAGGAAGAAGATTGTCCCCTGCTGTTATCTGTCTGGTCTAGCAACCAGATTCACATCTGAGAAGAGATGGCTTACACTAGGAAAAAGGGGCGGGGGGGGGGACTTTGCTTGTGAATATCTCTTAAACCATAAAGGTTTGAGAGATAAGACTTATATCGTTCTTCATGTTTTTTTAATGCCTACAAAATAAAGATAAAACGAAGTATTACTATCCCTTTAAGCTCTTCTAAATGCAAAAAACTTTTTTTGGACATTACTAACACTTTAAGGACAAGCTGTACCACACAGCTCTGCAAGGCCGTCCCTGATCTGAAGTACTAGACCCACCACTCCTTCTACCTCGGACTGCCTGAGTTTTGTTCTGAACTTCCAGTGCAGACTCCTCTACTGTAGTAGAATAGGTGCCTGTACCTCCACTTGCCTTCTTCCCCTGGTCGGACACAAACCTCAGCGTACTCGCTTCCCCATCTACTGCCAGCCTGTTGGACGGCACAGATTCTCCTTCTGCTCCTCTCTCACAAGGCAGCGTATGACTAGGCACAAATGAAGCACCTTCTCCATGTCTAACCCGTGTCATATGTATGTTCCATTCACATGCTGCCTTGTGAGAGGAGAGCAGAAGGTCTTTCTGTAAGGGTTGCTGGCAGTAGGACGGAGGTGGTGTTTGCTGAGGATCATGAGTGACCAGAGGGTGGAAGGCAAGTGGAGCAGTTTATCTGTCTCCTGGGCAGGCTTAGTGTAGAAAGGGGAGAGAGAGCTCTGCTAATCATAGTAAACTTAAAGGGATAGTAATACTTTGTTTTCTCTTTATTTTATTTTGTAGGCATTAAAAAAACACGAAGAACGATATAAGTCTTATCTCTCAAACCTTTATAGTTTGAGAGATATTCACAAGCAAAGTTTCCCCTCCTGCCCCTTTTACCTAGTGTAAGCCATCTCTTCTCAGGTGTGGAATCCAGTCCATAGACCAGACAGATAACAGAAGGGGACAATCTTCTTCCTATGAGAACAATGAAAGCCCTGCCCCCCTTGACAAGTTTTTTAGGTTTTTCCCTTATCTTAATTGAAGACTGTCCCTCTCTGCAGTCTACCTGGGCACCTCCCTTCTGATCTGGCTGAGCAGTGTTACATCAGTAAAAGGGGCGGGAGGGGGATACTTTGTCATTGAATTACTCTTGAACTACAACTCTGACAGAATTGAAATAACACTCTCCAAAGTCCAAATACTATGATGATTAATTAGAGCTGCTTTTATTATGAAACATTACTATCCCTTTAATAGTAAACTTAATCAAGATGGAAGCGCTCTCCTTCTCACTAACAAAGAGGGATAAGATTAGTTTTTTTAGGATGGTGGGAAATCATATAGGTTTCCTGGGCATTTTTAACCAGCGGTCCCAGCGTGTGTTGTCCTTTAAGTACCAGATAGCGAAGTCTGACGTGCCGGCACATGTGACTGATCATGTGTGCGGGCACGCCGAGTGCAGGACTGATAGTGATCGCTCCGGTCTTGGAGTAGTCAATTGCAGTTTCCGGTATTACAGCAATCCCGCAGGAGAGCTGTGAGTAAAAAAATACGTGACGTGCCAGGATCGTCACTGGTCCTTTAGGCAACAACAGCAGTGATGACAGTCCTGACATGTCACTGGACCTTAAAGTGTTAGTAATGACTGAAAAAAACGTTTTTTTGCATTTAGAAGAGCTTAAAAAGCTGATCTAAATGCAAAAAACTGTATCTCTCAAACCGCTATGGTTTAAGAGATACGGGCGTTTAAAGTTTGATTTCGCCTACTGACAGCTGTAAAGCTGTCAGCAGGAGATCCATGTCGGTCGACACGCTGGCGCTTGAGAAGTGCCGAGATCTCCTTACTTACACAGAATCCCTTCATTGTAATGGTCTAAAATGTGTGCCTAGTGCTCAGGCACACATTTTAGACAATTCCAATGAAGGGATTCCATGTAAGTAAAGAGAACTCAGCACTTCTCAAGCGCCAGCGTGTCGACCGACACGGATCTCCTGCTGACAGCTTTACAGCTGTCAGTAGGAGAAATCAAACTTTAAACGCCCGTATCTCTTAAACCATAGCGGTTTGAGAGATACGTTTTTTTGCATCTAGATCAGCTTTTTAAGCTCTTCTAAATGCAAAAAAGTTTTTTTCAGACATTACTAACACTTTAAGGGGGGTGGTTCTACACTGATTTGGGGAGCAAAGTTGGAACGTGATAGTTCCAATTTAAACCAGCAGTACCAAAGATAAATTAAATTTTCGAAATTACCAATGATTTTAATGATTTGAACCCCTGGAATTCTAGAGGTCTACAACGCATTTGGGTGCAATGTGTTGGAGATGCATTCAAGCGGTTAAAACCCGAAGTTAAACGAATGGGAACTTTTACATCAACTGTACGAAGTTCATTAACCACAGATTTCCTTTAGATCTGCTTAACTCTTTGAGTGTCAGAGGGGTACCTGTGTTGCGTATTCCTCTGGCACTCAAAGGGTTAATGACACAGTTGAAATATGATCTGCTCAAACCTGAAAAGCCTTGTAAAACAATACAAACAATACATACTCAAAACTGTACTTACCATTATTGCTGTTATCATCCACCAGGACTATCTCTTTAAGAAGATCAGCAGGCGTCCGGTTAATGGCAGAATGGATGGATCTCAGAATCACAGAAAGAGCCTCATTGACAAATATAAATACAATGCTGACTTGTGGGAGGTTCTCTGGATAAGAGAGGTTTTTGCATCTGTAAAATAAAATAAATTCCAGCTTATCCAAATACTATTCTTCTATAGATAAATGTTGTACACGTATAGAAAGACATGATTTTTAATTTGTGAAATTGGAAGAATTACCTAGGTAAGTGCTTCTGTTACACGCAGTAATTTTATAGATACGCCTGACTGCTGTATGATGGACTCCTACCTAGGTAAGTGCTTCTGTTACACGCAGTAATTTTATAGATACGCCTGACTGCTGTATGATGGACTCCTACCTAGGTAAGTCCTTCTGTTACACGCAGTAATTATATAGATATACCTGACTGCTGTGTGATGGACTCCTACCTCGGTAAGTCCTTCTGTTACACGCAGTAATTATACAGATACACCTGACTGCTGTATGATGGACTCCTACCTAGGTAAGTGCTCCTGTTACACACAGTAATTATATAGATACGCCTGACTGCTGTGTGATGGACTCCTACCTAGGTAAGTGCTTCTGTTACACACAGTAATTATACAGATACACCTGACTGCTGTGTGATGGACTCCTACCTAGGCAAGTGCTTCAGTTACACACAGTAATTATACAGATACACCTGACTGCTGTATATCATTCAATTACTCTTGAACTACAACTCTGACAGTATTGAAATCACACTGTCCATGGCCCAAATACTATGAAGAGTAATTGGAGCTGCTGTTTTTGTGAAACATTACTATCTCTTTAAGAAACGCTTGGCACGCTGTGTAATTTGAGGTTCAGCAGTGTGTGTGGATAAAGAGAAGAAAGGAACAATGGCGCAGTTCACTTTGAAAATTGCAAAACAACCTTGAAAACATCGCCAGCTCTCTCTCTCTCTCTTTCTATATATATGACAGAATGCAGGTTAATGGAACCAAGGTGGCCGTTGCCATAGATACTAAGTGTATACTAAAAGTAACGATGGTTTATTCTTCGTGCCAAAAGAAGGAATAATTTTACATAAAGTAATGATTGGTTTAACCCCTTGGTAGATATGAAGGTTAAAAGTAAAAGGACCTTAACCCTTTGAATGCCAGAGGGGTACGCAACTAATTGCTCTGCAATGCGTTGCATACCCCTCTGGAACTCAAAGGCTTAAATATCAAGCCAAAAGGGTTGCAGGTCTGGAGTCACTGCACCACAGGGGTAAATCAAAATTCTGAAAATTAGTATTGCTTTAAATGGGGCTTTTAACCCTTTGTTTCCCAGAGAGTCGCCAGCGCTTTGCCCCATTTACATAAATGGACATTTGTATTTGTCTCCTATGGTTCAGTTGATTGAATCAGAACTGTAACTCTTTAATAACCCTTTGGATGCCAGAGTGGTATCCAACGCACTGCAACGCAATGAATTGGATACCTCTCTGGCATTCAAAAGGTTAACTTATTACTGAACACGGTCGATATAGCCTTATATTCATCAGGCTAAGTGGGTGCAGTTCTGAACTAATCGCGCTATAGCGGGAAACTAAAATGACAATTGAGTTAAAGTGAGCTTTTAACCCTTTGAATGCAAGAGAGGTAGGCCTCTGAAACATTGCCCAGTGGTTAAATACCCAGTTTACATCAATGAGAATTGTCTGGTCAGGTCCATGGCACGGCTGTTTTGCTCTAGAACTGAACCCTTTTAGCTTGGTGAATAACGTTCTTGGGCCGTATTCACATCCCTGGGGACTCTACGGATCTGCCCCACAAGACTCTGGTTTTCAGAGATAATTACCGGGTCTCCGGGGACAGAGGCTGCTTCTGCGGTGGTGGTGAGTTTCCTCTGAAACCCTGCCCACTTCTCCTCCTTCCCACCTGTTCCTCCCACTTCTCCTCCTTCTCACCCTGCTTCTCCCACTTCTCCTTCCTCCCACCCTGTTCCACCCACTTCTCCTCCTTCCCACCCTGTTCCACCCACTTCTCCTCCTTCCCACCCTGTTCCTCCCACTTCTCCTCCTTCCCACCCTGTTCCTCCCACTTCTCCTCCTTCACACCCTGCTCCACCCACTTCTCCTTCCTCCCACCCTGTTCCTTCCACTTCTCCCCACCTGTTCCTCTCACTTCTCCTCCTTCCCACCTGTTCCTCCCACTTCTCCTCCTTCCCACCCTGTTCCACCCATTTCTCCTTCCTCCCACCCTGTTCCTCCCACTTCCCACCCACTTCTCCTCCTTCCCACCCTGTTCCTCACACTTCTCCTCCTTCTCACCCTGTTCCTCCCACTTCTCCTCCTTCTCACCCTGTTCCTCCCACTTCTCCTCCTTCTCATCCTGTTCCTCACACTTCCCCCACTTCTCCTCCTTCCCGCCCTGTTCACCCACTTCTCCTCCTTCCCACCCTGTTCCACCCACTTCTCCTTCCTCCCACCCTGTTCCTCCCATTTCCCACCCACTTCTCCTCCTTCCCACCCTGTTCCTACCACTTCTCCTCCTTCTCACCATGTTCCTCCCACTTCTCCTTCCTCCCACCCTGTTCCACCCACTTCTCCTTCCTCCCACCCTGTTCCACCCACTTCTCTCCTTCCCACCTGTTCCTGAGCAGTGTTAGTGAGTGGGGCAGGTAATATTAGGATCAGACAGAAAGTCAGTTTTAGGGGAGATACGTAATGCATTGCTGAGCAGTGTCAGTGAGTGGAGGAGATAATGTAGGGATAAGAATGGAACTCAGTGCTAGGGGAGGTGGGTAATGCATTGCTGAGTAGTGTCAGTGAGTGGAGAGGTAATGTAGGGATAACACAATAAATCAGTACTAGGGAAGGTGGGCAATGCATTGCTGAGCAGCGTCAGTGAGTGGGGGAGGTAATGTAGGGATAATACAGGAAGTCAGTGCTAGGGGAGGTGGGTAATGTATTGCTGAGCAGTATCAGTGAGTGGGGGAGGTAATGTAGGGATAAGACAGGAAGTCAGTGATAGGGGAGGTGGACAGTGCATTGCTGAGCAGTGTCAGTGAGTGGGGAAGATAATGTAGGGATAAGACAGGAAGTCAGTGCTAGGGGAGGTGGGTAATGCATTACTGAGTAGTGTCAGTGAGTGGGGGAGGTAATATAGGGATAAGAAAGGAAGTCAGTACTAGGGGAGGTGGGTAATGCATTGCTTAGCAGTGTCAGTGAGTGGGGAGGTAATGCAGGGATAAGGCAGGAAGTCAGTGCTAGGGGAGGTGGGTAATACATTGCTGAGCAGTGTCAGTGAGTGGGGAGGTAATGTAGGGATAAGGCAGGAAGTCAGTGCTAGGGGAGGTGGGTAATGCATTGCTGAGCAGTATCAGTGAGTGGGGAAGATAATGTAGGGATAAGACAGGAAGTCAGTGCTAGGGGAGGTGGGTAATGCATTACTGAGCAGTGTCAGTAAGTGGGGGAGGTAATATAGGGATAAGAAAGGAAGTCAGTGCTAGGGGAGGTGGGTAATGCATTACTGAGCAGTGTCAGTGAGTGGGGGAGGTAATGTAGGGATAAGACAGGAAGTCAGTGCTAGGGGAGGTGGGTAATGCATTACTGAGCAGTGTCAGTGAGTGGGGGAGGTAATGCAGGGATAAGACACAAAGTCAGTGCTAGGGGAGGTGGGTTCACCTGAACCACTGCCATTTCAGATGCACTGTGCATATGAAAAAACATCTCTCAATACAATATCCCCTGTCACAACAGTCAATAGCTGAAATTGCTTTATCAAGCCCACATATATATCTTGTATAAGGGAAACAATAGCACAGTTTGCAAAGATCTTTCTTAAGCGCACCTGCTTTATTGCTTGCACTGGTGCGGATAATAAGAAACACCTGCACTATCTAACACAGGAGCTTCACAAAGCAACGGATGGTCGCAATGAAAGAATATTCAAAATGATAGACTAAAAAAGGTTGTTTACCACTTCCTGTGTTACAGAGAATACAGTTTGACTCCTGACTTAAAGGGATAGTAATGTTTCATAATAAAAGCAGCTCTAATTAATCTTCATAGTATTTGGACTTTGGAGAGTGTTATATCAATTCTGTCTGAGTTGTAGTTTAAGAGTAATTCAATGACAAAGTATCCCCCTCCCGCCCCTTTTACTGATATAACACTGTTCAGCCAGATCAGAAGGGAGGTGCCCAGGTAGACTGCAGAGAGGGACAATCTTCAATTAAGATAAGGGAAAACCTGAAAAACTTTTCAAGGGGGGCAGGGCTTTCATTGTTCTCACAGTAAGAAGATTGTCCCCTTCTGTTATCTGTCAATTCAAGCAGCCAGATTCCACATCTGAGGTGAGTAGTGTTACACTAGGTAAAAGGGGTGGGAGGGGGATACTTTATCATTCAATTACTCTTGAACAGCGGAGGGCTGGCCTGGGGGGCAGGGGGGCAATTGCCCCCTGGGCCGGTCATATGTCTGGGCCAGTGGGCCACTGTCTCACTTAATCTCCATCTTGTTGCTATAAATGGAGCAACACTAGTGATACCACAGAGCTTACAACTGAAATGGTGCTATACAAATCAGGGCTTAACATTTTAAGTCCTTTGCTACTAGCCAGACCTGAAAAGTTACTCACCACTGCAACCCATAACATACCAACCAGGGCTGAATTTCTACTCGCCAGGGCTAAATTTTCACTCGCCATTGGCTAGTGGTGAGTGGAAATTTTGAGCCCTGATACAAATTATACCACAAAGCTACAATCCAAATGAGGCTACACTAGTTACATAACCCATTTCCACTGTAAGCTCTATAGTATCACTAGTGTAGCTTTACTTAAATTGTAAGCTCTGTAATATAAGTAGTTTAACCCACTTTAATGTGAGCTATTTGGTATCTCTTTACTTCACAATATTAATGCCACGTTTAAAATTAACAAAAGGAGGTGGGCTTTGAGAGTGGGCTCAAACGATAGTAGAAATGGGCCGCTTGATTGTATTTGACCCCCGGGCCACAAGTTGCCAGCCCTCCCCTGCTCTTGAACTACAACTGTGACAGTATTGAAATAACACTC
Organism: Rhinophrynus dorsalis; assembly: GCA_037306005.1. Lineage (NCBI taxonomy): Eukaryota > Metazoa > Chordata > Amphibia > Anura > Rhinophrynidae > Rhinophrynus > Rhinophrynus dorsalis. The sequence continues at coordinate 496,686,113 of CM074722.1, read as the reverse complement.
TCTATGGCTCAAATACTATGAACATTAATTGTAGTTGCTGTTTTGGTGAAATATTATTATCCCTTTAAAGGAATAGGAATTTTTTTAAATCTATTTTATTGTTGGGAAAAAAAATCAGTGGTACTCACACTGCTGGAAGATTCCTGATTCAAAAGATATTACAGCTGAAGGGAATGCCTCCCTGTCTCTCCCTGTGAGTCAGTGGCAGAAAAAATCTCCACATGGACTAATTATAACAGCACTACCTGTTGACTACTTACCTTTTTTTTATTCAAGAAAAAAAGGCAAGAATTGTATAACATTTGAACTGTAACAACTTCTGAAAGATTTATCTTCCAGTAGTCAGACTACTCTTACCCAGCACCATGACAACTGAAACTGTCACTTATACTATGTAACGGACTCAGTAAACTATCAGTTACTAGAGGTTATACCATGACAATCTTAGCAATTATACAAAACAAAGAGTGGGGTATCCAATGATGCTGTAGCCTTAATTTTATGTAGATAAAGAAATAACATTTGGAACTGCACTATTTAGAGATGATCGTAGTGTGAGTGCTCTCAAATCACTACAACAAAGCTCACATATGGAAAATCTACCTCGTCTCCACTCAGGGCTCTGTAATCAGGAATCCGCAAACACTCAACCAGGAAAAACAAGGGAAGCAGGTCTCTTTGTAAAAGAAATGTTAATACAATCTAAAAATATATATCCTATATAATAAAATGCTAGGATGTTTGTCTGATGCAGTCATGTGCAGTAGAGACTGCCCGAACGCACAGAATGCTGGGAGTTCTGTGCTGGGAGCACGGAATGCTGGGAGTTCTGTGCTGGGAGCACGGAATGCTGGGAGTTCTGTGCTGGGAGCACGGAATGCTGAGAGTTCTGTGCTGGGAGCACGGAATGCTGGGAGTTCTATGCTGGGAGCATTCTGTGCATTCGGGCAGTCTCTATAGCACACGACTGCATCGTGTGCGCTGCCAGTGAGGCGGCTACAGTACACAGAGCTGGACCGGCCTCTTAACCCTTTGAGTGCTCAAGGGGTATGCAACGCATTGCAAAGCAATATGTTGTGTACCCTATGGCACTCAAAGGATTAACATCACCCTTATCTTGGCCTGTCTACATGGGCTTTTACACTAGTATTACTATAAAAAGTTATAAAACTCTGATTACGCATTTCGCAGCACAAGGGCCGATTTATCAAAACTCTCAGCCAAAAACAAACAATGGTAACATCCACCAACATCTGTCTCATTATATAAACACCAACAATACTTCCCATTGGTTCTCCACATTAAATTAAAATCGATCTCTGCGATGATCCGCACGTTTGTCAATGGCAACAAAAGATGATCAAAATGAACTCCGTGGGAGTCGTAACCATGGAGATAAAACAACAAGAGATGAACATCAGAAAAAGAGGAACACATACAAAAAGATATATAACAACAATTCCAAAAGTATATTATTATACAGCTATACATCAAAACAAAATAAAGGGAAAAAAAATAAAAAATAAAATGAAAAAGAAACATTATAATAATTAAAATAAAGAATACATGGAAAAGGTGGAAGATCTCCAATTTCAATCCACAATAGGGAAACAATACATTTACACAAATAAAGAAATTATTGATAAAAAATTTTAAAAGAGAATTTGTGTACGTGATTATATATAAATCTTAAATTATGTTATGACTCCTTATAGATATACCTCCAAATCAAGGATAACTACTGCCTTCCTATTATCAGCAGGACCTAAATTCACTAAAGTCCAAAGAGGGCTCAATATGTCGATGACCTGTCGAAGCAATATTGACAGTATTCACTAAAGTGTCTTCGACATCACATCACCATGAGTCCTACATTAATCTGCCTACATCGACAATGCAAGAGGGTGTGTTGATATGTTAATGTGGCACTTCACCGCATTCACTAAAACTCTGATAGCAGCCTCTGCTGTGCCTCTTCACAGTCTCCTGAGGATGGTGAATTTGGGAACTCCGTGTACTTTCCTATGCAGTAAAAGCACTCAATCAATCACAAGCAGTGAGGGTTGTGATCTGCTGTCGATGTGGAAAGGATACCCTCCCTCACACTTCACCAGCAGTAGACAACCCTGAAGCCTGACAGAATTCTCTCTGCTGCCCCACTTGGTCAGCACCACGAACAGCATCACTCTCATATCCCTTTCAGCACCATAGGGATATGCATTGCTCACCCCCTTGGAACTCAAAGATTTTTATACACACACAAATTTTCTTTTCTCTATTTTTATCAATAATTTCTTAATTTATGTAAATGTATTGTTTCCTTATTGTGGGCCAAATTTGGAGAATCGACTTCCCTTTTCCATGTATTCTTTTGACATTTAGTTTAATAATTATACTTCTCAACTTACCTTTTTTGTGATGAATAGCTGTATAATATACTTTTAGAATTGTTACTATTATTATGTATATTTTTGTATACATTCCTCTTTTTGAGACGTTTGGCTCTTACCATTTTATCTCCATGGTTACGTCCCCCGTGGAGTTCTTTTTGATTTTTTTTTAATCTTCATCATGACAGAAACAGGTTTGTACTGAGTGCGGAGAACCAACGTGAAACATTGCTGGTCTTAATATAATGAGACAGATATTGGTGGATGTTACCATTATTTGTTTTAGGAAAAGAGCTTTGAAAAGTGGTGATTGTGCCGCGAAATGCGTCAGTGGATCTTTTATCGCATTTCATACTAATACGCACTACCATTCAAAAATTTGGGGTCACGTCATAAATTGCCTTGTTTTCCATGAAAACACACATCAGATAAGTTGCAAAATGAATAGAAAATACAGACGTAGCCAAGATTAGAAACAATGATTTTTAATTTAAATTGCAATTATGTCCTTCAAACTTTGCGTTCGTCGAAGAATCCTCCGTTCACAGCAAATGTAGATATTAAAAATCAGCCATTTCCACCTACAATAGTCATTTACAACATTAAAATGTCTACACTGTGTTTCTGATCCATTTGATGTCATTTTAATGGACCATACTTGCGTTTCTTTCAAAAACGAGGACATTTCTAACTGACCCCAAACTTCTGAATGGTAATGTGCTGTAAAATCTCAGTTATATTACGCACCTGTGTATAAAACGCAGGTGTATATTATACGCAAGATTTAGGGGAAAACAAGAGTGCCAATGTATAATACGCACCCTTGTTTTCCCCATTGCTACAAAAAAAATTTAATGCTGGCGATCCCTTCCCTCCCTCCTCCGGCGCTATCCGCTTTCATAATAAATCTATAAAGCTTACTGAAGTCTGTAGGCAAACTTCATGTGCATCTGGGTAAATCTCTGCGGGCGGCATGCTTGCCTTTGCCGGACGGCCGCCCGCTTCCTTCCCTGGCTTTCAGGACCTTTCGCCTGCAGCCAATAGTAATGCCCTGTGTACCACTGGCTGGAGGCAGAAGGTCCTGAAATCCATGGAAGGAAGCGGGCGAGCAGCCGGCAAAGGCAAGCATGCCGCCCGCAGAGATTTACCCAGATGCAGATGAAGTTTGCCTACAGACCTCAGTAAGCTTTATAGATTTATTATGAAAGCGGATAGCGCCGGGGGAGGGAGGGAAGGGATCACCAGAATTAAATCTTTTTTGTAGCAATGGAAAAAACAAGGGTGCGTATTATACATTGGCACTCTTGTTTTTCCCTAAATCTTGCATATAATATACACTTGCATTTTATACACAGGTGCGTATTATAACTGAGATTTTACGGCACATTACCATTCAGAAGTTTGGGGTCATTTAGAAATGTCCTCGTTTTTGAAAGAAAAGCAAGTATGGTCCATTAAAATAACATCAAATGGATCTTAAACACAGTGTAGACATTGTTAATGTTGTAAATGACTATTGTAGCTGGAAACGGCTGATTTTTAATATCTACATTTGCTGCAAACGGAAGATTCTTCGACGAAAGCAAAGTTTGAAGGACATAATTGCAATTTAAATTAAAAATCATTGTTTGTAATCTTGTCTACATCTGTATTTTCTATTAATTTTGCAATTTATCTGATGTGTGTTTTCATGGAAAACAAGGTAATTTCTGAAGTGACCCCAAATTTTTGAATGGTAGTGTATATTAGTATAAATATGATAAAAGATCCACTTACGCATTTCGCGGCACAAGCACCACTTATCAAAGCTCTCTTCCTAAAACAAACAGTGGTAACATCCACCAGTACCTTCCGCCTGCAGCCAATAGTAATGCCCTGTGTACCATTGGCTGGAGGCAGAAGGTCCTGAAAGACATGGAAGGAAGCGGGCGGGCGGCCGGCAAAGGCAAGCATGCCGCCCGCAGAGATTTACCCAGATGCATATGAAGTTTGCCTACAGACCTCAGTAAGCTTTATTATGAAAGCGGATAGCGCCGGGGGAGGGAAGGGAAGGGATTGCAAGCATTAAAAAAAATCTTTAAAAAAATCTCTCTTGTATAATACGCACCCCCCACTTCACATAAGGTGAAGTGGGGTAAAATTGTGCGTATTACACCCGAGATTTTACGGTATATGTTTTATAAAGTATTAACAATTTACAAAGAGACCCGCTTCTCCTGTTTTTCCTGGGTGAGCGTTTGCGGATTCCTGGTTACAGAGCCCTGAGCGGAGACGGGGTAGATTCTCCGTATGCGAGCTTTGTCAGAGTGATCTGGGAGTCCGACCATCTCTAAATCGGAGTGCAATTCCAATGTATTTTCTTTATCTACATAATATTAAGGATACAGTACCACTGAGCACCTTCTCTTTGTCTGTTTATTTTGCATATGAAGCTGACCAGTATTACAGAATCAAGATCGACTGGCAGATGTTCTAAGCCAGCGGTTCTCAACCTTTCTAGTGCTGTGACCCTTTGATAAAATTCCCCAACTTGTGGTGACCCCTAACAGTAAAATTTATTTTCATTGCTCTTTCATCGCTGTAATTTTGCTACTGTTATAAATCGGAATATAAATATCTGATGGTTTTAGGCGACCCCTGGCAAATCGTCATTCGGCCCCCTAAGGGGTCCCGACCCACAGGTTGAGCACCACTGTTCTAAACAATCAAGTGTTTTTAGCTGAGCATTAGACGTGTGACTCCTCAGCTATTTCTTTTGTAAGCAGGCCACCACTGGGTGTTAAGGTAGTGGTGGTGATCTGTTGATAAAAGGTTTGACACAGGAGATGCTTCCCTCATACTCTCCCTACCAATTGCCCTGCCATCCGCCCTCCTCCAGAGCTCTCAGGCTGCCAGCCAGTAGGGAACCTGCCCTGCAATACAATATGAACGTCACTTTTTTTTGCCCTATCCATGTTTCTACCCTTCGAATGCCGGAGGGGTGAGGAACGCATTGCTTTGCACAATGTTTTGTGCAGCCACCGGGTGCTCAAAGGGGTAACGTGCCAGCATTGTGTCATCCATTGTACACCATTGCTCTCCTCTGCCAACAGGAGATGCACATTAACCCTATGGTACTAGACAGGGGATAAACATTAACCCTACGATACTACAGGAGACACACTTTAAACCTACAATACTAGACAGGAGACACACATTAACCCTACAACACTACAGGACATACACATTAACCCTACAATACTAGACAGGGGATAAACATTAACCCTACAATACTACAGGAGATACACATTAACCCTACAATACTAGACAGGAGACACACATTAACCCTACAGAACTAGAAAGGAGATACACATTAACCCTACAATACTAGACAGGGGATAAACATTAACCTTACAATACTACAGGAGATACACATTAACCCTACAATACTAGACAGGAGACACACATTAACCCTACAGTACTAGACAGGAGATACACATTAACCCTACAGTGCCAGACAGGAGTATATACATTAACACTACAGTACTAGACAGGAGATACACATTAACCCTACAATACTAGACAGGGGATAAACATTAACCCTACGATACTACAGGAGATACACATTAACCCTACAATACTAGAAAGGAGATACACATTAACCCTACAATACTAGACAGGGGATAAACATTAACCCTATGATACTACAGGAGATACACATTAACCCTACAATACTAGACAGGAGATCACATTAACCCTACAATACTAGACAGGAGATACACATTAACCCTCCAATACAAGACAGGAGATACACATTAACCCTACAGGCTAGACAGGAGTATATACATTAACCCTACAATACTAAACAGGAGATACACATTAACCCTATAGTGCTAGACAGGGGATACTACAGGAGATACACATTAACCCTACAATACTAGAAAGGAGATACACATTAACCCTACAATACTAGACAGGGGATAAACATTAACCCTACGATACTACAGGAGATACACATTAACCCTACAATACTAGACAGGAGATCACATTAACCCTCCAATACGAGACAGGAGATACACATTAACCCTACAGGCTAGACAGGAGTATATACATTAACCCTACAATACTAAACAGGAGATACACATTAACCCTATAGTGCTAGACAGAAGTATATACATTAGCCCTACAATGATAGACAGGAGATACACATTAACCCTACGATACTACAGGAGATACACATTAACCCTACAATACTACAGGACATACACATTAACCCTACAATACTAGACAGGAGACACACATTAACCCTACAACACTACAGGAGATACACATTAACCCTACAATACTAGACAGGGGATAAACATTAACCCTACGATACTACAGGAGATACACATTAACCCTACAATACTAGACAGGAGATACACATTAACCCTACAGTACTAGACAGGAGACACACATTAACCCTACAACACTACAGGACATACACATTAACCCTACAATACTAGACAGGAGACACACATTAACCCTACAACACTAGAGGAGATACACATTAACCCTACAATACTAGACAGGAGACACACATTAACCCTACAACACTACAGGAGATACACATTAACCCTACAATACTACAGGACATACACATTAACCCTACAATACTAGACAGGAGACACACATTAACCCTACAACACTACAGGAGATACACATTAACCCTACAATACTAGACAGGGGATAAACATTAACCCTACGATACTACAGGAGATACACATTAACCCTACAATACTAGACAGGAGATACACATTAACCCTACAGTACTAGACAGGAGACACACATTAACCCTACAACACTACAGGACATACACATTAACCCTACAATACTAGACAGGAGACACACATTAACCCTACAACACTAGAGGAGATACACATTAACCCTACAATACTAGACAGGAGACACACATTAACCCTACAACACTACAGGAGATACACATTAACCCTACAGTGCTAGACAGGAGTATATACATTAACCCTACAATACTATAGACAGGAGATACACATTAACCCTACAATGCTAGACAGGAGTATATACATTAACCCTACAATACTATAGACAGGAGATACACATTAACCCTACAATGCTAGACAGGAGTATATACATTAACCCTACAATACTAGACAGGAGATACACATTAACCCTCCAATACTACACCCCCGAACATGATCATCCACTTCACCACTTTGCCCCCCACCTCTTGCCTTTTGCCACCTCGCCTCTAGGTTTCACTGCCATGCTACATTCTCCCTACCACCCTCACTTTATTCCCCTTACCTCCTCCTTCTGCCTTCCTTTCACAATACTGCTGATTGCCTCCGCATCCCTCCCCCCCCTTTACCACTTACTCCCTACTATTTTACTTTTTTGTACCTCCTTGCCTCCAGTCTCCTCCACAATTATTGTAATTAACCCACTGAGTGCCAGAGAGCTATGCGTTCGATACCTCTCTGCCACACAAAGGGTTCAACCTTGTTCTGGTGGCCCACAAAACAACGTACAATTAAAAAAGAAAAAATATATTACCACTGGCCAGTGGAGCAAAGCTGGGGTGCTGCACACTGTATGTCTGTTTGTGTGACTACCAGTTGAATCTCTCTATCTTATACCCTAACTCTTCTTTTCCCCTACCACTTTTTACACAGGCAACACCATGGCCTTTGGTATTATTTATACTTGAAGACTATGTAAAGTCAAGAAGGGGGTTGACTGTGACTTTAATCTCCTATTTTAGAGCTTATAACCTTAATGTGTAGCCCACTGGCACACGTGAGAACATTTGCAATCCTTGGGGTACAACTCGTTCCCCATAATTGCCTTAAAATGTGTAATTGTTAGCTGAGATGGCGAGACAGACAATATGATGTGACTCAGGTATTCTAATGTGAAGCTGAAAGGGAGAGGTTAGGATTTGTTTTGTTTGTCTAATTAACCGAAGCGCATTTACTTAAAATACTTTTTTTGGTTGTATTGTGTTTTCAAACATATTGCAAATATCGCTGTGAAAAATAAAATTAACTACGAAGTTGGCAGAAAATCAGTTTCAAAATTCTCTTGGCATCCGGCTCGGGAAGGAACAATGGGGCATTATAATCGTCTGTACCAAACCTGCTAAGTACATTCCCTTCCACAATTTTACCTTTGTGCTAATTGAAAATTACAGCAGCAGCTGTATCGGTTCCATTGTGAATTCCCTCAATGCTTTCTAAAAAACCAGCGAATCACTTCAAGGACTAGAGAAAGGCAAATGTGCATTTCCAGAGAAAGCTCAGCTCAAGTCACTAAAAGTAATCTCTGGCACAAATCACTGGTAGAAAGGGTCACAAGCATCATGGAATAAGCATCGTCAGGAATAAAGAGAAATTCCCACTGATTGAAATTGGGCTTTAAACCACCTGAATGCAAGTCAGATCTTGTTACAATGCTGTGGAGACCTTCCCAGAATTCAAAGGTTTGAAGCCCCATTTAAATCAATGGGAATTTGGGGAATTAGTATGTGTTACTTATAGTGCTGTGGAATGCACCTGAATTGATACACTTTTAGGCTCAGATTGTGATAACCTACTACACAATGTGCGATAAATGAAGCACAAAAAGTCACATACCTCCCAAAAGTCCCTCTTTAGGAGATATTAGGGGCCAGTACCTCCCAAGTATCCCTATTTAGGATATATTGAGGCTCCACACCTCCCAAGTGTCCCTATTGAGGAGATATTAGAGGTCCATACCTCCCAAGTGTCCCTCTTTAGGAGATATTAGGGTACATACCTCCCAAGTGTCCCTCTTTAGGAGAAATTAGGGGTCTGTACCTTCCAAGTGTCCCTCTTTTTAGGGAGGCTCCGTACCTCCCAAGTGTCCCTCTTTAGGAGATATTAGGGGTAGATACATTCCAATTGTCCCTGTTTAGGAGATATTAGGGGTCCATACCTCCCAAGTGTCCCTCTTTAGGAGATATTAGGGGTCCATTCCTTCAAAGTGTCCCTCTTTAGGAGATATTAGGGTACATACCTCCCAAGTGTCCCTCTTTAGGAGATATTAGGGGTCCATATCTCCCAAGTATCCCTCTTTAGGAGATATTAGGGGTCCGTACCTCCCAAGTGTCCCTCTTTAGGAGATATTAGGGATCCGTACCTCCTAAGTGTCCCTCTTTAGGAGATATTAGGGGTCCATACCTCCCACGTGTCCCTCTTTAGGAGATATTAGGGATCCGTACCTCCCAGGTGTCCCTCTTTAGGAGATATTAGGGGTTTATAAATTAGTTTGTGTAAATACATTGTTTGGAATTGCTCTAAATCATTTGTTCAGTTACACAACCAGGCGTCAACAGGTCATGAAATAACCTAAACGTTAGTAGTAATTCTCCACCCACCAGCCACACCCCCAGCAACACCACCTAAAACACGTGTCCCTCTTTGGCCATTTGAAAATGCTGGGAGGTATGAAGTCACACACAGACACACACACACATATACAGACAAAAATTCACACACACACACACACACACGCAAACAAAAATTCACCCACATATGCACACACTTTCACATATATAGACCCCCCCCACACACACACACACATATACGCACACACACAAAGTCACACTTTCACACACTCACTCAAATACACACGCACATATGCACAAACACTCACACACACATATACACACTTACAGATAAATTCACACATACATACAAACACTAACAGATCCTATATAATAATCCTATATAATAATTCGCTAGGATGTTTGTCACGATGCAGTCATGCTCAGTAGAGACTGACTGCGTTCGGCCAGTCTCTACTGCACATGATTGCATCACGTGAGTGAGGCAATGCAAGACTGCGTCACGTGGAGCAGTGAGGTAGCGGTCACTTAACCCTTTGAGTGCCAGAGTGGTAAGCAATGCATTGAAAAGCAATGCTTTGTATACCACTCTGGCACGCAAAGGGTTAAACCGTCACTTTATCAGTTTATATTCTCTAATACAACTGTGTCAGTATATTACAGTAAGTCACTTATACACTGGGTTTCTCTAAATCAGCTATCCTGTATATGATAATTTGCTAGAATGTTTGTCACGATGCAGCCGTGCGCAGTAGAGACTGCCTGCATTCGGGCAGTCTCTACTGCACGATTGCATCGCGTGGAGCAGTGAGGTAGTGGTCGCTTAACCCTTTGAGTGCCAGAGCGGTACGCACCGCATTTCAAAGCAATGCGTGTTGTACCCTTCTGGCACTCAAAGGGTTAACATTACCCGGACCTTGGCCCGTGTACACGGGCTTTTACACTAGTATATATACATACACACAAACATACACACACAAACATAACGCATATATGCACATACTTTCAAACACACACATCCACAGATACACACAAACATATACCTACACAAACACACATTCAAAACATGTACACTTGGCAAAAAAATGACCGTACCTATTCCCAACAATACAGAAGAACAGCAGGTGTACAGTGAGACTGAACACAATGCAAACCGGTATGCAGTTGATTTACTCAGCAATCAGTGTGCACCACAGGGAGCAGACACTGGTAAAGGGAAAGGGGGAGGTTATACCTGAAATGACTACCAGCTTTTTTATTATTCCATAAATCACCAGTATGCTGACTTCACAGGATTAAATAGCACGGAGTGCCCGCTGTCCTGTCTTGTGGCTGTAATGGGGTTATATTTTAAAACAGTGAGTCTGAGAACGCACAGCCCAGGTGTAGACTTGGTACCCACAGCTCAGATTGTGGGCGTACATCACCATCACACCTTCCAACATCTCTAATGGCCAAAGAGGGACACTTGTGTTTTACGTGGGGTTGCTGGGTGGTGTGGCTGGGGGAAGTGCATTATTGAGAATTTTTGGGTTATTTCACGACCTACTGACACCTCTTTATGTAAGTGAACAAATGATTTAGAGCAAGACTAAAGTATTGTATATAACAGGCTCATTTATAAACAACATTGCAATGCATTGTGTACCCCTCTGGTACTCAAAGGGTTAATGCCAGCCTCCCTGACACAGGAGAGTATATATAATACATATTATATATACACGCTCCACACACACAAGTGTATATATTATGAATATTAATTTACACACTGTACACACAAGACTAGAGATGCACCGATACCAATTTTTTAAGACCGAGTACGAGTACCAATACTTTTTTCAAGTACTCACCGATACCAATTACCGATACCTTTTTTTTTGCGGTCATCTGCCAGTTTTCTAAGTACCTACATGTTTTAGGTACTTGGAAAACTGGCAAATGACCGCAAAAAAAAAGTATTGGTAATTTGTATTGGTGAGTACTTGAAAAATATTATATATATATATATATATATATATACACAGACACACACACACACACCACCTCTTGACTCTTGATTCTCCCCTTTTGACTTTCTCCCCCTCTTGATTCCCACCTTTTGCTTCATTCTACCCCTCTTGAGCCCCCTTCTTTTGCCTTGGCTTTTGATCCCCCTTTCTCCCACTCCTCCTTGACTCACCCTTTTGCCTCTCTCTCCCTCCTGATCACCCCTCCTTTTGCCTCTTCTTGGCTCCCCTCCTTTGGTCTCCTGATCCTTCCTCCTTTTGACTTTTTCTCCCTCTTGACCCCACTCTCTGCCCCATCCTGCCTCCTTTACTCTCCTCTGCCGGGTGCTCGCTGTTCTCTGGCGAGCCCCGGCAGAGGTCAGCGTCGGAGCGTTGCCATGGTAACCCGCGGCAACGATCCAACACTACAGGAGTGAGAGAGGTGACCGGGGAGCATTGTGAACAGCTCCCCGGGCTCCCTCTCTGCAGCACCGACCCTGACACAGGGTATCAGTGCTGGCATCGGCCGCATTTGCGCGAGTACAAGTACTCGCGCAAATGCTGGTATCGGCACCGATACCGATACCAGTATCGGTATCGGTGCAACCCTACACAAGACTGTATATAATATGTATGTTAATATGGACACTGCACACACAGGAGTATAAGGTATATTCAAGTACACATTGTAGACACAGAAGTGTATATATAATGTATATTGATTTACAAAGTGTGTACATTAATAAACATTATACCCTCCTGTGTGTAGAATGCGTACATTAATATGCATTATATATAGTCCTGTGTCTACATTGTGTACATTAATATACATTATATATACACTCCTGTGTGTAGGATGTGTACATTAATATACATTATATATACACTCCTGTGTGTAGGATGTGTACATTAATATACATTATATATATAGTCCTGTGTGTAGGATGTGTACATTAATATACATTATATATAGACCTGTGTGTGGAATGCGTACATTAATATACATTATATATACACTCCTGTGTGTAGAATGTGTACATTAATATACATTATATATAATCCTGTGTCTACACTGTGTACATTAATATACATTATATATACACTTCAGTGTGACTCTCATTAACCCTTTAAGTGCTGTTACTTAATTGAAACTTATTTTACCAGTTTCGTTTGCAAGTAGAAAACAAAATATATACTATTATTATCAATATTATTGTTCCCTAGATCACCCCCAGTTTAGGAGGGCACCATTTGAATCTTTTTTTTTTCTTTTTGCGGTGGTTGATAGAGACCTTCAATGCATTGAAAAGGCCACTTTAAAATGTCGCCTACATGACAGAGTGAAATATGGAGGTGCATTCACCATATTGCACTGATTACAAGGGCGACATGAGAATCTCGCTCTGCATGAAAAGCGTGAGATTCTCATGTCGCCGGCTAAAACATCGCTTCTATAACTGAAACAGAGCTGCCCTGGTAACTGCTGTGCCTTTAACTGCTAAGCCATCTCACACTTAAAGGGATAGTAATGTCTTAATTATATAAAAAGTAATATTGTAGACCATGAAATAAGAAATCCATCTATACAATTCCTATCTTTCAAACCTTTATGGTTTGAGAGATAGAGCGTTCTAAACTTCCCATCTCGCTGATGTCAGCTGTAAGACCAGCACTGCTACCCTTCTGTAACCGCTTCATGGAGAGGGAAAACCGTAATGACTGCTAAGGACAATCCGGCGTGCTTCGCTTCTGATTCTTTTGTTCAATTTGTGCGATTAAATGATGTTCTGTTGTAAAGTATAAAAACGTCACCAAAAAAACTGAATTTGTTTTGGAATCAACTTTGTCTTGTGTCATTTCAAACAGAATGGTTTAAAGGGTCCCCTTTGACCCCCATTCCAAGACCCTTTGTTCCAGCAAGACCAGCACTGCTACCCTTCTGTAACCGCTTTAGGGAGAGGAAAACACGGAATGACTGCTAAGGACAAACCGGCGTGCTTCACTTCTATTAATCTGATTCTTTTGTTCAATTTGTGAGATGTCCCCCAAATGTCCCCAAACAAACTGAATTCATTTTGGAATCAACTCTGTGTTTTATGATTTACTATTGAATGATTTAAAGGGTCTGCTTTGAACCCCATTCCAAGAAATTTTGTTCTAGCAAAACCGGCAGAGCTACCCTTCTTTAGCTGCTTCAAGGAGAAGGAAACCCGGAACGACGGCGGAGGACAACCCGTCGTGCTTCGCTTCTGTTAATCTGATTCTTTTGTTCAATGTGCGCGATTAAATCATGTTCTCTTGTTTTGTACATTAAAAAAAAAATGTCCCCAAATAAACTGAATTAATTTTGGAATCAACTCTGTGTTGACTCCTTATTGGAAAGACTTTCCCTGCGGCCGGTGGTGGAAGTCCTCACTGTAGTGTGTTATCCTGGGCCTTCTTCAGCTCAAATGAAGGGGGTCACCTGGGTTCATGGCCAGCATTGTTACACGGCCTAGGCCGCAGCACAACACACTACAGGGGGCCTGTAATCAAGAGCCACGTACTCTAGAGACACACACTCTAGCCTTCACCCCACCAGTTCTTGTTGGAGGAGTCACATTAATCTGGACATTCACTCTTGGTCACTGTTTAGTCACTGTGGTAGAGTGTATAGGGTGAACTTGGCACTACATCCGACTACAACTTCTGTTCAACCTCAGAACCTCCTCTCTCTTGCTACCCAAGGTGGCCTTGGACTTGACTGTCTTCGCCTGGCAGTTTCCTGTTTCGGTGGTAAGTGTCCTGTACTGCTTCTACATTCTGCACTGCTTCTACATGCAATAAATCCAGGAGCCTATTGATTGCTATTTTTATTATTTATTGTCGATACGATTCCCATTGGTTGGAGATCGGAGCGGCAAGATTATATTATGTTGTTTTGTACAGTATAAAAATGTCCCCAAATAAACTGAATTTGTTTTGGAATCAACTTTGTGTTGTGTGAAAATAAGTTTATTTTATATTGTAGCCCTTAAAAAAACATGAAAAATTATATAAGTCTTATCTCCCAAACCTTTATGGTTTGGGAGATATTCAGAAGTAAAGTTTCCCCTGGAGTGACGTCATTGCTCCACCCTTCAGATTTGGAATCCGGTCCCCGGACCGGCTGTGCCTCTCCAGAAGTGCTGAGATCATGATCTTTAAAAAGAATTTCTTCATTGGAATGGTCTACAAAGTGTGCTTTCAAGCCAGGCACACTTTGTACACAGTTCCAATGAAGTAGTTCTTTTCAAAGATCGTGATCTCGGCACTGCTAAACAGCTGCCGGTTGCTATGTGGACCGAATTCCAAATCTGTCCACTAGATGGCAGACTTGGCTGAAACAGCCAGGAAAAGTGAACTATACTATATTTTACATATGAATATCTCCCAAACCATAAATGTTTGGGAGATAAGACTTATATTATCTGTCATGGTTTTTTAAGGGCTACAATATAAAATAAACTTATTTTCAGGTATTACTATCCCTTTAATACAGAATGGTTTAAAGGGTCCCTTTTGACCCCCACTCCAAAAACCTTTGTTCCAGTAAGACCAGGACTGCTACCCTTCTGTAGCTGCTTCAAGGAGAGGAAAATCCGGAATGACTGCTAAGGACAACCCGATGTCCTTAGCTTCCGTTAAACTGGTGGAAGCAGTAAGATCACATCTCTCCTGAGATCCAAACCACCATAACCTCGGATCCAGCCTTTACGCCATCAAGGAAGCATATAGACACTCCACTGTCACCAGTTTGAGGAATCTGGTGGGACTGTGGGGATGCGATTAAATGATGTTCTTTTGTTTTGTACAGTATAAAAATGTTCCCAAATAAACTGCATTCATTTTGGAATCTACTCTGCGTTGTGTGATTTGCTATTGAATGTTTTGAAGGGTCCCCTTTGACTCCCATTCTAAGAAACTTTGTTCCAGCAAGACCGGCACGGCTACCCTTCTTTAGCTGTTCAAGAAGAAGGAAACCTAGAATGACGACTAAGGACAAGCCGGCGGTCATTTACTTCAATTAAACTGGTGGCAGCAGTGAGAGCACCTCTCTCCTGAGATCCAAATCACCACCTGGGATCCAGCTGTTACGCCATCACGGATGCATATAGACACCTCACTGTAACGTCTTTGCAGAAGCTGGACGGCAGGGATGCGATTAAATTATGTTCTTTTGTTTTGTACAGTATAACCCTTTCATTGCAAAATGGGGAATGCAATGCATTAGAATGTGTTGCGTGTCTCTCTGACACTTAAACTGTTAAGCATTGCTTAAAAAATAACCAAAGATATGGGTAACGCCGTCCCACACTGCTAGTATACTATAAATTAGCCTCTAGGCCTTCAAGCTGAACTACCACCTATTTTAAAGTTTATGTCAACTCAGTAGCATAGTCGCCAGAATAATTACCTGGTTCAATAGAATGAGACCCTGCTCCGTCTGAGCGCCTGCGAAGTCAGTCCCAGCCAGATGTAGGAGGCGTTGCTGGTTGCTGTTCGGCTCCAAAAGGTACTAATAGCGCAGGCGCATAGAGGTCACTAGGGAAAGATGTCTGTGCTCTCTACTGCCTGTCAGCGCCAGAGCAGGGTCTCATTCTATTTAACCAGGTAATTATTCTGGCGACTAGCACTACTGAGCAGCTAGTCACCAGATGGGGAATTATTTGACATAAACTTCAAAATAGGTGGTAGTTACGCTTTCATTTTCATCCTATTTCATTGCCTCTGGCTCCCACTTCATTTCCAACTTTTATTTCCTACTACAGCCTCCGGATATAGTCTGAAATTCTGGTAGCTATGCTGGCCAAAGCCCCCAATAGCAGTGACCCTAGGGGTCTGAGACTGACAGGTGACAACAAATTATATGTCTGTGCAACACACACACACAGGCAGGCAGCTAGAAGGAGATTTCATATCCCTCTACACTGCCTGAGCCCAGTATTACACATCAATTATAATGCACTAGTAGTGTGGGACGGCGTTGCCTGTCTTTTTATTTCAAGCAATGCTTAACCTTTTGAGTGGCAGAGATATGTAACACTTTGCAATGCATTGCTTACTGTAGCATTGAAAGGGTGCAGTCTGTGTCCTGCTTCATTTTGTGTGTGTCTATGATTTCTTGCAGTGTCTATCGTCCTGCGTGTGTGTGAGATCTCCTGCAGTGTCTGTCCTCCTTCTTGTTTGTGTGATCTCCTGCAGTCTGTGTCCTCCTGCAGGTGTGTGTGATCTCCTGCAGTCTGTGTTCTCCTGCAGGTGTGTGTATGTGTGTGTGTGTGTGTGGGTATCTCCTGCAGTCTGTGTCCTCCTGCTGATGTGTGTGTTCTCCTGCAGTTTGTGTTCGCCTGCGGCGGGGGGGGGGGGTGATCTCCTGCAATCTGTGTCCTCCTGCGTGTGTGTGTGTGTGTGGTGTGTGTGTGGGTGATCTCCTGCAGTCTGTGTCATCCTGTGGGTGTGTGTGTGGTGTGTGTGTGTGTGGGTGATCTCCTGCAGTCTGTGTCCTCCTGCTGATGTGCGTGTGCTCTCCTGCAGTCTGTGTCCGCCTGTGAGGGTGTGTGATCTCTGTGTGTGATCTCCTGCAGTCTGTGTCCTCCTGCAGGTGTGTGTGGTGTGTGTGTGTGTGTGCGGGTGATCTCCTGCAGTCTGTGTCCTCCTGCTGATGTGTGTCTTCTCCTGCAGTTTGTGTCCGTCTGCGGGAAACATTTCTGTATACCAGGCTAGTGGTAGAAAGGCAAGTGACCCCTCATTTGATACAGTGGGATATTTACTTTCAGGAAATATATATATATATATATATATATATATATATATATATATATATATATATAATGTTATATAGTTATTCTGCTGTTTTAGGGCAGTTTTAACATGTAACCACTGGAATGTGCATTTTAGTATATATATATATGAAAATACCATTTTGCGCTCCTGGTAATTAGACTTCACAGGTCATATATAAGTGGCTTGTGGGGGTGGGTGAAAAACACCTATAAAGGAGACAAACAGGTTTTTGGTCTTCTTGGGCATCCATCCACACAATTCAGGTCACTAGTGTTTGAAAGCAGGTGAGTCCTATCCTAAATGTATTAGATGCTGTTTGCCTACATGTTTTCATTAGGTTTTAGGCTCAACACGCCCAAAAGAAATAATAGGCAGCATTTTATATATATAAAAATAAATAAAAATGGATAGGGACTCGCCTGATTTGGGGGTCCCGTGACATGGTGGGCAAGGTTAAACATACTTTGGCCAAACAATGCAACTAAAACCTCAAATTTACTAACATAATATATGACAGGAAGTCAGTGCTAGGAGAGGTATTCAATGCATTGTTGAGCACTGTCAGTGAGTGGGGATGTAATAAAAGGGATAAGATAGGACGTCAATGCTAGGGGAGGTGGGTAATAGATTGCTGAGCAGTGTCAGTGAGTGGAGGAGTTAATGTAGGGATGACAGGAAGTCAGTACTAGGGGAGGTGAGCAATACATTGCTGAGCAGTGTCAGTGAGTGGGGAGGTAATGCAATGATAAGACAGGAAGTCAGTGCTAGGGGAGGTGGGTAATGCATTACTGAGTAGTGTCAGTGAGTGGGAGAGGTAATGTAGGGATAAGACAAGAAGTCAGTGCTAGGGGAGGTGTACAATGCATTGCTGAGCACTGTCAGTGAGTGGGGGAGGTAATGTAGGTATAAGACAGGAAGTCAGTGCTAGGAGAGGTGGGCAATGGATTGCTGAGCAGTGTCAGTGAGTGGGGATGTAATGTAGGGATAAGACAGGAAGTCAGTGCTAGGGGAGGTGGGTAATGCATTGCTGAGCAGTGTCAGTGAGTGGAGAGGTTATGTAGGGATTAGACAGGAAGTCAGTGCTAGGGGAGGTGGGTAATGTATTGCTGAGCAGTGTCAGTGAGTGGGGGAGGTAATGTAGGTATAAGACAGGAAGCCAGTGCTAGGAGAGGTGGGCAATGCATTGCTGAGTAGTGTCAGTGAGTGGGGGAGGTAATGTAGGGATAAGGCAGGAAGTCAGTCCTAGGGGAGGTGAGCAATACATTGCTGTGTACAGTCTGTGAGTGGGAGGTAATAAAAGCAATAAGATATGAATTAATTGCCAGGAGAGGTGTTTAATGCATTGCTGAGCAGTGTCAGTGAGTTGGGGAGGTAATGTAGGGATAAGACAGGACCTCAGTTTTAGGGGAGGTGGGTAATGTGTTGCTGAGCAGCATCGATGAGTGGGGAGGTACTGTAGGGATAAGACAGGACGTTAGTGCTAGGGGAGGTGAGCAATGTATTCTTGAACAGTGTCAGTGAGTGGGGAAGGTAATGTAGGGGTACAACAAGAAGTCAGTACTAGGAGAGGTGATGAATGCAGTGCTAAGCAGTGTCAGTGAGTGGGGAGGTAATGTAGGGATAAGACAGGAAGACAGTGCTAGGGGAGGTGGGTAATGTATTGCTGAGCAGTGTCAGTGAGTGGGGGAGGTAATGTAGGGATAAGACAGGAAGACAGTGCTAGGGGAGGTGGGTAATGCATTGCTGAGCAGTGTCAGTGAGTGGAGGAGGTAATGTAGTGATAAGACAGGAAGCCAGTGCTAGGGAAGGAGGGCAATGCATTGTTGAGTAGTGTCAGTTAATGGAGGAAGGAATGTAGGGATAAGACAGCAAGTCAGTGCTAGGGAAGGTAGGCAATGTATTGCTGAGCAGTGTCAGCGAGTGTGGCAGATAAGAAGTCAAACACAATTTTTTATAACATCTTTTATACAGAACACCCAATGGAGGCAGAATACATAAAATTACTTGAAATGTGGAATCAGCAAACTAAACTGTATGAATCCTTATAATAATCTTATGCAGGACTGCTTTAAGAGAATATGTTGGCTGTTAATCAATGTGCCAATACAGTGAAGCCTTGTTAGCAGATTAGAACATTTTGGAGCATAAATAAAAGACATTTGCCCTGTATAATTTTAGTACATTGTCTGAAAACAATAGACTGCAATACAAAGAGCTAAATTAACTGGAAAAACACAAAAAGTGCAGGCCCCCAACCAAGAAAAAAGTATAACTGATTATAACGTGAGACCTGTAATTTCTCACAAGCAGGGTCGGAAATAATATGTCAGCAAATCAGTCACCATTTCTCAGATGACAAAGGTACACTCAGCCACTGCCCAATATAAAAATAATATATAATATACGTGCCAGTGCAAGAAGCGGCAGAGAGGATGGTGATCATCAAACAACACAGCCTGACACCCCAGCCTTGTTCCACTGGTACCACAGTAACACATTACACTGTCTGACACCCCAGCCTTGTTCTACTGGTACCACAGCAACACACTACACTGTCTGACACCCCAGCCTTGTTCTACTGGTACCACAGTAACACACTACACTGTCTGACACCCCAGCCTTGTTCTACTGGTACCACACACACTACACTGTCTGACACCCCAGCCTTGTTCTACTGATAGCCACAGTAACACACTACACTGTCTGACACCCCAGCCTTGTTCTACTGGTACCACAGTAACACACTACACTGCCTGACACCCCAGCCTTGTTCTACTGGTACCATAGTAACACACTACACTATCTGACACCCCAGTCTTGTTCTACTGGTAACCACAGTAACACACTACACTGTCTGACACCCCAGCCTTGTTCCACTGGTAACCACAGTAACACACTACACTGCCTGACACCCCAGTCTTGTTCTACTGGTAACCACAGTAACACACTACACTGTCTGACACCCCAGTCTTGTTCTACTGGTAACCACAGTAACACACTACACTGCCTGACACCCCAGCCTTGTTCCACTGGTACCACAGTAACACACTACACTGCTTGACACCCCTGTCTTGTTCTACTGGTAACCACAGTAACACACTACACTGTCTGACACCCCAGCCTTGTTCCACTGGTAACCACAGTAACACACTACACTGCTTGACACCCCAGTCTTGTTCTACTGGTAACCACAGTAACACACTACACTGTCTGACACCCCAGTCTTGTTCCACTGGTATCCACAGTAACACACTGCACTGTCTGACACCCCAGTCTTATTCTACTGGTTGAATATAAACATAGCCAAACACCCTATGAGTGCCAGAGAGGTGTCCGATACATTATGTTGTAATTCTTTCTATACCTCTCTGGCGCTCAAGGGGTTAACCCTTTACAGACCAGAGTGGTGTGTAACACATTGCTTTGCAAAGCATTGCACACCTACTGGTACTTAAAAAGTTAAAGTAGCAGTAAAGTTTTATATCGCTGGAAGATTCTGCATTCAAATGTTATTACTTTTCAAATTTGCTAATTTTCATGGTGGTCACCAGGTGGCGCCGTTCTATCAAATACTATGGAAAGTCCTATTTCAGTGGTTCTCAGCCAAGGTTCTGAGGCACTTTGGTGTGCCAGGAACATCCATTTAAGGAGCCGCTTTATCTCTATAAATGGCAAAAATGTGAGCGTTAAATTTCACTTTTTTAGTTATAGAAGTTCTTGTGAACAGTACTTTTTTTTTTTAATACTGATCGTGAGACCTAAAAATTTCTCTATTTTATGTATTTTTTGCTCTATTACATCCTTCACAAATGTAATAAAAATGAGCAGTAAACTTTTTTTATGAAAAATATATATTATAGGGATTTTCTTATTGAGTAAAATAAGAGTACTCCCACTGCAGAGAGATTTTCCAGAGTTATTACAGTTTAAACTCATGTTTTTTTTACATTAGCAGTGCCCTCTAGTGGTCAAATTCTAATTAGTTTTCCTGTTACATTCTAATGGAGAGGAAAGTCAGTGACATACAGTTCTCCACAGAATGTGATAGAAACTGCTGAGTCACTTCCTGTCAGTTAGAACTATCAGGAAGTAAACACAGTAAATTCACTTACTGTTAGTTAGAACTATCAGGAAGTAACCGTACAGTAAATTCACTTCCTGATTATTTAAACTGCTATAACATTGGAATAAAACATCTGACAGCAGTGGGAGTGACCTTGTTTAATTCAGCAGGAAATACTCTATAAAATGTGTCTCATAAAATATAGTTTACTGCTCCTTTAAGGGTGGGCAATAAAAAACAAACAAAAAAAATTAAAGCCACTGCCGTTGTCTAATACTAAAACTTCTGCATCGAATGCAGCATTAAAAATGCTCTCTGGACAACTGTTGGAACTTTTGTTAACCCTCTGAGTGCCAAAGGAGTACGCAATGCGTATGCTTTGCGTACCCCTTTGGCACTCAAATGGTTGAGTAAAAGTAAAAAAGAAAATTGCTCTTGTTTGTATACATCAGGAAAAAAACAAAAATATCTATAGTTTCATAGCAAAATAATACTGTTGCTTTACCCCCTTAAGGACCCGTCACGTGGCCGGCACTTAAGGATCATGGGGCATTTTTTCTTCTTGCTGAAATGGAATCAGGGGTCTCCGAACGGCTTGCAGCAGTGTGGGAACCCCTGCATTCCAAGATATACGTATACATCATGGGTCCTTAAAGGGATAGTAATACTTAAGATGTAAAAAAATATATGTTGTATGGTTTGTGTCCCTGAATAAAACAAAGGTACTCCCACTGCTGAGAGATATTTTATTAAAAAATTATAACAGCTCAAACTTGAATTTTTAAGGTGCAATATCACAGTAGCCTGAAAATTTACAGTGGCGCTGTTGCTATACCATCCTATGGAGATTTATGTTCTACATACCAGAGCTGTCCATAGGATGGTGTAGCAACAGCGCCACTGTAAAATTTCAGGCTACTGTGATATTGCTCCTAAAAAACTCAAGTTTCAGCTGTTATAATTTTTTAATAAAAATCTCTCAGCAGTGGGAGTACCCTTGTTTTACTCGGGGGGATAAACCCTACAACATATATTTTTTTACATTTTAAGTACTACTATCCCTTTAAGGATCATGGGCCTTTTTTTTTCCTGGTTGAAATGAAATCCGAGGTCTCTGAACGGCTTGCAGCAGTGTGGGAACCCCTGCATTCCATGACATACACATACATCATGGGTCCGTAACGCAAGTTTTCCCATGACTTATTTGTACTATATGGGGTCCTTAAGGGGTTAAAGCACAATATTTTATCCTTTTGAATGCATTTTATTAAGATATTAAATTTTCACCCCTTCACAGGACGTAAATACTCACCCCGAAGGTCGCAGGTCAGGGATGGGTCTGTCCAGAGGCAGCCGGTCACTCAGGTAAGCATTGTAACCATAATACTGAAACTGCTTTAAGGCTGCCCGTCTGTTTTCAGGGCTCAGATCCTGACCCCAGTGTGCAAACAGAGACGAGTCCGTGAATGGTTCAACGTCGTTCTCCTCTGTCTTCGGAGGTGCTTCTACAGGAAAGAAGAAAATGGGAGTTTAGGTAAAAATTGTTATCTCTTTATTAGGAAAAAACACTTCCCAGTAAATACATTAATGATCTGGAATTTGACTTGATTAGAAGTACAAGACAATTTGTAATTTTTCGTGTATTTTTATCACTTTCTTCACTAACCCTTTCAGAGAAACAAGCTAAAACGACCCCTTGCTACAGCAAGCACTCAGATTATTTGCTGATGCTGTTTCTGCCTAACATGTATTTATTAAAGGGATAGTAATGTTTAAAAATAAAAGCAGCTCCAATTAATCTTCACAGTATTTGGGCCATGGAGAGTGTTATTTCAATACTGTCAGAGTTGTAGTTCAGGAGTAATTGAATGATAAAGTATCCCCCTCCCACTCCTTTTACCTAGTATAAGCCGCCTCCTTTCAGATGTGGACTCTGGTCCTGGGATCGGACAGATCACAGCAAGGGACAATCTTCTAACTGTGAGAACAATGAAAGCCCTGGCCCTCATGACAGGTTTTTCCTTATGCTCACTGAAGATTGTCCCTCTTCGCAATCCATCCGGAGAGTCTTCCTTCTCTGAGGTGAGCAGTGTTACATCAGTAAAAGGGGCGGCAGGGGATACTTTTTCATTCAATTACTCTTGAACTACAACTCTGACAGTACTGAAATAGCACTCGCCATGGTCCAAATAATATGAAGATTAATTGGAGATGCTTTTATTTTGAAACATTACTATCCCTTTAACCATCTGAGTGCCAGTGTTGCAATGCATTGGATACCTCTCTTGTACTCAATGGGTTAAGTTGTTGTGGAGGGCAGCGAGGGAATGTATTGCTATGTATTTACAAGATCCAGAGGAAATTGCCATATAATGTGTCTATTTTCCTGCAAGGGAAGATGCTGGGTTGCATTAAAGTCTTTCTGATGGCAAAGAGTGACCACTTGTATGCATTAAAGCATTCATACACTCTTGTCCATACCCTGAAATTCAGGCACAATTTTTTTGCTAACTATGGGCCATATGTTCAAAGAAGTAGCGGATTAGCTTTTGTCGTTTGTGACGACTTTTCACAGTACAGTGTTGTTGGGATCATTAATATTTTCAGAGAGCGTCAGTTGTGATCGGAAATATGTTGTTTGTCCTAACTGAAATTGTCATATGTAACGACAAAAAATGTCTCAACTAATGACAAAAATGTCTTTAAAAATGTCTTAACTAAAGACAAAAATTCTCACACTCAGAACACATTCCCTAAACTTTTTTCTTAACGTACAAATTTTGTCTTTTGAAAGACAATTTTTTGTTACGAAAATGTTCTTTTCCTCTATACGACACTGGAGAATAGTTTAGCACCGCCCTTGCCCCGCCCCTTTGCCCTGCAATTCTGGAGTTGTGTCGTAGACAACGGATATTACTAGTTTTTTCTCGTATACTCTACAGAAAATGTCGTTCATGCATACAATTACTTATTTTTGTCTTTCATACGACAATTTTTTTGTCATTATCCCTTTGAACATATGGCCCAAAGAGTATATTTGTTTTACACAAAAGAAAAAATAGCAAATTATATGCATTTTTAAAAGTTTAAAGTGGAACTCTTACCTCTATAAACGTTGTCCTCATCGTAACGTTCCTTTTGAGATAATCTGTAATCCATTTGGTTTTTTTTGTGTTTTTTTTTTTATTTAATGCAGAATATCCTGAGATTTAACATTGTAATCCTTTTATTTTTTTGTTTTTTTTTAATGCAGAATATCCCGAGATTTAATATTTTAAAAATGAGCCAGTGACGTCAGTTCAGGACAGGCTGCAGGTAAACTCTTCAATCCTGTCTATCTTCACCTCTTCCCCTCCCCAGTAGTGTTTCCTTCCCACCTCCTCCGATAACAGAGGATTTTTCCGCGTGAGCTGGAGCGCTTTCGTGCCAATGCGATCGCTCCAGCTCACATGAAGGAAGCCTCTGCCAGAATAGGAGGTGGGAACGAGGCTCTGCTGGGGAGAGGCAGAGGCAAAGATAGACAAGCTGAGGTACGGAGCTGTACAGCAGCCTGTCCTTAACTGACGTCACCGGCTTATTTGTAAGATGTTAAATCTCTGGATATCCTGCATTAAATAAAAAAAAATGGATTACAGAATAACTCAAAAGGAACATTACAATGAGGTGAACTTTTATATAGGTGAGAGTTCCCCTTTAACTATTAGATTAAGGGAGAGATGTCCAAAAAGTCATCATCATGAAAAACTTGTCGGATCATGAGTTGGTGGTAAAAGAAGGACAATATTTTCAGAAGTAAATCCGTCACATTTGAAAATTCATCTAAAGAATTAAAAATGACGGTAAGAAGATCTCATTGAACATTGCCGTTAAAAATTCAGATCTTAAAAATTGTCTTTGATTTTGTCTTTGGAACAAAACTTTTCAAAGAAACA
The DNA here is from genome assembly GCA_037306005.1 of Rhinophrynus dorsalis. NCBI lineage: Eukaryota > Metazoa > Chordata > Amphibia > Anura > Rhinophrynidae > Rhinophrynus > Rhinophrynus dorsalis. The sequence continues at coordinate 496,660,578 of CM074722.1, read as the reverse complement.
AAGAAATTTTTTTGTCTTTGAAACAAAAAATTGCTTCTCAGTACTTTAATTTGTTTTCTCCAAGTTTAGACCTTTTTTATTATGTCGGGAAAAAATTACGTTAATCAGACAAAAAAATGACGTTCAAATGAGTATTTCTTTCTGAAAATACCTTACATTATGACGGAAGATTAAACCACACCCACTTTTAAGACGGCTTTTTCCCTTTGACGGAGATGGTGGAATTGGATGTAAAAAATGAAGGGAACATGTCTGAGAATTGACGGACCGTGGTGTAAGAACTTTTTTATTCTGATTACAGACAATTTCAGTTAGCGCCACTTTCTGAACATCTCGCTCTAAATGTTAAGGATCATTGTATAATTTCTAAAGCAGATGTACAACTTAACTCTTCAAGTACTACAGAGTTGTCCACCCATCCGGCCCTTAAAAAGTTAATAATAACTGCTGATATAGAATTTGACAGCAAATAAGAACCATTTGGCCCATCTAGACTGAACAGTTTTGCTACTAAAAACCCTCACAGCTGAACTTTCATCAAAATAAAAGTGCCCCCCAAATCATTATTAACACAGCGATATGCATACAAATACTTTTATTATGCTGAATAAGTCCGGCATTATTGAGAAATACAACTTGTCCGAGAGACATCAGCGGGCAACAGTGCAGACTCACAGATGCCTTTTCGTCAAGATGTCTGCGCTGTTGCCAGTTGATGCCTGCCGTACCGGTCTCCTCCAGGATTAGTGAGTGGAATTCTTTTGTACCTTAACGTACAGGAAGGGACTGACAGCACAAGTGCACAGAGAGTCTACAGTAAGATACCTGCTGCTGATGCCTGCCGAACAAGAAGGTTCCACTTTAAACATTATTGGCCTTGTCTTACATTCAGAATAGCCTTACGTCTATCCCATGCATGATTACATTCCCTCACTGTGTTAACCCCTATAATTTCTACAGATAGGCTATTTCACTTATCTACCACTTCTGTTACAGCTTACCTTGTTTTCAGAGTCATCTGCAGGCGCGAGGCTTCAAGCATGCAGCAGGACTCTGTTTTATGTGATTGCTTCCTGTAGTCTCCTCCTACCTACTTCCTCCTACCTACTTCCTCCCTCTGAGCTGCTTCTCCTACTTCCTGTGGAGGGGTTTAAAAGGCAGACTGAGTTCTGACTCAGTTGCCCTTGCATTGTTGTTCATAGCAGTTCTATTAACTTGGGCTCTGTGTATGACCTGGCTAGTCTTCCATCCAACCTGGTGCTGACCTGTGGCTCTGTCTGACTATTCTTTTATCTATCCCTATAGTGGATATCCAACCTGGTGCTGACCTGTGGCTCTGTCTAACTATTCTTTTGCTTATCCCTATAGTGGACACCCAACCTGGTGCATACCTGTGGCTCTGGCTGACTACCTGAACTGTGTATGACCTGGCTTGTCTGACTACCCCCTCTGGTGCTGACTTGTGGCTCTGTCTGACTATTCTTACGTTTGTTCCTTGTACCTAGCAGACACCCAATCTAGTGCGGACCTGGGGCTCTAGTAGACTAGCTCCGATACTGACTGCAGGCATGAGCCAAGTATCCCCTTTCCTTATACTGACTGCAGGCATGAGTCAGATATCGCTCCCTACTAACTGCAGGTGTGAGTCAGTACTCTCGATTCATCGGATCAAAATACAGTTTTCCTGTTCCTGCTCCTGGTTCCTGCAGAGACTACCAGTGGCTGAGGCCTAGTCTCCAACAGAGTGGTCAAGCTTGGCAGCCTACTATTCCTGATAGCAGTGCTCACTGGCTTGTAACCCTCTGCTTGCTACTTGTGTATATAGTGTGCTCTACTTTTCTATTTTTAATACAGTTTGCATTTAACTATACCGTACTGACCCCTGAACGTTATTGGTAAACCGTGACAACTTCGTCTGGTAGGCTATTCCAGTTATCTACCACTTCTGCTGATAGGCTATTCCAGTTATCTACCACCCTCTCAGTGAAGTAAAGGCGTTCTTACATTACATCTAAGCCTCTGTCCCTGTAGTTTTAGACATAATCAAAGTTATAAATTGTATTTGTTATTAATTTCTTACAGTAAAACAATCAGTCTCAGACTTATGGCTTGTTAGAAGAACACTGAATTATTATAAAAAAAAAATAGCAGAGTAGGAATGAGATGGGTGAGGGCATCTGGTTACCGTACTACCCGTATATAGGATGTTGCTAACAATGTCTGTACCTTTAAAGCCCTTGGGATAGCAATTACCGACTGCTGCTAACATCTCGAAGTGATTACCCTTTTACAGAAATTGCATATTTGCATTATACAGTTCAACTGTTATCAATTCCCTAATGTAATTACAGCTTAAGCGAGGTTAGATTAGAATAGGTAATTTTCAGGGTGGAAAACGTTGGTAAAGAAAGTGAAAAAAGAATAGAAAGAAAAAGCATTGGTTTCAGAACTTTAAATTTATTGCAATTTGACTGTTAAAGCAGAACAATGAAATATATCCCTTATTTGATCCAATAGAACCAACAGTGCATTCATTTTCAGTCCCCTGTGTCAGGGGTCATATATCATGGTTAACCCTTTGAGTGCAATGTTTATCCCAGTAACTGTACAAGCACGCATTGTTCTCCTTCTGAACGAGGGACCTTCCGATATGTAATCTGCCGCTTCCATTCACTGCACTGTTATCATGATACTTTTCAGTATTTACTGATGCATACAGACTCCTGAGTGTCATCCAATTATCTGTTAATTGGCACTACTCCTTGTATGACTCTGTTATACTTTAATAAGGCTTTTAAAACACAAAAAAGCGGCTCGCTGTTTTCTGTGCGACCATTTAAAAGGATACCACACTTAGGTATCCCCTTTTTTTCTCTAACGACTAACAAAAATGTGACTTTTGAATTCCAACGTATAATTATTGAAATTGTTATTCAAAATGTTTGTTTTTGTTATTCTGATTGTGAAACTTTAAAATAATGATGTATTTATGTGTTTGTTCCCTTTATTTACTACTTGACAAATTACTTTAGGTGAAACCCAAAAATTCCTTGAGCAAAAAAGAAAAAACGATTGAGAAACTCAGGTCTATGGGAAAAGACAAGAGTCTGAACTTCAGCCTTTTTTTGTGGGACCATTGTTGGAGCCCCCGGAGACACATTACAGACCAGTTCTGTTCCACAGGGGTTAACTATGTAATGACGGCTTTATCAGCAGGTGCTCACAGGGGAATAGATCTATCGATAAGTATACCTGGGAGCTCTCTGGATCTGACTCTAAGATTTGTGTTCCTTTAAGGCCTGCGGCTGATAAAGTAATCAAAGGTTTTACCTAGAAATATCTGAAAAGACTTCATTTGCAATCCGTTAGATGCATACATGGGAACTCTCCAGATCTGCCCCAGAGACAATTTATTACCGGGTATCTGGGGACAAAGACTGATTATCCGACAGTGGTGAGTTCCTTCTGAAACTCTGACCACTTCTCCTCCTTCCCACCCTGTTCCACCCACTTCTCCTCCTTCCCACCCTGTTCCACCCACTTCTCCTCCTTCCCACCATGTTCCACCCACTTGTCCTCCTTCCCACCCTCCCTCACACCCATCTTCTCCCACTTCTCTTCCTTCCCACCCTGTTCCTTGCACTTTCTGCCCACTCCTCCTCCTTCCCACCCAGTTCCTCCCACCCTGCTTCTCCTACTTCCCACCCACTTCTCCTTTCTACCTGGTTCCACCCACTTCTCCTCCTTCCTACCCTGTTCCACCCACTTCTCCTCCTTTCTAACCTGTTCCAGCCACTTCTCCTCCTTCCCACCCTCTTCCTCCCACTTCCTGCCCACTCCTCCTCCTTCCCACACTGTTCCTCCCACCCTGCTCCTCCTACTTCCCACCCACTTCTCCTCCTTCCCAGTCTGTTCCTCCCACCATGCTCCTCCTACTTCCCACCCACTTCTCCTCCTTCCCAGTCTGTTCCTCCCACCATGCTCCTCCTACTTCCCACCTACTTCTCCTCGTTCCCACCCTGTTCCACCCAAGTCTCCTCCTTCCCACCCTGTTCCTCCCACTTCCTGCCAACTTCCCCTCCTTCCCACCCTGTTCCTCCCACTTACACCCACTTCTCCAAAGGAGCTCTCAATGCAAGTGAAACAGGCCTTAGGCTGCAAAAAAATCAATCAGAGAGATAGCAGGAACATTAGGAGTGGCCAAATCAACAGTTTGGTACATTCTGATAAAAAAAAAAAAACACACTGGTGAGCTCTGCAACACAAAAATGCCTGGACATCCACGGAAGACAACAGTGGTGGATGATCGTAGGATCCTTTCCTTGGTGACTAAAAACCCCTTCACAACATCCAGCCAAGTGAAGAACACTCTCCAGGAAGCAGGCATATCATTATCCAAGTCTACCATAAAGAGAAGACTTCACAAGAGCAAATACAGAGGTTCACCACAAGGTGCAAACCATTCATAAGCCTCAAGAATAGAAAGGCCAGATAAGACTTTGCTAAAAAAACATCTAAAAAAGCCAGCCCAGTTCTGGAACAGCATTCTTTTGACAGATGAAACTAAGATCAACCTGCACCAGAATGATGGGAAGAAAAAAGTATGGACAGCTCATGATCCGAAGCATACCACTTCATCTGCAAAGCACGGTGGAGGCAGTGTGATGGCATGGGCATGCATGGCTTCCAATGGCACTTGGTTATTGATGATGTGACAGAAGACAGAAGCAGCCGGATGAATTCTGAAGTGTATGGGGATATATCGTCTGCTCAGATTCAGCCAAATTCAGCGAAGTTGATTGGACGGCGCTTCACTTCACAGATGGACAATGACCCACAACATACTGCAAAAGCAACCCAGGAGTTTTTTTAAGGCAAAGAAGTGGCATATTCTGCAATGGCCGAGTCAATCACCTGATCTCAACCCGATCAAGCATGCATTTCACTTGCTAAAGACAAAACTTAAAGGGATAGTAATACTTCGTTTTATCTTTATTTTATTTTGTAGGCATTACAAAACATGAAGAACGATATAAGTCTTATCTCTTAAACCTTTATGGTTTGAGAGATATTCACAAGCAAAGTTTCCCCTCCCACCACTTTTACCTAGTGTAAGGCATCTCTTCTCAGATGTGGAATGCAGTCCATAGACCAGACCAGTGGTTCTCAGCCCGTGCACTCAGTGGCCACTAACAGGCCAGGATTTGATGATTTCCTTGTTAGAGCACTGGTGAGTTAATCAATGTGAATGAGCCTCTGATCACCACACTTGTGCTCTAGCAGGGGAATTCCTAAGTCCTGGCCTGTTAGTGACCACTGAGGGCACAGGCTGAGAACCCCTGGACCAGACAGATAACAGCAGGGGACAATCTTCTTCCTATGAGAACAATGAAAGCCCTGCCCCCCTTGACAAGTTTTTCAGGTTTTTCCCTTATCTTAATTGAAGATTGTCCCTCTCTGCAGTCTACCTGGGCACCTCCCTTCTGATCTGGCTGAGCAGTGTTACATCAGTAAAAGGGGCGGGAAGGGGATACTTTGTCACTGAATTACTCTTGAACTACAACTCTGACAGAATTGAAATAACACTCTCCAAAGTCCAAATACTATGATGATTAATTAGAGCTGCTTTTATTATGAAACATTACTATCCCTTTAACCCTTCTGAGTGCCAGAGTGGTACGGAATGCATTGCAAAGCAATGCATTCCGTACTACTCTGGCACTCAAAGAGTTAAAGCAGTAAAACCCATGAACAACCTAATACAGCTGCAGTAAAGGCCTGGCAAAGCATCACAAAGGAGGAAAGCCAACATTTGGTGATGTCCATGCGTTCCAGTCTTCAAGCAGTCATTGCCTGCAAAGGATTCTCTACAAAGTATTAAAAAAAAAAAAATTTGCCCAATTACATTTGAGCCCCTGAAATAAGGGGACTGTGTATGAAAATGGTTGCAATTCATAAATGTTTCATACAATATTTATCTTCAACCCCTTGAATTAAAACTGAAAATCTGCACTTCAATTGCATCTCGGCTGTTTCATTTCAAATCCATTGTGGTGGAGTACAGAGCCAAAACTATGAAACTTGTGTCAGTGTCCAAATATTTCCGGACCTAACTGTATATTGTAAGGTTTATCCTCTGACGACAACATGGGACCTTCCACTGCTGAGATGTGTTTTATTCAAAAGTTATTACAGCTCAAACTTGAATTTTTATAGTTGCAGTATCTCAGTGGCCTGAAATTGTATAGTGGCGCTGTTGCTACACCATCCTATGGACAGCTCTGGTCAGTGGACCATAAAACTCCATAGGCTGGTGTAGCAACAGCGCCATTGTAACATGCCAGGTCACTGTGATACTGCACCTAAAAAAATAAATAGTTTCAGCTGCGATAACTTTTGAATAAAATACCTCTCAGCCTTGTTTTGCTCAGACAGACAAAGCAACGATATATTTATTTTTTGTGGCATATTAAGTGTTACTATCCCTAAATACATATTAAGTGTTACTATAACTACTAAACCTTAATTTCTTTAGATGTTAATTTTATTTTATTTCTTTCCTACAGTCCAGATGACTTGACCCAGAATCACAATATTTTTATTTGCACAAATGAACCTACATTGTCACATTTCTAAAAATCTACTGCTATTTTTCTTGTCGGTGTAAAATGTAGAATTTGGGATTAGCTTTTGTGCTTGAAGTGGATGAAATGGAAGCGTGTCCTTCATCAGACACATCAAGGTCACCGCCGACAAGCACCAAATTTAAGCCAAGATGACATTGTAGAAAAAAAATCCATAAATTAAACAAAACAGGAATGAGAATGAATATTTGATTTAGTGTTTAGGAGGAAGAATGGAGCATATTGGGCTTATTGAATAAGCTAGGTCCAGTTCTGAAACATGTAAACAAAGAAAAATTTCCTTGAAAAGTGTACTTTAAAGGGATAGTAATACTTAAAATGTAAAAAACAATATGTTGTAGGGTTTATCCCCCTGAGTAAAACAAGAGTACTCCCACTGCTGAAAGGTGTTTCATTCAAAAGTTATTAATTTTCAAAGTTGAATTTTTTAGGTGCAATAACACAGTGGCCTAAAATTGTACAGTGGCGCTGTTGCTACACCATCCTATGGAGACTTATGGTCCCGGGACCAGAGCTGTCCATAGGATCGTGTAGCAACAGCGCCACTGTACAATTTCAGTCCACTGTGATATTGCACCTAAAAAATTCAACTTTGAAAATTAATAACTTTTGAATGAAACACCTTTCAGCAGTAGGAGTACTCTTGTTTTACTCAGGGAGATAAACCCTAGAACATATTTTTTTTTTACATTTTAAGTATTACTATCCCTTTAACACCAGGGGGAGATTCACTAAGGACCGTATGTTCAAAGGGATAACTACAAAAAAATGTTGTATGAAAGACAGAAATAAGTGATTGTATGCATGAACGACATATTTTCTATAGAGTATACAACAAAAAACTAGTAATGTCCGTTGTCTGTGACACAACTCCAGAACTGACGGGCAAAGGGGTGTGGCAAGGGTGTGGCTAAACTATTCTCCAGTGTCGTACAGAGGAAAAGAAAACTTTTCATAACTAACGATAAAAAAAATGTCTTACAAAAGAAAAATTTGTACGTTAAGAAAAAAATGGAGGGAATAAGAATTTTTGTCTTTAGTTAGTCAATTAGAGGGCTACAATCCGTGATAACTCGCTGTGTAATTATTTATAAAAAAAAAAGTGTTATTAAAGAGTAATCCATTAATTCCAAAAAGTACCTGGTGACGTCTTCCCCCCGGAAAAGCACACTGCTCATGTCAGCACGAGCCAATCGGCTCTCCTGTAACTCTTCCCGGCTACACGAAAACACATACATCATCAGCATTAGATTCTCCTGCTGGTCCGAGAATCTAAAGCTGATGACGTAGGTGTTTTCGTGTAGCCGGGGGGAGTTACAAGAGAGCCGATTGGCTCCGTGCTGACATGCGCAATGTGCTTTTTCAGGGGGAAAGACGTCACCAGGTACCTTTTGGAATTAACGGATTACTCTTTAATAACACATTTAAAAAAAATAATAATTACACAGCGAGTTATCACGGATTGTATTCCTCTAATTGAGACTACATCTTGTAGGGGTGTGAGTTCCTCTTTAAGACATATTTGTCGTTAGTAAAGACATTTTTAAAGACAGTTTTGTCATTAGTAAAGACATTTTTTAAGACATTTTTGTCGTTAGTTAAGACATTTTTTGTTGTTACATACGACAAACATACGACAATTTCAGTCAGGACAAATGACATATTTCCAATCACAACCGACACTCTCTGAAAACATCAATGATCCCAACGACACTGTACTTTGAAAAGTCGTTACAAACGACAAAAGCTAATCCGCTACTTCTTTGAACATATGGCCCTAAACAGTGATAAAGTGGTGATAAGAATGAGATAACTTCCCCAGTGATATCACTTCTCTAGTTCCTATATTATTCTACGGAGTCTATGCACTAAAATCTCCAAAACTGAAGAAATCTTAGTGCATTGGTACATAGGAATTGGAGAAGTGATATCACTGGAGAAGTCATCTCCTCTTTATCACCTCTTTATCACCGCTTAGTGAATAACCTACACTGAATGCTAGAGAGGTCACCTCGCTAGCATTCAAGGGATAGAAAGTGGGAGTGGCTAAAATGTCCACCATTTTGTGAGAGGATTAGCAATTGCGCCTCATTTCTCATTAATGGGAATTTGGGGAATTTTTATCAGTTCCCTGTGGTACAATTGGTACAAACTGGCATTCAAAGTGTTAAACCACTGAAAGCGGAACTTTCACCAACATTACATTTAGCCCCAAATCCTTAATATGGTGGAGATACACATGGAAATACTTGTCAATTGCAGTATAAGCCCGGCATAGGTAAGAGAGAGAGCGTTTTCGGCAGGCAGGCACGGCTGGGATCCTGCAGGAGGCGCTCTTTGAGCCTGCGTTGTCAGTCCCTTCCGGCGCCTTATGGCACAAGTCTTCCAACTTATCAATCATGGAGTTGAAGGGGACGGTCAGCGCAGACGCTGAGATGCCGTCTCTGCAAGATGTCTGTGCTGTTCCCCGCTGCTGCCTGCCAAAAATATTCTCTCTCTTACTTATGCCGGACTTACACTGCAAATGACAAGTATTTCTATGTGTAGCGCTACCATATTAAAGGGATAGTAATACTTTTATTACTAATCCCTATATTAAAGACATATTAAAAATAAATGTATTGCCCCCAGTGTCATCTCTTATGGTTTGAGAGATAATCGCTCCTAAAGTTGCCCTCTCCCTCCCCCTTTCCCCGAAGTCAGCGTTCTAACTGACTGCAGGGAAGCCTGTCGTATGACTTTCAGGTGGCTCTGCAGCACAGCCAAGATCGCGCTCATAAAAAAGAAATCTTTCACTGAATTGGTCTTCTACGTGTGCTTGGTTTATGCTTGGTTTGTAAGCACACGTAGAAGACCGTTTTAGTGAAAAAATTTTTTTTTTTATTAATGCGATTGCGGCTCTGCTGCAGAGATGTCTGATGATCGTAAGACCGGATTTCCCTTCAGTCAGAAACAACGCTGACTTCGGGGAAGGGGGAGGGAGAGGGCAACTTTAGGAGCGATTATCTCTCAAACCATAAAGGTTTGAGAGATGACACTGGGGCAATACATTTATATTTAATACGTCTTTAATATAGGGATTAGTAATAATTAAGTATTACTATCCCTTTAAGGATTTGGAGCTAAATGTAATGTTGATGAAAGTTCTGCTTGAATGCTAACGAGGTCTCTACCAATGCAATGTCTACATCACTAGCACTCAATGGTTTAACTCTTGGAGTGACAGAGAGGTATCTGATGCCAGGGGAGGGCTGGCCTGGGGGGCAGGGGGGCAATTGCCCCCTGGGCCGGTCATATGTCTGGGCCAGTGGGCCATTGTCTCACTTACTCTCCATCTTGTTGCTATAAATGGAGCTACACTAGTGATACCACAGAGCTTACAATTGAAATGGAGCTACACTAGTGATACCACAGAACTTACAATTGAAATGGAGCTACACTAGTGATACCACAGAGCTTACAATTGAAATGGAGCTACACTAGTGATACCACAGAACTTACAATTGAAATGGAGCTACACTAGTGATACCACAGAGCTTACAATTGAAATGGAGCTACACTAGTGATACCACAGAGCTTATAACTGAAATGGATCTACACTAGTGATACCACAGAGCTTACAATTGAAATGGTGCTACACTAGTGATACCACAAAGCTACAATCCAGATGAGGCTAGACTAGTTACATAACCCATTTCCACTGTAAGCTCTATAGTATCACTAGTGCAGCTTTACTTAAATTGTAAGCTCTGTAATATCAGTAGTTTAACCCACTTTAATGTGAGATATGTGGTATCACTTTACTTCACGATATTAATGCCACGTTTAAAATTAACAAAAGGAGGTGGGCTTTGAGAGTGGGCTCAAATGATAGTAGAAACGGGCCGCTTGATTGTATTTGTCCCCCGGGCCACAAGTTGCCAGCCCTCCCCTGTCTGACGCACTGCGTTGCAATTTGCTGATACATTTCTGGCATTCAAAGGGTTAAAAGTCACATTTAACTGAACAGGGTTTTCATTTGTGTCTTGTGATGCAGCTGGCTGTGCCTAGAATTGTCCAAATTCAACTTATTAAAAGGACACTTAGAACTAAAACATGAGATTGGGTAACACGCACGGTTAAATTACCTTAACCCCTTGGTTGCCAGAGAGGTATCCAACACATTGCAATACAATGCATTGCATAACTCTCTGACATTCAAAGTGTAAAATCTAGTCTTATGGATGGTTTCGGGAGCTTTCATTTCTCCTTTTTTATTAAGATTTCCCATTACAATAGCAATTTTGATCTGTATCTAAGCAGTGATATTGTTTTATTGTCTGTTAATGGGCCTGAGATAAGATATCAGCCTTTCTGAGAGCAGTGAGTGCTAATCTGAATAAATTAACAGCATTAACTGTGCAATGTCTACATATATAGGATAGCCTAAACATGTATTAATAATATGAGTTTAGGATTAGATTTTAGGGATCTAACAAAAGACACCTATATTTCACAAATGTTATCTGGAAGTACATATTATTTCAAATTATATAAACCAATTCCATTTCTTGGTGTTTGTGTTCCTTTAAGATCTGCAGTTGATAAAGTCATCAAGGGTTTTACCTAAAAATGTCTCAATAGACTTCATTTGCAATCCAATAGATCTATACCTGGGAACGCTATGGATCTGCCCCAGAGACTCCAGTTTTTACAAGAAATTACCGGGTCTCTGGGGACGAAGGCTGATTCTCCGACGCTGGTGAGTTTCTTCTGAAACGCTGCACATTTCTCCCCTTTCCTACCCTGTTCCTCCTACTATCTGCCCACTTTTTCTCCTTCCCACCCTGTTCCTCCCACTTCTCCTCCTTCCCACCCTGTTCCTCCCACTTCTCCTCCTTCCCACCCTGTTTTATCCACTTCCAGCCCACTTCTCCTTCTCACCCAGTTCCTCCTACTTCCCGCCCACTTTTTCTCCTTCCCACCCTGTTTCACCCACTTCTTCTCTTTCCCACTGTGTTCCTCCCACTTCCCACCCACTTCTCCTCCTTCCCAACCTGATCCTCACACTTTCTGACCACTTCTCCTCCTTCCCACCCTGTTCCTCCTACTTACCACCCACTTCTCCTCCTTCCCAACCTGATCCTCACACTTTCTGACCACTTCTCCTCCTTCCCACCCTGTTCCTCCCACTTTCTGACTACTTCTCCTCCTTCCCAATCTGGTCTTCCTACTTCCCACCAACTTCTCCTCTTTCCCACCCTGTTAATCCAACTTCCCACCAATGTCTCCTCCTTCCTGCCCACTTCTCCTTCCTACCCTGTTCTTCCTACATCTCCTCCTTTTCACCTGTTCAACCACTTCATGCCCACTTCTACAACATCCCATCCACTTTATGACACACAGTTTTGACCACTTTTCATCCACTTTATGACACAAGGTTGATAAGCCAAATCCACCTAATTACCCCCATCCTCTTTATGATGCTAATCAAGTCATTTCCATCTTCCAGTTGGCAGTACATGAGGCCTCTGCGGGGTGCTCAAGGGGGTGAAGTTCCCAGGTATGTGGATATAACATGTTGCTGTCAGTTATCAGCTGCAGGACAATCTAGGACTAAATCAGTTCCCTACTAGTGCAGGTGTCACTGTGGAATGGAGCTGGGTCATGCCCTGTTCTAAGTAACTAAAGTCACACATTAGTAGACATTGTGCTCAGCCCAGTCCATTCGCATGATGGTACACTGAAGGGTAACCACTGTGGAAGGTGATCAATGATGCCTAAAGTTTCCGGTTTCTGTCCCTGTGTAACCAGAACCTACAATACGGGCCGCTATTCTTTGTCAAAATAAAACCAATGTCTATGAGGTCTATGAGCCAATGATAAAGTCTCTGCTCTGTGTCACACGCAATTACAAGGGGCCACAAGTTCAATACTATTGTTTTACACAGGTGTAGCATGGGTGATCTTAATGGGGAGATGTTCAGAGGCCCCTACATGGAAGCTCATAGCTAGGATTCTATTAAGTTCCGTTGTAGCCTTCGTTCTCCTTCCTTCATATATGTAAGAAAAGCGATCATATTTACATGTGGTGCCCCAAGAATAGCTTCTCTAGTCATGACTATCGGGATTAACCCTTTAAGTGCCAGATAAGTGTGCAATGCATTGCGATGCATTGCACACTCCTCTGGTACTCAAAGGGTTAAACTTGTTCCTTTCTGTAAAACTGGGAATGCAAGGCTAGACCCTGGAAAACAGGAGGCCCCTCAGTGAATACCAGGTACACCTGTGAATTAAAGTGCCCCTGAATCCTAAACCAGGAGGCATTCCCATTACCTGGTAAGTTATTTAACCCTTTGAATGCCAGGGGTGTATGCATTGTCTTGTCGTTAGTGCTAGGGGAGGTGGGTAATGCATTGCTGAGCAGTGTCAGTGAGTGGGGAGGTAATGTAGGGATAAGACAGGAAGTCAGTGCTGGGGGAGGTGGGTAATGCATAGCTGAGCAGTGTCAGTGAGTGGGGAGGTAATGTAGGGATAAGACAGGAAGTCAGTGCTAGGAGAGGTGGGTAATACATTGCTGAGCAGTGTCAGTGAGTGGGGAGGTAATGTAGGGATAAGACAGGAAGTCAGTGCTAGGGGAGGTGGGTAATGTATTGCTGAGTAGTGTCAGTGAGTGGGGGAGGTAATGTAGGGATAAGACAGGAAGTCAGTTCTAGGGGAGGTGGGTAATGCATTGCTGAGCAGTGTCAGTGAGTGGGGAGGTAATGTAGGGATAAAACAGGAAGTCAGTGCTAGGGGAGGTAGCTAATACATTGCTGAGCAGTGTCAGTGAGTGGGGAGGTAATGCAGGGATAAGACAGGAAGTCAGTGCTAGGGGAGGTGGGTAATGCATTGCTGAGCAGTGTCAGTAAGTGGGGGATGTAATGTAGGGATAAGACAGGAAGTCAGTGCTGGGGTAGGTGGGTAATGCATTGCTGAGCAGTGTCAGTGAGTGAGAGGAGGTAATGTAGAGCTAAGACAGGAAGTCAGTGCTAGGGGAGGTGCGTAATGCATTGCTGAGCAGTGTCAGTGAGTGGGGGAGGTAATGTAGGGATAAGACAGGTGCTAGGAGAGGTGCGTAATGCATTGCTGAGCAGTATCAGTTAGTGGGGGAGGTAAAGTAGGGATAAGACAGGAAGTCAGTGCTAGGGGAGGTAGGTAATACATTGCTGAGCAGTGTCAGTGAGTGGGGAGGTAATGCAGGGATAAGACAGGAAGTCAGTGCTAGGGGAGGTGGGTAATGCATTGCTGAGCAGTGTCAGTAAGTGGGGAGGTAATGTAGGGATAAGACAGGAAGTCAATGCTAGGGGAGGTGGGTAATGCATTGCTGAGCAGTGTCAGTAAGTGGGGGATGTAATGTAGGGATAAGACAGGAAGTCAGTGCTGGGGTAGGTGGGTAATGCATTGCTGTGCAGTGTCAGTGAGTGGAGGAGGCAATGTAGGGATAAGACAGGAAGTCAGTGGTAGGGGAGGTGGGTAATGCATTGCTGAGCAGTGTCAGTGAGTGGGAGAGGTAATATAGGGATAAGACAGGAAGTCAGTGCTAGGGGAGGTTGGTAATGTATTGCTGAGCAGTATCAGTGAGTGGGAAGGTAATGTAGGGATAAGAAAGGAAGTCAGTACTAGGGGAGGTGGGTAATGCATTACTGAGCAGTGTCAGTGAGTGGGGAGGTAATGTAGGGATAAGACAGGAAGTCAGTGCAAGGGGAGGTGGGTAATGCATTGCTGAGCAGTGTCAGTGAGTGGGGAGGTAATGTAGGGATAAGACAGGAAGTCAGTACTAGGGGAGGTGGGTAATGCATTGCTGAGCAGTGTCAGTGAGTAGGGAGGTAATGTAGGGATAAGACAGGAAGTCAGTACTAGGGGAGGTGGGTAATGCATTGCTGAGCAGTGTCAGTGAGTGGGGAGGTAATGTAGGGATAAGACAGGAAGTTAGCTCTAGGGATGGTGGATAATACATTGCCAAGCAGTGTCAGTGAGTGGGGGAGGTAATGTAGGGATAAGACAAGAAGTGCATCCTATAAATCTAAATGCACAAATAAAAATAGATTTGCCTAATACTATGGATAGTTGATATTTTAAAGGTCTCTCAAAATCATCAGCGTTGTTTTAGGTGAAAGTGTCTCTCTAAAACAGGACAAATAATTTGTTTCTGGATGTAAATAGATTTCTAGTATGGGACGCTGGTTTGGTCCTTTGCTGATAATGTTAGTTTTTAAAAAAGATACATAGGCCACATATGTGCAACATCACTGCGGTAGACTTAATACATGCACAGCGAAATGTGAGGTCTGAATGTTGTTAATTTCCCAGATGTCCCTTATTTCAGCTTTGGTGTGCTGAGCTCTCTGATGTGGAATCCCAGTCCAACCGAGTAGCTCTGCTGAAGTCAAGAAATACAAATTGTACAAGGAACTGATTGATGTCGATATTATGCTTCATCAGTTTTTCATTAGGAGACGTCGCAGGCAGATCTTCAGTAAATGTGCCCTTTATAAGGATTCCTGCCAACCCGACAGCCCTGATTCAAGGAGGGTAACAATATGGAGACTGACATAAGATACTCTGGTAAAATCCAAACTAATTTCACAGAAAGAGGAGCCTGTAACGCATTGATGTTCATTGTAGGACACTTTCATCACTCCCAGTGAAAGATTAACCCCTAGGAGGCTAGAGAGGGCTCCAATGCATTGAGAAGCAATGTGCTAAAGACATCTCTGGCCACTAAGGGGTTAATACACGGGTGAATAGATCAGTTGCCTGGTGTTCAAGAATCTAGATATGTCAGATATACCTGCAGCCATACACATGTGCACACACATACACACATGCAGTACATACGTCTACACACACATGCCCACATGCATATACCTTCACACACACATATACAAACATACACATTCACACACACACATGCACCTTCATACACACACGTGCAAAAACACACAACCATACACCCCCCACCCACATACACACACCTCCACACACTATTTTCAGGTATAGTGTATTTTATTCTAAAAGAAGAATAGGTATTATATAGGGCTTCTTCAGTGAGTAAAACAGGTTTACTCCCTCCGCTAGGAGATGATTCATGCAGATGTTATTAGAGCCCAAAGTTGATTTGACTTTTTCAAATAAAAATTCAGTTTATGAAAAGCTGCCACTAGGTGGCTCTGGTACTATTTTTCTACAGAGATCTACAGTCGGGCTACATTCAGAGACTAGTGTATCACAGACAGCAGAAGGAAAATGCATTTTGTAATCTAGTTTACACTCTAATGTCGTTGAATAAATCACCTCCAAGCAGTGCGGCTGTCATTTTTTCACCCAGTAAAATAATACTACTATTTGTTAACCCTTTAAGGACCAAAGGGTTGTACAATGCATTCCTTTGCAAAGAGTTGCAAACACCCCTGGTCATTAAATGTTTAAGCACTTTAAAGGGATAGTAATGTTTCATAATAAAAGCAGCTCTAATTAATCATCATAGTATTTGGACTTTGGAGAGTGTTATTTCAGTTCTGTCAGAGTTGTAGATCAAGAGTAATTCAATGACAAAGTATCCCCCTCCCGTCCCTTATACTGATGTAACACTGCTCAGCCAGAGCAGAAGGGAGGTGCCCAGGTACATTGCAGAGAGGGACAATCTTCAATTAAAATAAGGGAAAAACCTGAAAAGCTTGTAAAGGGGGGCAGGGCTTTCATTGTTCTCATAGGAAGAAGATTGTCCCCTTCTGTTTTCTGTCTGGTCTATGGACTGGATTCCACATCTGAGAAGAGATGGCTTACACTAGGTAAAAGGGGCGGGAGGGGAAACTTTGCTTGTGAATATCTCTCAAACCATAAAGGTTTGAGAGATAAGACTCATATCGTTCGTCATGTTTTTTAATGCCTACAAAATAAAATAAAGATAAAACAAAGTATTACTATCCCTTTAAGGACCAAAGGGTTGTACAACGCATTCCTTTGCAGAGAGTTGCAAACACCCCTGGTGATGAAATGTTTAAGCACTTTAAAGGGATAGTAATGTTTCACAATAAAAGCAGCTCCAATTAATCTTCATAGTATTTGGGCCATGGAGAGTGTTATTTCAGTACTGTCAGAGTTGTATTTCAAGGGTAAATGAACGATAAAGTATCCCCCTCCCATCCCTTTTACCTTGTGTCTATTAGGGAAGAACAAAATGTTAGAAAGATCCCCAATTTATTTTAAAAGGTATGAATGGTTTTAAAGAAAATATTTGAATGCAATTAAAATGAACACTGACACTTACAAATAAAACTGTGTTATATAATTTTAAAAAATCATGTACTATCTGAAAAACATACTCATTTTATATAAGATCCCTAAAATCTAACCCTAAACTTACATTTCTAGCATATGTCGGCTATCTTATATAGACACAATTTGCTATTTATGCACAGCTAATTCTACTAATCTATTGAGATTAGTACTTGTCTTCATAAACACTCAGTACCATTTGCAGACAATAGAACACTATCACTTCTTAAAACTATCACATTAGCTATTGTAGTAGGTACCCTGGAACAGATAGAAATGTCAGCCCTCAGAAAGCATATGTAAGACTGGATTTTATGCCTCAGAAAATAAAAGACTTTTATAGAGGTTTCATGAACTACAAGGTATAAGTACAAAGTTGTCCTAAATTTATTCAAAGATTGTAGAACTGTTCATCTCTTTCATCCTGTGTCAACTCTGTGGTGGGTCTACTCAGGCTGAATTTATATTCAAGGCTTCCCTAGGTAAGGCATTCTAGGTACCTTTAGCTCCGCCCATGGCCACACACCCACTCCTCACCTGTCCTAACGCCCAGAAACAAGATCAGTTTTAGAGGTCAGTGTTCCTTTAAAACTGTCAAGGATTTTGTTTTCCAAAGTGTGTGACAAAAATTGTACATTTTATGGAGTAAAACACTAAATAATAGGTATTTTTGGAAATTAAAATTTAACAAGAAAACATTCCAACAGAAATATTACTATAATTTAATGAATTACACTTTTCAGGTGGCCATGAAAGATTAAATGGGTACCCATGGTTAAGAGTGGTTTTTGAGCTAAAGGCAGACACCCTGTACAAAGACTGAACGGTAACATGTCTGAATCTTTTCATATACAAATAACAATTTCACTGCAGGTTCCCTTCCGCGGAAAGAAACACAATGGAAAAGTATAAAGAATGTTCTACGTTTTTCGGGGAGTATTTGTGTAGACAATAGTGTTTATTTTAAGAAAATAACAAAAAAGACTGTACTCAAACAATGCGCACAAACCATTGCAGCTGAAAGCGAGAAATTCCAAGCAGTAAATGTCACAGAACAGACATTAATGACTTTAGCTTTCAGAATGCGAAAATAAATATTTGAAACAATTACAGCATTAAAGTGTGTCGTTTTTTGATCTGAAGCAGTTGCTTTTCACTTCTGACATTTAAGTAAAGTGCTTATCGATCTCTTTTTTCGTCTAACTCGTAAACGGGCAGGTAGGAACAAGTAGCGGTATTACGGATCATGTTGAGTAACTTGAAGATAGAAAAGCTTAGAAATCCTCAAAATCTCACCGAATAGTCACATAGCCCTTTCAACAGGACAGGTTTAAAGGGATTGTAATGTTTCACAATAAAGCAGCTCCGATGTTCATAGTATTTGGGCCATGGAGAGTGTTATTTCAATACTGAGTTGTAGTACAAGAGTAATTGAATGATAAAGTATCCCCCTCCTACCCCTTTTACCTAGTGTAAGCCGCCTCCCCTCAGATGTGGAATCTGGTCTCTTGACCGGACAGATCGCAGCAAGGGACAATCTTCTTACTGTGATCATAAGGAAAACCCTGCCCCCCTTGACAGGTTTTTCAGGTTTTTCCTTATGATCACTGAAGAGTGTCCCTCTCTGCGATCCATCCGGACAGTCTTGCTGCTCTGAGGTGAACAGTGTTACATCAGTAAAAGGGGCGGGAGGGGGATACTTTATCATTCAATTACTCTTGTACTACAACTCTGGCAGTATTGAAATAACACTCTCCATGGGCAAATACTATGAACATTAATTGGAGCTGCTTTTATTGTGAAACATTACTATCCCTTTAACAAAAAGTCTGGGACTAACCGTTCAGATGCTGTTTAAAGGGATAGTAATACTTCATTTTATCTTTATTTTATTGGCATTAAAAAAACATGAAGAACGATATCTCTCAAACCTTTATGGTTTAAGAGATATTCACAAGCAAAGTTTCCCCTCCCGCCCCTTTTACCTAGTGTAAGCCATCTCTTCTCAGATGTGGAATGCAATCCATAGACCAGACAGATAACAGCAGGGGACAATCTTCTTCCTATGAGAACAATGAAAACCCTGCCCCCCTTGACAAGTTTTTCAGGTTTTTCCCTTATCTTAATTGAAGATTGTCCCTCTCTGCAGGCTACCTGGGCACCTCCCTTCTGATCTGGCTGAGCAGTGTTACATCAGTAAAAGGGGCAGGAGGGGGATACTTTGTCATTGAATTACTCTTGAACTACAACTCTGACAGAATTGAAATAACACTCTCCTAAGTCCAAATACCATGATGATTAATTAGAGCTGCTTTTATTATGAAACATTACTATCCCTTTAATACCTGCTCACTGGGGCTTATTCATCAACACAAACAGAGTTGGAATAATATATACAGTATATATCTCTCTATGACTATGTATATATTATAAATAATAAATATATATTTATAAAAAAAGATTTATGTTCCTCTAACTCCTATTTATTCAACAAAGTAGAAGAATTCTCACTTTGCTTAAGCGCAGTCATTACCATTTCTAATTACAATAAGCACATTAAGTAATTAGCTGTCAAAAGCTAACAAATATAAAAGATCTTTCAGAGTAATTACTTAACTGTTTTACTCACTGTTTTCTACGGTTACCACTTAAATATTTTTTTGTGCTTATCAATATCATAAAATATGCATTTTATTTTAATTAAAACCAGAATGAATCTACGGTTAAACATTTACTCTTTGAAATACAGTTCAGACTTTGCCTTTCTGCAGAAACACAGACATTTATATGAACAAACAGTCTCTGTTTATTCTAGGGTAAAACATTTGCATCTTTGGGAACAATTAAATATTCCTCAACTTCCCATTAATTGAAATTGGGTTTTTAACTCAATGAAAGTTAGAGACGTCTATAGCAGACCTCTCTAGCATTCAAGGGGTTAAAAATTACTTGTTTATATCAATAACTAGTTGAACAGCCCGTTACACGGGCCACAGTGCCTCTGGCAGCCGGTCGCGGGGCAGTCACGCGCGGCAGAGACTGCCCGCGCCACTGCTGATACAGAGCTGGACACTCCTTCGGAGCGCCCAGCTCTGTATCAGTCGCGGCGCGGGCAGTCTGTACTGCGCATGACTACCGCTCGCGCAGCAGTGTCTACTGCGCATGTCGGGCGTTACACACAACTTAGCGAATTATTATATAGGATAATTTAACTCCTCCCCTAAGGTGTAGATAGTTTGACCCTGAATAGCTGTAGTTTTTCTCAGTAAGTGTATTGGTGGTGGTGGTGGTGGTAGGGGGGGTCAGTACTAATACATATCCACTCTAATACAGGAGTTGCAATCGAATTTCTAGACCTGTCTGCTTAAAGGGATAGCAATACTTAAAATGTAAAAAAAAAATATGTTGTAGGGTTTATCCCCCTGAGTAAAACAAGAGTACTCCCACTGCTGAAAGGTGTTTCATTCAAAAGTTATTAATTTTCAAAGTTTAATTTTTTAGGTGCAATATCACAGTGGCCAGAAATTGTACAGTGGCACTGTTGCTACACGATCCAATGGACAGCTCTCGTCCTGGGATCATAAATCTCCATAGGATGGTGTAGCAACAGTGCCACTGTACAATTTCAGGCCACTGTGATATTGCACCTGAAAAATTCAACTTTGAAAATGAATAACTTTTGAATGAAACACCTTTCAGTAGTGGGAGTACTCTTGTTTTACTCAGGGGGATAAACCCTACAACATATTTTTTTTTTACATTTTAAGTATTACTATCCCTTTAAAACAAATTTACTATGTTGCTTAAACTGAAAATACTTCCCCTAATGGAGATGTAAATGTTTGATGAAAAAAATGAATATTGTATACATAATATATATATTTCCTCTGAGTATAACAAGGGTAGTCTCATTGCCGGTTGATACATCGATCCAGAGTTACAACAATTATAAAATATAGTTTTTCTATATTAATGTTGCCCTCTAGTGGCCAGATTTCAAAGAGATACTCTGTTGCATTCCATAGGAGAGGTGAGTCATTGACAAAACTTTTCCATAAAATGTGATAACAACTGCTGAGTCACTTCCTGTCAGTCTGAACTTTCAGGGAAAAAAAAGTCACTCGATCAGTATTTCCAGAAAAGTATAAGAGATCTGGGGCTGGAATCAAACACAGGAGATAAATGTTACCTCCCGTTTTTATCAAAAGTTTTCCTATTGAAGTCTATGGGGATACCTGGAGATAAAAGCAGAGATAAAATTAGCACCTGCACTTGAATCCAGTCCCTGAAGTGTTATAACTTTTAAATAAAACAACTGCCAGCCATGGGGGTTCCCTTGTTTTACTCAGCAGTTAAAGGGATAGTAATGTCAGAAAAAAGTATTAACTATATGGTAGATACAATTAACCTCTTAGTGACAGCCGCGTGCGTACCCGGCTGTCACCTTAACGCCTGGCTAACATTTTTTTCCTTTCTAAACGATTCCGGAGTCCCCGAACAGCGTGCAGCCGCACGGAGACCCGGACTTCCGGGACTTTCCAGGTACATCCTCTTTCACTAAGTGACAGTTTTTGCTGGACGTACCTGGTAAGTCCATTGTCGGGATGGGGTTAAAAGAGAGTACTTGCACTTATTCGTATCTCTCAGACCGTTATGGTTTGAGAGATATAGGAAAATAAAGTTCTCTGGTCCCTCCCCTTTCTGCTTGATGAGTAGTAAAACTGTCAGAAGCAGATTCTGGTTCCTGGATCAGACGCGGCTCTTCAGCAGCTCCGACATAGCGATACCTAAATATAAATACTTCATCGGAACGGTGTGCAACATGTGCCTGGTTTGAAAGCACACGTTGTAGACCATTCTGATGAAGTATTTATCTCTAGATATCGTTATATCGGTGCTGCTGAAGAGCCACATCTGGTCAAGCGACCAGAATCTGCTTCTGACAGCTTTACAGCTCGTCAAGCAGAAAGGGGAGGGACCAGAGAACTTTATTTTCCTATATCTCTCAAACCATAATGGTTTGAGAGATACGAATAAGTGCAAGTACTCTCTTTTAATTGTATCTACCGTATAGTTAATAATTTTTTTCTGACAATACTATACCTTTAAAGCCCTATAGCATACAGATATTCATAGTAAAGTTCACTGCTCCTTTAACACCGCTTGCACCAAGAGGAGGGCAGTGGGGAATCGTACAATGCCTACCCCATGTCTAGTATAAACATCCAAACCCAAACTTACAAGAACCGTCTGCATAACAGTCATTTGAATGGTCACTTTAACCCTTTTAGTGCCTGAGGGGTACATAACGCATTGCTCTGCAATGCTTTACGTACCCCTCTGGCACTCAAAGGTTTAAAAGCTAAACAGAAAAAAGAATTTTCAATCAATACCATTATAAGTGTGTGGGATTCTCACTGTCCATCGCCTCTTCTCTGTCTGCATGTTAATATCCACATCTAATCTTCACTTATCTCACTGGAATTCTTTAATAAAAACCTCCTCTAGCACACGCGCAGATTTCCAATCCCAAATGTTATCTGTGTTTTATTTTTAGCTGGTTCTCTCGATAGAGGCATCAGCTAGCAGACAATCAGGCCAAAGCAAAAAGCACCAAATCAAAGAAAATTGTATTATTGCAACAAGCAATTTAAGGAAAAATATAATGGTAGAAAGAGTGAAAGGACGATGGGATAACTGGGTGTCTATAAACTGCATTTGATTTACGGTAAGAAAACAGGGCAAATAGCAATGCGTTGCTTACCCATCTGGCACTCAAAGGGTTAATTGGACCACAAAATATCTCGCCTGCAATCGAAATACTGATAACCCTAACCCTTCACGATGCATTGCACTCCTCTCTGGTATATAAAGGGTTAAATAAGAAGCATACTTTTTTTTTTTAATGAAAATATTGCAATTATTTTCCTGATGAGGAAATAAGAGTAATCACACTGATGGGAGATTTTTCATCTGAAAGTTACTACAGCTCAAACTTAACAGGTAATGCTGTTCTTATTACTTATAATCTATTACTCTGGCTCTCCCATAGTTGGCACTGTTGTTAAAGGGGCAGTAAAGGGTCAGTAAAGCACCCTTTTAAATGAATGGCCGTGCTTTTATAGATATGAGAACTGAGTTCTTGTAGCTTCCCATCCATTCTCATTCTCTGTTTGCCCTGCAGATCACAAAGATCTTCAGGGCTGGGGACATCAGAACCTTACTCAGTGCTCATGGGAGTGAAAGCATGGTTTTTATTATCTCCCCAGAATCTCCATATTGACGACACCACCATCAATGAGCATCTACAGAAAGTAAAGAAAACTTCCCATGAGCTCCAAGTGAGCTCCTGACATCACCCAAACCTGCAGATCTTAGTGATCTGTGGGGGTAATGGAGAGAGAGAACGGGTGAATGGTTCTCATCATTATGAGGGCACTCTTAACCATTTAAAGGGCCCTTCATTGACCCTTTACTGCTTCTTTAACAGTGTGATTACAAAATACAAGCTTGAGCTGCAATATCCTTTTAAAAAATAATCTCCCAGAGAAAGAAAAATCCTGTTTAACATGTGAGGAAAAGCCCTGCAACACATATATTTTCAGAAAAAAACTGTTTACTGCTGCTTTAAAATCAGGCCTGGAAACAGCACTAGGGCACCAACTGGAGCATGGAATCTGACAGCAGATACAAACCAATCGGATCATCCTGTCTTCACACTTCCCTGTGAACTTAACCCCATGTGTGCCAGTGCGATACGCAACGCATTGCTCTCTGGCACTCAAAGATTTAAAAAGCTCAAACATTTAATCTTCTGAATAGTTATAAATGTATCCCAAGAGTTCATCTTTTCGTAAAGTAGAATTTTCATGTCTTTTAGATTCTCCGCCTCTCATTTCAGATCATCCCCTTTTGTTGTAGATTACTCTTTTCTAAAAAGTAATTAATTGTTCTATTCTAACTATTAAAGGAGCAGTAAACTTTTTTTTATGAAAAATATATATTGTAGGGATTTTCCTATTGAGTAAAATAAGGGTACTCCCACTGCCGAGAGATTTATATTTCCAGAGTTATTACAGTTTAAACCCATGTTTTTTTACATTAGCAGTGCCCTCTAGTGGTCAAATTCTAATTAGATTTCCTGTTACATTCTAATGGAGAGGAAAGTCAGTGACATACAGTTCTCCATAGAATGTGATAGAAACTGCTGAGTCACTTCCTGTCATCAGGAAGTAAACACAGTAAATTCACTTCTTGTCAGTTAGAACAATCAGGAAGTAAACACACAGCAAATTCACTTTCTGTCAGTTAAAACTTCAGGAAGTAAACACAGTAAATTCACTTCCTGTCAGTTAGAGCTATCAAGAAGTAAACACAGTAAAGTCACTTCCTGTCAGAACCATCAGGAAGTAAACACAGTACATTCACTTCCTGTAGTTAGAAGTATCAGGAAGTAAACACAGTAAATTCACTTCCTGATCATTTAAAACTGCTATAAATTTTGAATAAAACAACTGACAGCGATGGGAGTGACCTTGTTGTATTCAGCAGGAAATGCTCTATAAAATGTGTTTTCATAAAAAAGTTTACTGCTCCTTTAAATCTCTTTATACAATGTCTCAAAAGTTTAGAGCTGGTGAGCACCTATATTTTGAAATTAATGGAGTGATAAATTCATTTTTTGACTTTATATATTCTGCAACTGAAGGACATGTGAACTCAAATTGCCTATATTTTCACCTATTTTATATTTTTACCGCTTTCATATCTCATTCTTGGTCCCCTGAAGACATATAAAAGGTCCCACAGAACAAATCTAAGTAATGGCACACAGTGGGACAAGACCAGTGGGATAATTAGGCTATGTGTGATGATCAGAAAGTGCTGGTAAGTGAAGTTGTCTGTAATCAGAATTTAAAAAAGTTCTTACGCATCAATTCTAACTAATAATTTATTGTTCGACTATTAGTAGCAACTACCTTTCCATTTTGTTTTAATCAGTGTAGATATTGGGGGTGATTTGGGTCCCAATAAAATAAGACCATGAACTAATTTTTGTATGATGCACTTACCCAATTCCTGTGTATAAAGATATTTTACTCATCATATTATTTTTACACTGCTTGTGCCAAGGAAAATGTGTGTGGGGGGTAAGGACGTTCTGGGGGGGTACACTGTTCCTCTAATCTTTGCCACATGTTAGCACAGCACATTGCTTTATAATACAATGTAAAGCATATATAATGTAAAAAAGCATACAGTGTGCTGAAGAGGTAGCGTTACATTGTATCAACATCTCTGCTTTCACAGTTACTGACTAGTAAGCTCTCTGGAAACAGATATCACGTAAGCATACAGTGTGCTGCAGACACAGACTTACATTGTATCAACATCTCTGCTTTCACAGTAAGCTCTCTGGAAACAGATATCAAGTAAAACAGATACAATGAAAAAAAAACATACATTGTGCTGCAGAGATAGAGTTACATTGTATCAACATCTCTGCTTTCACAGTTACTGACTAGTAAGATCTCTGGAAACAGATATCAAGTAAAACAGATACAATGTAAAAAAGCATACAGTGTGCCGCAGAGATAGACTTACATTGTATCAACATCTCTGCTTTCACAGTAAGCTCTCTGGAAACAGATATCAAGTAAAACAGATACAATGAAAAAAAAACATACATTGTGCTGCAGAGATAGAGTTACATTGTATCAACATCTCTGCTTTCACAGTTACTGACTAGTAAGATCTCTGGAAACAGATATCAAGTAAAACAGATACAATGTAAAAAAAAGCATGCAGTGTGCCGCAGAGATAGACTTACATTGTATCAACATCTCTGCTTTCACAGTAAGCTCTCTAGAAACAGATATCAAGTAAGCTCACAGAGTGGAACATTACAAATTTAAAAGTGAAGATGATGAAAGAAATAGAACGTATAAATAATTTAAGGTTATTTATTATGCACTTGTAGGAAATGTAAAGTTCAAATAAATGGTTTCTGTCTTTATAACCTTTTGCGTGCCAGACGGGGTAGGCAACGCATTGCAGAGCAATGCGTTGCCTACCCCTCTGGCACGCAAAGGGTTAAAACACAACAGGCAGTGAACCGACGAAGACATTAGCAACCTCACCACATAGTGTTATCTAGCGGTAAACCAGGCCAGTCTGCCCTCAAGATATTGATTTCTTAGACCTCTCTAATTCCTATGACAAGATTCGTATTATCAGAACTGCTCGTCCGTGAAATAAACCGTATGAGTCTGGGTATCAGCCTGTGTATGTGAGATGACTGGTAAGTAATAATGAGTCATCTCCAGGCTAGGAGACCAATAAATTACCCTCTGATTGAGAGGATTTTCTTTCATTAGTGGCCCGGATTACCGTAGGTTGGTCATGTCCACATATTGACACACGGACTTGATAACCTAAAAGGAAACACAGTGTTATGTCCCGGATATCTGTAATAGAAAGCGTCTTCACAAGTACCCATCTCCTCTGTAAGGGTTGTATGTCCAAAAAAAAGTGGAATCATTGTGGGGCAAACCAATTGCACTGTAGGGTAGAATTAAAAATTCCAATTGATTTAAATTAGGCATTAAAGGAATAGTAATGGTTAATTTTAAGTTGATTTAATATTGTAGACATTAAAAAAAGATTAACAATGATGTAAGTCTTATCTCTCAAATCTTTATGGGTTGAGAGCTATAACTTGCTAAAGTTACCTTTTCCTGGCTGTTTTACTCAAGTCTGCCATCTAGCTGACAGTTGCAGATTCCAGTCATTTGACCAGACAGAGGCTCTTCAGCAGAGCTGAAATCACACTATTTAGAAATAAATACTTAATTGGAACGGTCCACAAAGTGTGCTTACAAGCCAGGCACACTTTGTAGACCGTTCCAAATTAAGTATTTATCTTTAGATATCGTTATATCAGCGCTGCTGAAGAGCCAAATCTGGTCAAGTGACCAGAATCTGCTTCTGACAGATTTACAGCTCGTCAAGCAGAAAGGGGAGGGACCAGAGAACTTTATTTTCCTATATCTCTCAAACCATAACGCTTTGAGAGATACAAATAAATGCAAGTACTCTCTTTTAATTGTATCTACCATATAGTTAATACTTTTTTTCTGACATTACTATCTCTTTAAACCCCTTAAATCATAGAGAGTTGTCCATCACACTGGGATCAGTGATGTATTTAGTGCTAGGATTTGGACAGTCGATTGACACGGGCAGCAGATGGACCAGATTTGCTATTATATCTATTTAACGCAGAACTATCACTGAATATAAAGTGCCCCCAAATCATTATTCACATAGCGATATGCATATTCATACTAATATTACCCTGGATAAATACAACTAATTCCCAGACGCAGAGACAGGCATCTTGCTGTACCGGCATCTGCGCACCTGCGCCGACAGTCCCTTCCTGTACCTTAAAGCGATAGTAATACGTTTCTTCTTTATTTTATTTTGTAGGCATTAAAAGAACATGAAGAACGATGTAAGTCTTATCTCTCAAACCTTTATGGTTTGAGAGATATTCACAAGCAAAGTTCCCCTCCTGCCCCTTTTACCTAGTGTAAGCCATCTCTTCTCAGATGTGGAATGCAGTCCATAGACCAGACAGATAACAGCAGGGGACAATCTTCTTCCTATGAGAACAATGAAAGCCCTGCCCCCCTTGACAAGTTTTTCAGGTTTTTCCCTTATCTTAATTGAAGATTGTCCCTCTCTGCAGTCTACCTGGGCACCTCCCTTCTGATCTGGCTGAACAGTGTTACATCAGTAAAAGCGGCGGGAGAGGGATACTTTATCACTGAATTACTCTTGAACTACAACTCTGAATTGAAATAACACTCTCCAAAGTCCAAATACTATGATGATTAATTAGAGATGCTTTTATTATGAAACAGTACTATCCCTTCAAGGTACAATGCAACGCCCCCTCACCAATCCTAGAGGAGCCAGAGACAAACCGCACAGGCGCACACTGTCTCTTTGGCCAGATGTCTGCACTGATGCCTGCCTGTGTGTCTCGGAATGCGTTGGATTTCTCAAAAACTAGTATGGATATGTGTATCGCTATATCCATACTGATTTGGGAGGCACTTTAATTTGAGTGATAGTTCCGCTTTAAAAAAAAATGCACTGTTTTTTTTTAGGCTCTGAGGCTCAGGACATTGTCCTCATAGGCACCTCTTTCCCAAAGTGAACATACCCAAAAAGCCTTTCTTCTTACATCAAATTTCACACTATATTTTAGTCCTTTGGATGCTAGTTATTTGCATTGATGTCTCGATTCTGTGTCTTTAAGGAAAGGGTGTGGCATGCCAAAGGGGCCGGACAAAGTGAGGGTGTGGCAAAGTATAGACTTATCTTAGTATACAATGGCTTTAAATCCCCATTTATATGAAAGGGAAGGTTTATTTAAGTCCTAGTGTATAGGTGATATTTTTCCACAGTCTCTCCACTTTTCTGAATAAGTCCTTAACCCCATAAGGACCACTCTGTCCAGGGGTGGGGTGCCTGCCAGGTGATCATGATGTGCCAGGACTGTCACCGGTCCTTAATGCAGGGAAGTTTAACACCTTGAGAACCAGAAGGGTATGAATTATGCCACACGTTGCTTCACATTGTGACGCACACCACTTCTGGTCCTCAAGCAGTTTACCTTTTCTATGTATTGGATGCAAAGTGTTGTATACCTCTCTGGCACTTAATTGGTTAACCCTTGAATGAAGGGAGGTTTCCAATGAGTTAGTTAGCAAAGAGATCACACATTTTAGACCATTCCAATGAAGGGATTCCGTGTAAATAACGAGATCCCGGCACTTCTCAAGCACCTCCATGTCGACCGACACGAATCTCCTACTGACAGCTTTACAGCTGTCAGTAGGAAACAGCAAACTTTAAACGCCCGTATCTCTTAAACCATAGCAGTTTGAGAGATACGTTTTTTTACATTTAGCTTTTTAAGCTCTTCTAAATGCAAAAAAACTTTTTTTTAGACATTACTAACACTTTAAATCACTCCCCCATTGAATCACCCAATGAGAGCAGTAGCTCCTCCTGAGGTAACATAGCAATATAACACACAGTGACTCTTCAGTTGAGGCAGCATAGCAATATGCTGAGGGAACAAATAGAAAATGGTGTTTGAGGCTTGCCCTCTGTAACATACAGCAAACCATCTCTCTCCCTTTAAGGAGAAAGAGCGGGAAGCAGGAAGTGGAGGAGTGACAGTTGAAAACAGACAGTTAGTGAGGTGACTCATGAGATGAAAAGAGTTAAATAAAAGAGTTGCTATTAAGTTTATCCCTGAGTGTTTGTATTTTATGGAAACATTACACCCTCATACTGAAACAGAGTGTATGGAGGGTTACAATTATCTGTGGGAGGTGAAACAGTGTGTTTGTGGGGTCATGATCCTGAGTGAGAGTGAGAGTGTGAGTGGACCAGGAGAAGTTATTGATATCCCTACTTCAGGAGCGAGTGGCAGCTATATTTTTTTTGTCAGTTGGATAGTGGTGGGCAGGATGGAGGGGGCGGACCAACTCCCTGTATGATAAACACGCCCCCACTGAATCACCCAATGGGAGCAGTAACTTCCGCATTGAATCACCCAATGGCAGTTGTGTCTCCTAATGAGACATAAATTATGTAATGAGGCATTCTGTTCAATGTGTGTGTGTTTTCTGAGGAGACATAAATTATGCTCTGTGTCTGAGGTACCATAAATTATGCAATGAGGCTTATTCTTTTATATATCCTATATAATAATTTGCTAAGTTGTGTGTAACGCCCGACATGCGCAGTAAACACTGCTGCGCGTGCGGCAGTCATGCGCAGTACAGACTGCCCGCGCCGCGGATGATACAGAGCTGGGCACTCCGAAGGAGCGTCCAGCTCTGTATCAGCAGTGGTGTGGCCAGTCTCTGCTGCGCGTGACTGCCCCGCGACCGGCTGCCAGAGGCACTGTGGCCTGTGTAACGGGCTGTTCAACTAGTATATATATATAAAATCTATTTTCTTAGACACGAAAGGGAAACCCAATCATTGCTCTAACCGTTTTTCCCAGTCCCTGCAGTGCAGAAAGAACAAGTTAACCCTGGGTTGAACATTTCTTATTACTTCACCATTGTTTAGAAGTGTATAGAGAAAACAAGTCTTATTTCACAAAAAATCCCATAAATAACCAGCTGACTAGGCATGCCTGATCTGTACACATCCCTAGATAATTCCTGGGATCTGCTTTAAACAGAGGAGATAAAAGCAAAACGTTGTGCCCTTGGTAGTAACGCAAGTATTTTGTCCTTGGGAGAAAAAATCATTAAGCATTGTGTTGTTAGGTTTGGCAATTTAGGTTCAATGAAGTGCAGAATCCTCTCTGCGGAACACGCGTTTCCTTCCAAGTCATTTGTTGCTTTTAAAGGTCAGAACATCATCACTTTTATCAAATCTTCCTCTGTTTCATTAGGTTTATAAAGAGAAGCAAACACGTTGAATGGCGTGTGCGTTATTCAGTAATTGCAGCATGAGAAAAAATTCTTAACCCTTCAAGGACTTGCAAGGATAATAACACATTGTTCCCCAATACACTGCTTGCTGCGCTGGTCCGTTACCTTTGATTGCCAGAGAGGCATCCAACGTATTGCACTCTATGGCATTCAAAGGGTAAAGGAGGTAAAGGGACAGTAATGTCCCATAAAAAATGTTTATAGATTTGTAGAGGGTAAAAAAAGAAACTCAATGACACAAATCCTATCTCTCAAACTGCTGTGGTTTGAGAGATATTTGCAATCAAAGTTCCCTCCTCCCTCCCCTTCTCCTGACGTCAGCGTCTAGCTGACAGCAGGAGATCCCGGTCCGGGGACCAGCCTGTGGCTCTTCAGCAGAGCCGAAATCCCGTTATTAGAAAATAATTACTTAATTGAAAGGTCTACAAAGTGTGCCTGGTCTGCAAGCACACTTTGTAGACCGTTCCAATGAAGTAATTATTTTCCATTAAAGCGATTTCGGCTCTGCTGAAGAGCCTCCTCTAGTCGCCCGACTTGAATCTCCTGCTGACAGCTATCAGGAAAAGGGGAGGGAAGGGGGGACTTTGATTGCGAATATCTCTCAAACCATAGCGGTTTGAGAGACGGGACTTTGGCATTGAGTTTCTTATTTTACCCTCTACTAATCTATTAAAACTTTTATGGGACGTTACTGTCCCTTTAACCCCTTAGCGCCTAAGGACATACATGTACGTCCCAAGTGGATGTCCCAGGTGGACAGGGGAGGGCTGGCCTGGGGGGGAGGGGGGCAATTGCTCCCTGGGCTGGCCATGGGTCTGGGCTGGTGGGCCAGTGCCTCACTCAATCTCTGCTGCTGTAAATGGAGCTACACTAGTGATACCACAGAGCCTATGAAATGAATCTATATACAAGTGATACCGCAGAGCTACAATCCAAACAGAGCTGCACTAGTAGCATAATCCATTTCCCTTGAAAGCTCTATGGCATCACTATTCTATCTTTACTTAACCCTTTGAGTGCCTGAGGGGTACACAACTCATTGAAAAAGCAATGTGTTGTGTACCCCTCTGGAACTCACAGGGTTAAATTTTAAGCACCGTAGTATCAATAATGTAGCCCCATTTCAACAGTAAGCTCTGTGGTATCACTTGCTTTAATTCACAGCATTAAGGACAATTTTAAAATTAAGGAAACAGGGGTGGGCTGGGACAATGGGCTTGGACGATAGTAGATATGGGCCACTTATTTGTATTTGCCCCCTCGGCCGTATGTTGCCAGCCCTCCCCTGCAGGTGGACAGAGGACGTACATGTACGTCCCGGAAGTCATTGAAACAAATGGGAAGGAAATGTTCAGCGGGCGTTAAGTGCCGGCCGCGAGCGCGCACGGCCAGTCACTAAGTGATTAAGGCAACGCAAACAGCTTCCTTAAAGGGATAGTAATTTCAGCAATAAAGTAGATCACTGAGTCTTCTTTATAGTAAACCTAACACTTTGCTCTATTTTTAACAACTTATTTTTCTGTAGTTCCAAAGATATTAAATGTAGAACGATCCCTCCCCCGCCCCTTCTGGCCTCTTCCCACTGAATCTGCAATCTGGTCCTGGGACACACTTAAAGTGGTAGTAATGTCTAAAAAAAGTGTTTTGCATTTAGAAGAGATAAAAAGCTGAGTTAAATGCAAAAAAACGTATCTCTCAAACCGCTATGGTTTAAAAGATACAGGAGTTTAAATTTCGCTGTTTCCTACTGACAGCTGTAAAGCTGTCAGCAGGAGATCCGTGTCGGTCAACACAAAGACGCTTGAGAAGTGTCGCAATCTCGTTATTTACATGGAATCCCTTCACTGGAATGGTCTAAAACGTGTACCTGAACACTAGGCCTGAACACTAGGCACACGTTTTAGACCATTCCAATGAAGGGATCTGTGGTAAATAACGAGATCCCGGCACTTCTCAAGCTCCTCCGTGTTGACCGACATGAATCTCCTGCTGACAGCTTTACAGCTGTCAGTAGGAGAAATCAAACTTTAAACGCCCGTATCTCTTAAACCATAGAGGTTTGAGAGATACATTTTTTTGCATTTAGATCAGCTTTTTAAGCTTTTCTACATGCAAAAAACTTTTTTTTAGACATTACTAACACTTTAACTGAGTAAGTATAAGGAAAACCCTGCACCACTTGACAAAGTAGGACAGGATTGTCGAGTACCAGACAGAGAGGCAGTGTCACGTGGACACAAGGGGTGGGAGGGGGATCTTTCTACATTTAATATCAATATCTTATGAACTACATAAAAGTAAGTTGTTAAACATAGTGCAATGTGTTAGATTTACTATAAACAAGACAGAAATCTACTCTGCTGCAAACATTACTATCCCTATAATCTGAACACAAAATCAGATTGGCTTTTTATGAATCAATTTTGTGTGTCTTCAAAATTAATCCCTGATTAGTACTTGGATGCCATATCTATGAA
The DNA here is from genome assembly GCA_037306005.1 of Rhinophrynus dorsalis. Classification (NCBI taxonomy): domain Eukaryota; kingdom Metazoa; phylum Chordata; class Amphibia; order Anura; family Rhinophrynidae; genus Rhinophrynus; species Rhinophrynus dorsalis. The sequence continues at coordinate 496,627,626 of CM074722.1, read as the reverse complement.
GACAGACATACTTCCTCTGGCAGGACTCAAGGACACCAAACTCCACCCACTTACAGTTTCCTAAGAATATTTCAGTGGGAGAAGTTTGTGCTTTTTACGTCCTGCAAACGCAATCACATCTGCCTCTGTGGACATGATATCCGATACTAATTAAAGATTTATTTTTCCTCTAAATAGATCACCCAACAGGGACATGCGTTAGCTAATCGCCTTTAAATATTCCTTGTGGGGCCTTTGGCATATACTCAGTAATAACACTAATTTCCGGTTTACCACTGTACAATTGTTCCTAGTTCTCTTGCTGAGTATGACCTCTTTTAAAGGGATAGTAATGTTTCACAATAAAAGCAGCTCCAATTAATCTTCATAGTATTTGGGCCACGGAGAGAGTTATTTCAATACTGTCGGAGTTGTAGTACAAGAGTAATTGAATGATAAAGTATCCCCCTCCCGCCCCTTTTACCTAGTGTAACACTGCTCACCCCAGAGCAGCAATACTGTCCGGATGGATCACAGAGAGGAACAATCTTCAGTGATCATAAGGGTAAAACCTGAAAAACCTGTCAAGGGGGCAGGGTCTTCCTTATTATCACAGTAAGAAGATTGTCCCTTGCTGTGATCTGTCCGGTCAAGAGACCAGATGCCACATCTGAGGGGAGGCGGCTTACAGACTGCAGATTCAGTGGGAGGCGGCCAGTAGGAGCGGCAGGGGGACCTTTCTAAATGCAATAACTTGAAAACTACGTAAAAGTAAGTTACTATATATAGCACAAACTGTTTTATATACAATAAAGAAGACTCGGCGATCTACGTAATTTAAATCAATACTATCCATTTAAGAATAACCAAGGGTTTCCTACCCCCACCATGAGCTACGTGTCTCAGTGATATTCATATAAGCATAACACGTGGTTTCTATAGATCTAGCTAATTACATATTCATGATGTCATCTGGCTCCACAGTGTATATATCCATCTTTGAACATATGCAAATTAATTGTATGTTCTATTTTTGCGAGGTAATGACCATGTCGCCTAAACTGTATATAACCCAGCTATAGGCATCGGAAGGGTTAAGACAAGACAACGTATACGATCATACTGTAGAATTCATCACCATCAAGCTTCCTGGAACGTCCTGTTATTATGAAAAATTAAATCTTCTGTACTTACCTTCATGACTCTGTCAATCTCTCTGCAATCAAAGAATTTAACCCTTCAGATGCTGTTATCAGGAAGCTATTATTTTGCGTTGAATACCTCCCTGGCACTCAGAGGGTTAAAGGGGAACTATCACCCAAAATAAAGTCCCCCCAATAATTAGACATATGGCGATATGATTAGAAACATATTATTGCGCATAAGTACCGCGTTATGAAGAAATCCTTCTTCTTCTGAGACCGGCGGCAAGGCTTGGTGTAACGGAAGCTAAGAAGGGACCGCGTCGCCTTCCGCCGTCGTTCCTGGGTCTCTCCCTCTCAATGCCAGATAAGCGCCGTCGGATGCACTGGTTGAAGTATGGACAGTCGCAGGATCGCTGGGAGCAGGGAAACACGGGCAGTAGTAGTAGTGAGACCTCTACTCTCAGTCAAAGGATCACTGGAAGAGTCCACGTCACCGCCTGACAGCATACGAAGTTGGGTCGCAGGAAGCTGGCAGCAGGTGGTCGGCGATTCAGGATACTTGGCGCAGATGGGTATCAGAGTGGACACTTTAGACCATGAGCAATACAAGTCTCCAGGACTCCTTGTTCACTCCAAACATAACTCACTTTATTGGCAAAGACCACAGATATTTATACACAAATCTTGCACTGGAACTGATGGGGGAAACCAGATACAAAAGGGCTTAATCCAATCATGTTACATGAGACAAAAGGCCAACAGCAGATGGTCTTAACAGATACAATAACTTAGACAGGATTACATTTCAGATACAAAAGGGTTTGATTGAACAAAGACTTGAGGGTTTGAACTGATTACCTCACGGCAGGGGGTCTGACTGCAGTTCACAATGGCTTAGTTAACACCCAGCAGGAGGTCTTGCTACAGTACACATAGTCAATGCCTTGAGGGACTGCAATACACATTGGAATAATTAACCCCTCACTGCATATTCCCTTGGAAGCAAGCCATGTGTGTAATAATGTCCATGTCCTCATTCACATACAGCGTACACAAAGTATTTTTAGCGCATAACCAGGGAAAAATGTCCACAGTTTTTGGTTAAACAAACTTATGGCCAGACAAGGGCTCAAGTAACGGGTAGGATCCGTTACACTTGGCTATGAGACATCTGCACGCCTGCGCTGTCCTTCCCGGTCTCCTTCATTGTACCGTAAGGTAACAGGAAGGGACTGATGGCGCAGTGTGCAGATGCCTCTAAAAGGGATAGTAATACTTCAAAATTACTATCCCTTCTATTGAAGCCCTTTAAAATTGAATTAAATGCCACCAGCAGCATCTCTCAAACCTTTATGGTTTGAGAGATAGCCACTTTTAAACTTCGCTCTCCCCTGACATCATCGTTCTTGCTGCAGCAGGGAAATCCGGTCCCGGGACCGGCAGAGGCTCTTCAGCAGAGCCGAGATCTCATTATGGAAGACGAGATCCTTCACTAAAACGGTCTTCTACGTGTGCTTGCAAACCAAGCACAAACCAAGCACACGTAGAAGACCGTTTTAGTGAAGGATTGTTTCTTCTATAACGAGATCTGGCTCTGCTGAAGAGCCTCCTCTTGATTCAATGACCGGATTTCCCTGCTGCAGCAGGAAAGCTGACGTCAGCGGAGAGGCAGGGGGGAGCGAAGTTTAAAAGTGGCTATCTCACAAACCATAAAGGTTTGAGAGATGCCGCTGGTGGCATTTAATTCAGTTTTTTAAGGACTTCAATATAAGGGATAGTAATTTTGAAGTATTACTATCCCTTTAAAGGGATAGTAATACTTAAAATGTAAAAAAAAATATGTTGTAGGGTTTATCCCCCTGAGTAAAACAAGAGCACTCCCACTGCTGAAAGGTGTTTCATTCAAAAGTTATTAATTTTCAAAGTTGAATTTTTTAGGTTCAATATCACAGTGGCCTGAAATTGTACAGTGGCGCTGTTGCTACACGACCCTATGGACAGCTCTGGTCCCGGGACCATAAATCTCCATAGGAGGGTGTAGAAACAGCGCCACTGTACAATTTCAGGCCACTGTGATACTGCACCTAAAAAAATCAACTTTGAAAATTAATAACTTTTGAACGAAACATCTTTCAGCAGTGGGAGTACTCTTGTTTTACTCAGGGGGATAAACCCTACAACATATTTTTTTTACATTTTAAGTATTACTATCCCTTTAAGCAAGAAGCCTGCCCATCAGTCTCGAAGAATTTCCTCATGACGCGGTACTTATGCTCGATAACAGAACTGTTTCTAAGCTTATCGCTATATGCCTAATTATTGGGGGGGGTCTTTATTTAGGGTGATAGTTCCACTTTAAATGGGGCTTTAAATGTTATAAGGGGGCTTTTAATGCATTGAAGACCTCTCTAACATTCAAACGATTAAAACCTATTATCTCCAACTAGCCAATAGACAAAGGGACTTGAGTAACAAAGAGGGACTGTTGGGACACTTGGGAGGTATATAAATTGGCCGAACATCCCAGCCTACTGCTTAGGTCTATAAACATCACTGAAATCTACTGCACCATAGGGAACATTTAAAAAGTCCCCAAACTGCCACTGGTTTGAATGGGTCGTTTAACCCTTTGCATGCCCGAGAAGTATGCATAGTATTGCACCGCAGTGCGTTGGATATCTCTCTGGAAGGCAAAGCATTAAAGGGATAGTAACACTTTGTTTTAAACATTTCTAACATTGTAGCTATTAACCCTTTGAGTGCCAGAGGGGTACCCCTCTGGCACTCAAAGGGTTAACAATAGAAGTAGAATAACCTACCTCCCGTCTCTCAAACCTTTATAGTTTTAAAATCCTCCCCCTCCGGCCCCTTTCCAAGACGTCAGCGCTCTATGGGGCAGAAGTGGATCCTGGTCATTTGACCGTCCGGCGGCTCTTCAGCAGAGCTGAGATGGCACTAGATAGAATGAAATACTTAATTGGAACGGTCTACAAAGTGTGCTTGGTTTGCAAGTACACTTTGTAGACCGTTCAGATGAATTATTTAATTCTACATAGCACTATCTCGGCTCCGCTGAAGAGCTGCCGGACGGTCAAATGACCAGGATCCGCTTCTCTCTCATAGAGCGCTGACGTCCCTGAAAGGGATGGGAGGGGGGACTTTAAATGCTACGATCTATCAAACTATAAAGGTTTAAGAGACGGGAGGTAGGTTATTGTACTTATATTGTTAATATCTACAAGATTAGAAATGTTTAAAACAAAGTATTACTATCCCTTTAATTCCTTGAATGACTGGCGTTATACCACTATGTCTACCATTCAACGGGTTAAAAGACCCATTTAAATCAATAGACATTTTTATTTATCCTCTATGTTTTTATAATTATATCCTCTTTGATTCTAATTCCCCCTTCCTTAACCCTTTCAGTGCCAGAGGGATACAGAACGTATTGCTTTTCAATGCGTTCCGCACCCCTCTGGCACTCAAAGTGTAGTAATACGACGAGATGTAAGGGTTCTTACTTCATTTCATTTAAGGTATTTTTTCTTCATTTTATATCAATATTCCTCCTCCGGTGCTACAGAATTACAGTGTACACTGAGCATAGATGCAAGAGGCCATCTAAGGACAGTGGATTATCATACATAAGTGGCATTTTTTTTAATTAATGGTTCAATTACTTGTAAATGTTTTACTCTGGAGAATTCACACATCTTATTAAATCACCTTTTAAATTACAGTTTATGATTAGGGCTGGTTCGCTGCGCAGTTAACTAAACTAACACGAAGGCATCTTAATTGCAAAGAAATGTGTTACAGACCCCCCCGGTCCTTAACCCCTTAACGACTGGTCGACGCGGAACGTGGCCGGCTGTTAAGGGAAACGTGCAGCGACCCTGGAATTCCATGATGTGCCAGGGCCACCCCTGGTCCTTAAGTGCCGCTGAAGAGCCGCCTGTTTGTCCCAGGACCGGGATCTACTGCTGTCAGTTTACAGCGGACGTCAGTAAAAGGGGAGGAGAGTATTTTAGCATCGTATATCTCTCAAATCATAAAGGTTTGAGAGATGGGACTGGGATCATTTAGTTTATTTTTGTTATAGCTACAATATTACATTTTGTTATATAAAGAAATTAGTTGAAGAGCCTGTTACACGGGCCACAGTGCTATTGCCAGCCGGTTGCGGGGCAGTCATGCACAGTAGAGACTGCCCACATCGCGACTGATACAGTGCCAGCCGGTTGCGGTGCAGTCATGCACAGTAGAGACTGCCCGTGCCGCAGCTGATACAGTGCCAGCCGGTCGCGGTGCAGTCTTGCTCAGTAGAGACTGCCCGCGCCACGGCTGATACAGTGCCAGCTGGTCGCGGTGCAGTCTTGCTCAGTAGACACTGCCTGTGCCGTGGCTCATACAGTGCCAGCCGGTTGAGGGGTCGCGGTGCAGTCATACTCAGTAGAGACTGCCCACGCCACACCAGATACAGTGCCAGCTTTCGGAGCGCCCCTCTCTGTATCAGCCTCGTCACTGGCAGTCTTTACTGAGCACGACTGCGTCATTACACACGTTTTAGTGAATTATTATATAGGATTACTAACCTTTTAAGGAGTTAAGAGAGATAAACAAAGCTCTGAATGATTGGCCATGGAAACAGCTTGATTGACAAATATGTTTTAACTCAATGAATCGTACACAGGTCTGTAAAGCATTGCTTCGTTATGTGTTATAGACCCCTTTAGCATGCAAGGAGTTAAAGAGATAGTAATACCATAAAAAAATGAGGTTCTGAATGATCCTCCTAGGAAAATGTAACAGTGTGTTTCAATATTTTACGTTTAGTAGTTCAACAGTGATTCAATGCTAAAGGATCCACCTCCATCCCCTTTCCCCAATGTCACACTGCCACTCTCAGCTGGCTGGATGGAGCGCAGTGAGGGACAATCTTCAATGAGCATAAATAAAATCTTACCCTTCTTCATCAAAGGGGTCAGGGGTTCCTTATACTCAATGGATGAAGATTGTCCCTCGCGGCGTGCTGTCTGATCCCACGTCCGGAATCCAGAAATGAGGGGAGAGGGCATGCAGGAGGTGTAGGGGGTGGGAGGGGATCATTTAGCATTGAATTACCATTTAATTACTAAATCCATTTTATACTGTAATAACTCTGAAACAAAACATCTCCCAGCTGCGAGAGCACCCTTGTTTTACTCGACAGGAAATTCCATTTAACATAATTTTTCATTAAAACAGTTTACTGCTCCTTTAACCCCTTAAAGACCAGACGGACGTGCAAAGCACAGCTCTTGGCCTTTAACCCTTTGAGTGCCAGAGAGGTAGCCAACGCTCTGGCACTCAAAGGGTTAAAAGATTAATTTCCAGACTTTCAGGCCAAAATCCCCAGCGCAGACGATCCGTGCCTGAGTTTTTTCAATTTATTGCGAGCTCTGCTAATTAAGACTGCACCAAGAACACACACACAAAAAGAGTCACATCTCTGGCGCTGCAGAGTAAATTGTTCTTGTAGCTGTCAGCTCTGCATTAGTGCTGGAAGCAGCAGAACGCCCGGGAAAGCTCCGCAGTCTCCAGGCTGCTAATGTACATGACAGAATACAGTGCTCACAAGTCACTGCTACTTATTAAAACATATATTATAAGGCTCCCAACAAGCCAAGCTGGCCAAGCTCACAATACAGGCAGCTTCTTTCGGATAAGTTATCCGGATATTTGAAGGGAAAGTACAAACTAAGCACTGTATCGAGAAGGTATGGGCAACCAACTGAACCATTGTGGGAGGAGTATTTAAATGGGAATGTTAACCCCCTGACTGCTTTGCAATGCGCGGAGGCCTCGCTGGAGACCTCTGTAAAGGCCTCACTGGCATTCAAGGTGAAATGACTGCCTCTTTCAAGAACAATTCAGAGATGGGTCACTGCTGCCAAACGTCAGTGGGCACTGACAGAAAGACTGATTTGTAAAAAAATAACTTTATTCTGCGAGTAAAAGTGTAGAGCTGATGTACTGAAAAACACACAGAGATTCCAGTGTGAGAGATGGCACCTGGACCTTACGCGTTTTGTGTGCAACCACATCTGATCAGGACTGACCTAGGTAGGAGTCCATCATACAGCAGTCAGTTTTATCTATATAATTACTGTGTGTAACAGAAGTACTTACCTAGGTAGGAGTCCATCATACAGCAGTCAGGTGTATCTATATAATTACTGTGTATAACAGAAGCACTTACCTAGGTAGGAGTCCATCATACAGCAGTCAGATGTATCTATATAATTACTGTGTGTAACAGAAGCACTTACCTAGGTAGCAGTCCATCATACAGCAGTCAGGCGTATCTATATAATTAATGTGTGTAACAGAAGTACTTACCTAGGCAGGAGTCCATCACACAGCAGTCAAGTGTGTCTATATAATTGCTGTGTGTAACAGAAGCACTTACCTAGGTAGGAGTCCATCATACAGCAGTCAGGTGTATCTATATAATTACTGTGTGTAACAGAAGCACTTACCTAGGTAGGAGTTCATCATACAGCAGTCAGGTGTATATATATAACTACTATGTGTAACAGAAGGACTTACTTAGGAAGGTGTGCATCATTAAGTAGTCAGGAATATATATGATTATAACAGGAAAAATTACCTATGAAGTAGAAAGATACAATGTCTTAAAATACAGCACAAGGTTAAAGTATACATTTTCAGACAGGATACATATCCTCCATTTTATGTAAGTGTTTCTATGAAAGGTTTCTAAATGTCTTAGGATACTGTATTGAATAAAATGTAATTTTGAAACACTGACTTCTACTTAACACATTGGATTCTAGGGAGGTCTGTAACGTGAAGAAATGTGCTGTTTATCTTTCTAGTATCCAATGGATTAAGGATACCTGGATGATTACTATACAGAGGTCATCTAGAATGGCTGAACTAATGATTAATCCACCACTGCTCAATCCTCCGTATACACCAATTGTAGTATTTTGGTGTTAGGTTTACTGGGCTGTAGTTCTCGGTCAATGTTTCAGATTGTTTTCTGTCATTGGAATTGTTTTCACTTTTCAGAGTAATGCCACACTAACATGCTGTTTCTCAAGGATATTACAGTACATTTTACACTAATTACATAATACTCAACTTTTTGCAGAACCACTACATGCAACAATGGGTTTTACTTAATGGGACCTTCCAATTTAAGGCAAGTTTTGTTTGTTTTATAGAGAATTTAAACCTGCCTATATGTTAACTAGCCACTTGCTTTTTAAAATAAATGAACCCTTTGAGTGCCAGAGAGGTATCCAACGCATTGCAATACCTCTCTGGCACTGAAAGGGTTAACATTTGCAGGCAAAATGTGGCTATGTCCCTGCACATAAGATTATTTAGTTATTTTCGAGGCCAAACTTACCACTTGCTGTGATATTAGGTCTCGTCCCGGTGTGTGGACTCTGCCTAGACCCATTCAAAGCACGGTTTGTGGTAATAATGTGCCAACAGAGACCCATACTATAAAATACAACACTAGGATGTTTGTTAGATGCATTCATGCGCCGTAGAGACTGCCCGCATTCGGCCCGTCTCTACTGCACGATTGCATTGCGTGAGTGAGGTGGCTCATGACTGCATCGTGTGTAGCAGTGAGGTAGCGGCAGTACACAGAGCAGGACTGGCCTCTTAACCTTTTGAGTGCCAGAGGGGTTCACAAAGGGTTAACATTACCCAGACCCTGGCCCGTGTACACGGGCTTTTACACTAGTATTAGCATAAAATGCTCTACCAACCAATAAAGGTTAATTTCGCAAAAAATTATTTTGTGGTGCAATCAAATGGAAAGTACATCATCTGGCTGCTTTTAATTCTCTTCAAAACTAAAGTGAGCTTAGGGTGACAGCTCTGCTTTAAACTTAATTACCTAGCAGTGAAAAAAACTGCACTTTATAATCATTATCGTAAACGCATTTACTTTGATGATAAAACAAGAAAACTTAGTGAAACAGGGCTAATTGCATGTCACAGTTTTCTTAAATTAATGAATAACAAATAGGTGAAAGGTGCCGGATGACAAGAAGGTTGTGATAACAGTGAGGCTGGTGTTTTAAGAGGAAATGGATTAATTTAAAGTGGAACTATCACCCCAGATAAAGCCCTCCAGTAATTAGTCATATTGCAATGCTTATAGCTATATAGTACTATTTTCTAGCATAAGTACAGTGTTATTAAAGGGATAGTAATACTTCGTTTTATCTTTATTTTATTTTGTAGGCATTAAAAAACACGAAGAACGATATAAGTCTTATCTCTCAAACAGTATTGAATAACTCTCCAAAGTCCAAATACTATGATGATTAACTAGAGCTGCTTTTATTATGAAACATTACTATCCCTTTAACATACAGAATGTGAGAGGTTTCTGGGAATGAACAACAGCACAATGGCCTGTTCTACGGCTAGTCACCGCCCAGAACCATCACGTTTTAGCTCTCTAGTGTCATTACAGAGGATAAATTTCCACGAACATATTAGACTAATCCCGTCCAAAAGGGCGGTCCAGTTCCAAAAAGACGGGCAAGTCCCCACTGCACGGGAACACCAGCTAATCCCCGACGTACGTTTCGGCCTAGTTGGGCCTCATCAGGAGAGTGCAGCAGGATTCCCTAGGCACTGAGAGCAAGGGGTCCACGTCTGGATTACCCTTCACTCTTAGGGAGACCCACCAAGAGTATTCAAAATAATATACAGAATGTGAGAGGCTTCTGGGAATGAACAACAGCACAATGGCCTGTTCTACAGCTAGTCACCGCCCAGAAGCAACATGTTTTAGCTCTCTAGTGTCATTACACTAGATTTTCGTTTAAAGAGGAACTTTCACATACACAAAACTAAGCTCCATTCGATGTCCCACCAAAGCATTACTAACAAAATCTATAAAAATCGATCTACGATCCAAGTCGAGTTGAAATAATACCTTTGAAGCCGTGAGACCGAACTCGTGAGACCGCAGCCATGTTCATGACATTGTTGGTTTGGCATCGTTCTCCCTTCTCCAATAGGCCAGTGGTTGATGAAGACTGCCCCTTCTTTTTTTTTCATTGGAGAGAGAGGACGCAACATTAAGCCGTGCGGCAACAGCTAGCGCAGCACAGGGCTTCACAAGGTAATTTTTGACCCCTATATCTCTTTATATATGGATTTGAAAGAAAAAAAAATACAAAAACATACTGAATTTCAACGAATAAACATACATACTTAAACTAAGTTTCATTGAGGTGAAAGTTCCGCTTTAGGAGTGAAAGAGAAAGTATCCTGGTACAACACAGAACTTCATTAGCATATGAAACATCACTCAAATCATCATTAGCATATGCCATGTCACAGAAACAGCTTAATTAGCATATGAAACATCACTAAAAGTGTTAACTAGCAAATGAAACGTCTCTGATAATGTACGGGTACTTTAATTCTCATACATTAGCGTTTAGTAACATGTATATCTCCTTAACTGTACATTTGCTGGCTAACATGACACACTGGCAGTTTTTAATGCAAATATGCAAATATGAATTAAGGAGAAAAGTTCACTTTAACCCCTTGAATGCAAAAGAGTCTCCAACACATTGCTTCACATGTGTGTCTCCATGTATACACCAGCCTCAGTAAGTGTGCTGTTTAGCTATGTGATTCCACAACGACCTTGAGAGGACCATCTCCTTGACCTTGCTCAAAGAGGAATTAGCGTCTCAGCCCACTCCAGTGCATGTCCTTGACTTGTAAATAAACAGGTTTATTCTAGCAGTTACAGGTTAAAGAACAAAGCTCTAATTAAATGTGTTTCCTGCCAGTGAATATAAATAACTCTATTTTGTTCCTACATAATGTAATCCATTTACAATGTAGAATTTACATTGTAATATTTGGATGATCAGTGCATGTAAAAATGTATATGAATTAATCTGAGTAGCTGAATTATTTACTATTATCCATTTGTAATGAGCCAACACTTTTCAAAGGCCATTACAATGGAGTAACATTGTAATAAATTATTAAGAAAGGAACAGACACAACTGATGCTTAGCCATTTTTCAAATGGGCGACAGAACTTGCAAACGTCTGTTACAGTTCTGACACTCAGAAAACTTTGGATCTTCCCCAGACATTCCGGTTTCCTAACTTAAAGGGATAGTAATGCCTCATAATAAAAGCAGCTCTAATTAATCATCATAGTATTTGGGCCTTGGAGAGTGTTACTTCAATTCTGTCAGAGTTGTAGTACAAGAGTAAATGAATGATAAAATATCCCACTCCTGTCCCTTTTACCTAGTGTAAGCCACCTCCCCTCAGATGTGGAGTCTGGTCTCTTGATTGGACAGATCACAGCAAGGGACAATCTTCTTACTGTGATCATAAGGAAAACCCTGCCCTCCTTCAAGAGTAACTGAATGATAAAGTATCCCCCTCCTGCCCCTTTTACTGATGTAACACTGCTCACCTCAGAGCAGCAGGGTGTGTCCAGGTAGATTGCAGAGAGGAACAATCTTCAATTAAGATAAGGGAAAAACCTGAAAAACCTGTCAAGGGGGGCAGGGCTTTCATTGTTCTCATAGGAAGAAGATTGTCCCCTGTGTGTTATCTGTCTGGTCTATGGACTGCATTCCACATCTGAGGGGAGGTGACTTACACTAGGTAAAAGGGGAGGGAGGGGGAAATGTTATCATTGAATTACTCTTAAACTACAACTCTCACAGTATTAAAATAACACTCTCCATGGCTCAGTTGCTATGAAGATTAATTGGAGCTGCTGTTTTTGTGAAACATTACTATCACTTTAATTACTGGGTCTCTGGGGACAGAGGGTGATTTTTTGTTTAAAAGTGAAAGAGAAAGTATCATGGTACAGCACAGAGCTTCATTATCATGTGAAACATCACTCAAACCATAAACAGCCTATGACACGTCACAGAAAAAGCTGAATTAGCATATGAAACATCACTGAAACTGTTAAGTAGCAAATGAAACATCTCTGATAATGCACAGGTACTGCAATTTGCATACATTAGCATATAGTAACAAGTATGAATATCTCCATAAAGGGATAGTAATGTTTCATAATAAAAGCAGCTTTAATTAATCATCATAGTATTTGGACTTTGGAGAGTGTTATTTCAATACTGTCAGAGTTGTAGTTCTAGAGTAATTTAATGATAAAGTATCCTCTTCCTGCCCCTTTTACTGATGTAACACTGTTCAGCCAGATCAGAAGGGAGGTGCCCAGGTAGACTGCAGAGAGGGACAATCTTCAGTTAAGATAAGGGAAAAACCTGAAAAACTTGTTAAGGGGGGCAGGGCTTTCATTGTTCTCATAGGCCTCTGTACAGACCTTTCTTACTGTAAATTTACTTTGTTCCTGAGGGAATACAGTAATAATACAGACCCATAGGCCTCTGTACAGATCTTACTGTAACTTTACTGTGCTCCTGAGGGAATACAGTAATAATACAGCCCCATAGGCCTCTGTACAGACCTTCCTTACTGTAACTTTACTGTGTTCCTGAGGGAATACAGTAATAATACAGCCCAAAGGCATCTATATAGACCTTACTGTAACTTTACTACCCACTCATGTGAAAACTGCCACCCTTGATTAGCTGCATGTGGCCAATCTCCTCCTCACTATTTCCCTGTGGGAGCGGACAGCAAACCAGAAACCAGTTAGATTTTAATACATATAGATATACATTATGTTATAAATGTTCTTTGATGCAGGTCCATTTCTCACCTGCTTAGAGCAACTTTTTTTTTTTTAATATAAATTTCAAACAGCAAATATTTTATCAAAACATGGAATATAAAAACACATTTGCTAAGCGTTAATAAAAAATAATGGGAGTTTGATTTTTGTGGAGCAATTCAATAGACTTATACACACCACCAAGTCTTACTAATAAAAAAAATTAAAAATAGGGTAGGAAAGAGGGACATGGGGATTTTCACCCAGGGAGGGACAGTACTCACTTAAAACTGACCATTTTGTAGGTATGAATGACCGGGCATACCTTCCATGCGGTCTCCATAAAAATTTAACCCATTACGCCCAAATGATCCCAAGAGAAAAAATAAAAATGGTGTTTTTTTACATTTTCTTTAAACATTTTTCATTCATTTTAATAAAATAAATAATGGGTTATCCATATACGTGTGGTATCAAAAGAAAGCCCTATTTCTGTGTAAAAAAACAATATATAATTTATGTGGCTGAAATAAAATACTAAGAGGGAAAACACTGTTGAACAAAGACATAGTCAAAAAGGTCAGAATTGCTCCGGCCCTTAAGTGCAATCCACCCCAGATTTTCCTGGTCCTTAAGGGGTTAAAATAATAGTAATACTTAATATTGAAGTATATATTGTAGAATTTATCCTGCTGAGTAAAACAAGGGCAGTCCAACTGCTGAGGGATGTTTTATTAAAAAATTCTTGCAGCCCAAATTTTAATTTTTTGGGGTGTTATACCTCCACAGACTGAAATTGTACAGTGGCGCTGTTGCTACAGCATCCTATGGAGGTTTGTGGTCAACTGACCAGAGCTCTCCATAGTATACTGTAAGAACAGCACCACTGTAAAATTTCAGGACATGGGGGTAACTGCACCCCAAAATATACAAGTCTGAGATGCAATAAGTTTTGAATAAACCATCTCTCAGCAGTGAGACTACTCATGTTATACTCTGCGGGATAATAATATTATGTGTTACAATCCCTTTCAAATTGTTGACATCTTTATTGGTCTAGTCCAGGAAGAGGCAACCTTTGGCTCTCCAGCTTTCATGACCGAACGTTGTTTTCAACAGCTAAAGAGTCAAAGGTTGCCTACCACTTATCTAGTAGGACTGACCTATATTGTGGAGAAACAGGAGGTGAACCCCTTGTATTCCCTACTGCTAAACATTGTTGTCCCCTGTGTTAAAGAGATAGTATTACTTTAAAATTACTATCCCTCATATTGTAGCCCTTAATAAGCTGAGTTAAATGACACCAGCAGCATCTCTCAGACCTTTATGGTATAAGAGATAGCCGCTTTCAAAGTTTCCTCTCCCCTGCTGTCAGCGTTCTGCTGCCAGCAGGGGAATCCGGTCCCGGGACAGGCGGAGGCTCTTCAGCAGAGCCGATATCTCATTATGGAAGGAAAAATGATTCATCGAAACAGTCTTCTACGTGTGCTTGGTTACCAAGCACACGTAGAAGACTGTTTCAATAAATCATTTTTCCTTCCATAACGAGATATCGGCTCTGCTGAAGAGCCTCCTCTTGATTCAGAGACCGGATTCCCCTGCTGGCAGCAGAACGCTGACAACAGGGGAGAGGAAACTTTGAAAGCGGCTATCTCTTAAACCATAAAGGTTTGAGAGATGCCGCTGGTGTCATTTAACTCCGTTTATTAGGGGCTACAATATGAGGGATAGTAATTTTGAAGTAGTACTATCCCTTTAAGTGTCCCCTATGTTATAATTTGGTGAATGTTTTGTGTCCTATGCTATTTACCTCTGTACTGTATTTTGCTGTGCATTCTGTATACATAGGATTCTGAAGCCTAGGGTGTGGGACAGCAAGCCTCCTATGGGTAATAAAAAGGGAACACTAATTAACCCCTGCTATGAGAGCAGTTATGTTTCAATTACTTTTTCCTGGATTAAAAGGAGAGGCTCTGATTGGAGACTAAAATATTGTCTTTGATTGGTCCCCTGGGGCTCGCCCTGATTGGACACTGTGTCAGCATTTGGCTATGTACAAAAGCATGCCAGCTGAAAGTGTATAAAAGCTGTGTGTGTTCTCATTAGAAGGAGTTCTGTTTTACCCTCCGCAATCCAAGTTTAGGTTGTATTTCTGGAGAGGATTCCTGGAGGGAAGTGTGATGATCCTCATTCCAGCCACTGCAATTCATTCGACTCACTGGTCTACCGGTGACCAGCGGCCATCTGTCCCTGCCTCCTGTCTGACCCAGTATCCAGGACAAACATCCACAGAGGGGCTCTGCTTACCAGGCGAGCCTCTGTGTTATCCTCTACATGTATATTTTGTTTTACATACCTTTAAATATAAACTTTCCCAATACAAACTACGTATTCCTCTAGTCATCTGGATAAAACATCTATTGAGTCCTTAAATTTAAATACGGCGAGGTCTGGATGGACAAGGGGTATGAGAAATTGCTAGGAATGCAGTTTTTTGCCAGCCCAGAGCGGCTGTCTGAACTCTAAATGACATTCTGGGGAAAAGAAACGCCACATATTCTCTTCCATAAAGATGCAATCAATAAAAAACAGCCATATAGACACAGAAAGCTAATGTTTCACCTGCTGTATTTATTTCACCATAAATGATTTTTATTTTAGTTGGGTAAGTGCGGAATAAAATGGAAACGTATATATTTTTCTGCAGGCAGAGCCAACGATATGCTAAATTGCATATGTATTTTTTTTACTGTGATGAAATACACTAATGGCTCCTACCCAACGAGTGAATACCGACGGACTTAAAGGAAGCGCACACAGCCTAATAACAACCCCCCCACTTACCTTTCTGTACCCAAAAAATGCTAAGGGCCCCTATGAATACTGCCCTTTTGCCTTTGTTCAAGAGATAATACCTTCACTAAGTTCTGGATGTCAGCTTCATGGAGGAGGACATGACAGTTGCTGGCATGAGCAGGAGCCTACTTAAAGGGACGCCATCACTTAAAAACCTTCCCTATTATCCCCTCCCACCATCCCTTTGTCTCTCTGCCTCTCCTCCCTCTCTTTTGCCAGTTAGCAGCCCCCTCCCTTTCATTGCATTCCCTCTGTTCTTTTCTTAACTGCCTCCCTTTCTCCACTTTCCCTCCTCATCTCTCCTTTCCGATACATTTCCTCCTCCTCTCTCATCCACCTCCCCTTCCCACCTTTCCCTTTCTCTGCCTTCCCTCCCCCACTCCCACCACATCTCATCCCTTTTCACACCAACACAGAGAAGATGTCATCCACTCTATACATAAGGGCTGGGATAGAGAGGAATCCTCATCGCTCCCTTCCACAGCATTCCCTCCTCTCTCTCACCCGCCTCCTCCTCCCCAAAACTCCTTATCTCCTCCTACCCTCCCCCCTCTCATCTGCCTCCTATACCTTTATCCTTATCTCCTCCTACCCTCCCCCCTCTCATCTGCCTCCTCTACCTTTATCCTTATCTCCTCCTACCCTCCCCCTCTCATCTGCCTCCTATACCTTTATCCTTATCTCCTCCTACCCTCCCCCTCTCATCTGCCTCCTATACCTTTATCCTTATCTCCTCCTACCCTCCCCCTCTCATCTGCCTCCTATACCTTTATCCTTATCTCCTCCTACCCTCCCCCTCTCTCACCTGCCTCCTATACCTTTATCCTTATCTCCTCCTACCCTCCCCCTCTCATCTGCCTCCTATACCTTTATCCTTATCTCCTCCTACCCTCCCCCTCTCTCATCTGCCTCCTATACCTTTATCCTTATCTCCTCCTACCCTCCCCCCTCTCATCTGCCTCCTATACCTTTATCCTTATCTCCTCCTACCCTCCCCCTCTCTCATCTGCCTCCTATACCTTTATCCTTATCTCCTCCTACCCTCCCCCTCTCTCACCTGCCTCCTATACCTTTATCCTTATCTCCTCCTACCCTCCCCCTCTCATCTGCCTCCTATACCTTTATCCTTATCTCCTCCTACCCTCCCCCCCTCTCATCTGCCTCCTATACCTTTATCCTTATCTCCTCCTACCCTCCCCCCCTCTCATCTGCCTCCTATACCTTTATCCTTATCTCCTCCTACCCTCCCCCTCTCATCTGCCTCCTATACCTTTATCCTTATCTCCTCCTACCCTCCCCCTCTCTCATCTGCCTCCTATACCTTTATCCTTATCTCCTCCTACCCTCCCCCTCTCATCTGCCTCCTATACCTTTATCCTTATCTCCTCCTACCCTCCCCCTCTCATCTGCCTCCTATACCTTTATCCTTATCTCTTCCTACCCTCCCCCTCTCATCTGCCTCCTATACCTTTATCCTTATCTCCTCCTACCCTCCCCCTCTCTCATCTGCCTCCTATACCTTTATCCTTATCTCCTCCTACCCTCCCCCTCTCTCATCTGCCTCCTATACCTTTATCCTTATCTCCTCCTACCCCCCCCTCTCATCTGCCTCCTATACCTTTATCCTTATCTACTCCTACCCCCCCTCTCATCTGCCTCCTATACCTTTATCCTTATCTCCTCCTACCCTCCCCCTCTCTCACCTGCCTCCTATACCTTTATCCTTATCTCCTCCTACCCTCCCCCCTCTCATCTGCCTCCTATACCTTTATCCTTATCTCCTCCTACCCTCCCCCTCTCATTTGCTTCCTATACCTTTATCCTTATCTCCTCCTACCCTCCCCCTCTCTCATCTGCCTCCTATACCTTTATCCTTATCTCCTCCTACCCTCCCCCCTCTCATCTGCCTCCTATACCTTTATCCTTATCTCCTCCTACCCTCCCCCTCTCTCATCTGCCTCCTATACTTTTATCCTTATCTCCTCCTTCCCTCCCCCCTCTCATCTGCCTCCTATACCTTTATCCTTATCTCCTCCTACCCTCCCCCTCTATCATCTGCCTCCTATACCTTTATCCTTATCTCCTCCTACCCTCCCCCCTCTCATCTGCCTCCTATACCTTTATCCTTATCTCCTCCTTCCCTCCCCCCTCTCATCTGCCTCCTATACCTTTATCCTTATCTCCTCCTACCCTCCCCCTCTATCATCTGCCTCCTATACCTTTATCCTTATCTCCTCCTTCCCTCCCCCTCTCATTTGCCTCCTCTCGCCATATCTCCTTATCTCCTCCTTCCCTCCCCATCATTCTTTATCTCCTCCTTCCCTCACCATCATTCCTCTCCTCCCCACTCCCCTCTCCTCCTCCTCATTCCTTATCTCCTCCTCCCCATCACTCCTTATCTCCTCCTTCCCTCCCCTCTCTCTGCCTCCCTGTCCCATCTTCCCTTTCTGCCTTTCCTCACCCTCTTTCCGCCCCCGTCCATTTCACACACAGCTACCGTTATCCACCCTGTGTCGTAGAGAGTGAATGTGTGTGGTTTTGTGTAAAAATGTATGTGTGTGTGTCTATAATATATGTGTGTGTATAATGTATGTGAGTGTATAATTTGTGTGTGTGTATAATATGTGTGTGTATATTATATGCGTGCATGTATAATATATATGTGTGTGTATAATGTGTGTATATGTGTGTGTATAATGTATGTGAGTGTATAATTTGTGTGTGTGTATAATATGTGTGTGTGTATATTATATGCGTGCGTGTATAATATATATGTGTGTGTGTATAATGTGTGTATATGTGTGTGGGTGACTATAATATATGTCTGTACGTGTGTGTTTATAATTTATGTTTGTGTGTGTGTGCGCATGTGTGCGTGCTCATGGGCAACGCATGACATCATTACTAGTATAAAATAAAGTTGCGTTGCTTGTTGAAAACATTAGCAATGCCAATAAATGTTCTCATTGCTTCTAAAAAAATGAATAGTACTAATAAAATCTCAAGGCATCTAAGTTTTGGCCGCAATACAATTATTTTTTTCTTATTTACGAAGCAACGCATTTTTATGAGTGTAATAAAAAAATCGCTGCTAGTGCTAAACAGGAGAATTTTCTGTGCAGGCAGAACTAACACCTTACAACCTCAAAGCACCTTTATATTATACTTGCCATTTTTTAATAAAAAAATAGCATATGATGTATTTAGGTTTATTAACTTTTCAGTTTATGCAAATAAGTCAGTACTAGCCAGCAGGGGTGACAGTTGGCATCGGTAGCAGTGTGGAAATGTTAGTATATGTCTGGCAGGAACTAACAGTTGGGAGTGAGAGCTGTGTGGAATGTTAGGATCTGGCTGGCAGGGAGTGGCAGTTGGGAGGGAGAGCTGTGTGGAATGTTAGGATCTGGTTGGCAGGGAGAGCTGTGTGGAATATTAGGATCTGGCTGGCAGGGAGTGGCAGTTGGGAGGGAGAGCTGTGTGGAATGTTAGGATCTGGCTGGCAGGGAGTGGCAGTTGGAAGGGAGAGTTGTGTGGAATGTTAGGATCTGGCTGGCAGGGAGAGCTGTGTGGAATATTAGGATCTGGCTGGAAGGGAGTGGCAGTTGGGAGGGAGAGCTGTGTGGAATGTTAGGATCTGGCTGGCAGGGAGTGGCAGTTGGCAGGGAGAGTTGTGTGGAATGTTAGGATCTGGCTGGCAGGGAGTGGCAGTTGGGAGGGAGAGCAGTGTGGAATGTTAGGATCTGGCTGGCAGGAGTGGCAGGTGGAAGGGAGAGCTGTGTGGAATGTTAGGATCTGGCTGGCAGGGAGTGCAGTTGGGAGGGGAGAGCTGTGTGGAATGTTAGGATCTGGCTGGCAGGGAGTGGCAGTTGGGAGGGAGAGCTGTGTGGAATGTTAGGATCTGGCTGCAGGGGAGAGCTGTGTGGAATGTTAGGATCTGGCTGGCAGGGAGTGGCAGTTGGGAGGGAGAGCAGTGTGGAATGTTAGGATCTGGCTGGCAGGGAGTGGCAGTTGGGAGGGAGAGCTGTGTGGAATGTTAGGACCTGGCTGGCAGGGAGTGACAGTTATAAGTGTATGGCTGGCTTGACAGTACAGTCTAATTTGCATACACTGACAAATAACTAAAAGTAAATCTTTCTTGAACAATTCTTTTAAATAAATAACGTGTGATATATATACGATTTTGAAAGCTCTCTTTAAATCACTTAAAGTGGAACTACTAACCCAAGTAAAGTTAAACCCCAAGAATTACCCATTTGGCAACTAGCTGCACAATAGTACTAGTCGTCACAGTAATTATCTCCTTACACAGAAATTCTACTGCTCCCGGAACTGACAGCCAGGAAACAGCGCAGACATCTTTGCATAGTGACGTCTGTGCGCCTGCGCTGTCAGTCCCAGTCTGCTCTAGGAGGAGTTGCTAGGTACCATATGGTACCGGAAGGGACTGATGGCTCAGGAACGCAGATTCTTTTAAAGCGCTATTGCCTGGCCGTCAGTCTCGGGAACAGTAAAATTTAGCTATAAGGAGGTAATTATTCTGGTGACTAGCACTATTGTTCAGCTAGTTGCCTGATGGGTAATTTATGGGGTTTAACTTTACTTGGGTTGGTAGTTCCACTTTAAGTTAAAAGGTGTTACTTCCACTTTAATAAATAGGCTTAGACAGGCGTAGCAGCAATAAAGCAATTTTACTTCCCCTTTAAAGGGATAGTAATGTTTCATAATAAAAGCAGCTCTAATTAATCATCATAGTAATTGGACTTTGGAGAGTGTTATTTCAATTCTGTCAGAGTTGTAGTTCAAGAGTAATTGAATGATAAAGTATCCCCCTCCCGCCCCTTTTACTGATGTAACACTGTTCAGCCAGATCAGAAGGGAGGTGCCCAGGTAGACTGCAGAGAGGGACAATCTTCAATTAAGATAAGGGAAAAACCTGAAAAGCTTGTCAAGGGGGCAGGGCCTTCATTGTTCTCATAGGAATAAGATTGTCCCCTTCTGTTATCTGTCTGGTCTATAGACTGGATTCCACATCTGAGAAGAGATGGCTTACACTAGGTAAAAGGGGCGGGAGGGGAAACTTTGCTTGTGAATATCTCTCAAACCATAAAGGTCTGAGAGATAAGACTTATATCATTCTTCATGTTTTTTTAATGCTACAAAATAAAATAAGGATAAAATGAAGTATTACTATCCCTTTAAATTACATAGTTACATCATAGCTTAGGTTGAAAAAAGACTTGCGTTCATCAAGTTCAATCCCTTTCCTATTCCTGTTTACCGTTGTTTATCCAAAAAAGGCAAAAAAAACCAAACCCCTCAATATAGCAATTTCAAATTCTGCTTTGAATGGGGGAAAAAATTCCTTCTTGATTCCAAATGACAATCAGATTTCATTTGGATCAACAAGCACTAAATAAATATTAATCCCAATGCTAACGTACATAGCCCTCTATGTTCTGCTCTTTTAAAAAAAATATCCAGGCCCTTTTTTAAAGGCATCTAATGTACTCGATGGCACCACCTCCTCAGGAAGTGAATTAACTAGCAAAAAATTACCAAGACAACTCCTAAATCGCTGGTTGCAAGCAGAGATCTGCAATTGTTGTTGAACTACAATTCACATCATGAATCGTGATGATGGGAGTTACAATTCAGCAGCAGCTGGCTGACCCCTATCCTATATGGACTGGACCAATATAATTTATACTGTATGCAGGAGAGCAGAAGATTTTTGACTATATTCTTCTGAAATTGTAGAGAATATATTTACGTTTGAAGCAGATAGTTTGATACCAATTTCACACTGGAATGAACAAGAAAATAAAAACATCGCCTACGTCCATATTATCATTCAAGGCCACCCTTAGTCCAGTATATTTTGGCAGCGCTACGATATTTCAGTCTCACCATCGTGACCGCTGTCAAACATTCGTACCTTCTGTCTGATCAGAGAACACGAAATACAAGTGCATGATGATGAGACATACACCACAAAATCTATCAAAATCTGTCTAAGCGGAGTGCAGGAATACTTTTGGAAACAGTGACATTTATCAGTAAACTGAAGAGGAGCCATTCTGGACCAAAACAAATGTATAACAGGGAATTAGGAAACGTCCACAAAATCCCATTAGTAAAAATTGGGTTTTTTTCAAAGGGATAGTAATACTTCGTTTTATCTTTATTTTATTTTGTAGGCATTAAAAAACATGAAGAACGATATAAGTCTTATCTCTCAAACCTTTATGGTTTGAGAGATATTCACAAGCAAAGTTTCCCCTCCCGCCCCTTTTACCTAGTGTAAGCCATCTCTTCTCAGATGTGGAATCCAGTCCATAGACCGGACAGATAACAGCAAGGGACAATCTTCTTCCTATGAGAACAATGAAAGCCCTGCCCTCCTTGACAAGTTTATCAGGTTTTTCCCTTATCTTAATTGAAGACTGTCCCTCTCTGCAGTCTACCTGGGAACCTCCCTTCTGCTCTGGCTGAACAGTGTTACATCAGTAAAAGGGGCGGGAGGGGGATACTTTATCATTGAATTACTCTTGAACTACAACTCTGACATATATTAAAATATTTAAAAAAAAAAAAAAAAAAAAAGGATTTCAACTTCAAAAACATTACGTTACAGGAGACAGTCAATGTTGTATAAGGTGAGATATCCCCTTTACTGTGTTGACTGTATTTACTATTCATTTTGCAACTTATTTAATATACTAGTTGAACAGCCCGTTACATGGGCCACAGTGCCACTGCCACCCGGTCGAGGAGCAGTCACGCGCAGTGGAGACTGCCTGTGCCACTGCTGATAAAGAGCTGGATGCTCCTACAGAGCGCCCAGCTTTGTATCAGCCGCGGCGCGGGCAGTCTGTACTGCGCATGACTGCAGCACACGCAGCAGTGTCTACTGCGCATGTCGCGGCGTTACACACGATTTAGCGAATTATTATATAGGATATTTTCATGGAAAACAAGGTAATTTCTGAACTGACCCCAGACTTTTGAACGGTAGTGTATATTTTCCATTTCAAGAGGTATTATGCCTGAGCTAGTGCCAGCATCTGGGAATCGGATGGGAGGAAAATGATGGCATATTTCAGTGACATTAGAAAGTAAACTCTGCGGCAAACCCTCTTTGAGATACAACGTTGTGAAATGTCCCATCTGCCTGGAAACCGTGTATAAAACAAACAAAGATGGCTCCTGTCAGAGATACAAGATTTTATTTCTCTAAACACCTACACGCAAGTCATCGTCCGTTCCTGAAAAAAAAAGACGTGTCTCTTCTCTTCCCAAACAAACCTGTTTTTTTCTTTTTTGACTGCAGTTTGAATAAAAACCATTTGAGTGCGCATTACCACTCAAAGGGTACTAAAGGAACGCTGCAAATTAACACTTTGAGTGCCAGAGAGGTACGCAATGCATTGCTTTGAAATGTGTTGCATACCTCTCTGGCACTCAAAGGGTTAACCCCTTAAGGACCGGGAAAATCAGAGTTGGATTTGACTTAAGGACCGGAGCAATTCTGACCTTTTTGACTGTGTCTTTGTTGAACAGTGTTTTCCCTCTTAGGCTTTTATTCCACCCCCATAAATGATATACTGTTTTTTTACAAACAAATAGGGCTTTCCTTTGATACCCTATTTATATGGATAACCCACCATTTACTTTATTAAAATTAAAGAAAAAGGTAAAAAAATGTAAAAAACCCACCATTTTTGTTTTTTCTCTTGGGATCAATTGGGCGCAAAGGGTTACATTTTTATGGAGACTGCATGAAAGGTATGACCGGTCAGTCATACCTACAAAATGCGCAGTTTAAAGTGGCCACTGTCCCCCCTGGGTGAAAATCCCCATGTCCCTTTTTCCCACCCTATTTTCCCACTTTTTTGATCATTACATTTGGCGGTGTGCGTAAGTGTATTACATGGCACCACAACAATCACACTTCCAATTTTGTTTCTTGAGATGTTTTTTTTTTTAAATAAAATATTTTATTTGTAAAAAAAAAAGTGTGTTGTTTTTATTTAAAAAAAAAAAAAAAAAAGTGTATTTAGCAGGTCAGAAATTGACCTGCATCTAGCCATCCTCCTGCACCAGCAGTGAAGGGGTTAACACCCCCAGCTGCTGTATTTTTTATTTCCACTAGGTGTCTCCTCTCTGCTTCTGTGTCCCTTACTTTGATGTAAGGGACACATTGGCAGAGAGGAGACACTAGAGGCAGTGAGTAGCACTGCCTCATTCACAGATTTAGAATGCCAGTACATGTGATCGCTGACGCAGCGATCACATGACCTGGCACTACCGACAGAGGCTGAGACTGAACGGTCCGGTACTGGATCGCTCAGTCTCAGCCTGGAATGAATGGTAGCAGCGTGCACGGCGGCGCGCTGCTACCATTTAACACTTGACGTACCAGGACCGTCACTGGTCCTTAAAGCAAATTTACCCTTGATGGTCCTGGTACGTCAAGGGTCGTTAAGGGGTTAAAGGGATAGCAATACTTAAAAAATTACTTATCTCTCTTTTGTAGCCCTTAAATAAAGAAGAAAAATGCCACCTGCGGCATCTCTCAAACCCTTATGGTTTGAGAGATAACCGCTTACAAAGTTCTTCCCTGCCTGACGTCAGTGTTCTAGCTGACAGCAGGGGAATCCTCTCCTAGGATCAGCCGGCGGCTCTGCAGCAGTGCCCAGATCACGTTAATAAAAATTAAATCCTTCACTAAAAGGGTCTTCTACGTGTGCTTCGTTTTTATTAACGTGATCTGGGCTCCACTGCAGATCCTAGGAGAGGATTCCCCTGCTGTCAGCTAGAACACTGACGTCAGGCAGGGGAGAACTTTGTAAGCGGTTATCTCTCAAACCATAAGGGTTTGAGAGATGCCGTTGGTGGCATTTTTCTTCTTTATTTAAGGGCTACAAAACAGGGATAAGTAATTTTTAAGTATTACTATCCCTTTAAGTAGTGCAGTAATCTGTAATACAGCATCACTGTAAAAGATACAGAGAGCTCAGTTGCAATAGTTATTAACTCCTTAGATGCTAGATATATATCTTATCCTTTTTGTTTCCAATGCCTTTTATTGTTGATTGTCAACAGCCTAATTTGTTGTTCTCCATTGTAAACTTTCCATTGTCTTGATAACCATTGTACAGCGCTGCTGAATCTGTTGGCGCCTTACGAATAAATAAATAATATTATTAACGATTGGTTTGCACTGTGACGCTCACGTTCTAAGAAACTTTGCAATTTTGGAGACTTTTAAAGGGATAGTAATACTTAGTTTTATCTTTATTTTATTTTGTAGGCATTAAAAAAACATGAAGAACGATATAAGTCTTATCTCTCAAACCTTTATGGTTTGAGAGATATTCACAAGCAAAGTTTCCCTCCCGCCCCTTTTACCTAGTGTAAGCCATCTGTTCTCAGATGTGGAATGCAGTCCATAGACCAGACAGATAACAGCAGGGGACAATCTTCTTCCTATGAGAACAATGAAAGTCCTGCCCCCCTTGACAAGTTTTTCAGGTTTTTCCCTTATCTTAATAGAAGATTGTCCCTCTCTGCAGTCTACCTGGGCACGTCCCTTCTGATCTGGCTGAGCAGTGTTACATCAGTAAAAGGGGCGGGAGGGGGATACTTTGTCATTGAATTACTCTTGTACTACAACTCTGACAGAATTGAAATAACACTCTCCAAAGTCCAAATACTATGATGATTAATTAGAGCTGCTTTTATTATGAAACATTACTATCCCTTTAACTGCTGCATTGGGGACCAATAATTATTTTCAAAATTCCCATAGAATTTAAATGCCGATAGTAACCCCTTGAATGCTACACAGGTGTCCGACGCCTTGCTTTGTTTTTCGGAATAAAAATAAGAGAAACCTGAAAAGTAACTCAAAGTGCCTTTTTTATAAAACTTGTTACTGCGCCTGTTTCCTTCAAGGGTTTCCTGAAAGATTGAGTTCTAATTCTAAGCACCAAGGTCATTGTCATTGTGCTCTCTGCATTGTGAACAGCAGTCTATACAACGAATCACGGTCGAGTCTCAAGATTGTACGATGTTTCCTGTTTCACCTTGTTAACCCTTTGAGTGGCAAAGGGGTGTCCAACTCATGGCGAAGCAATACATTGGGCAACCCTCTGGCACTCAAACGGTTAAAGGAGAAGCAATACCTTCTTGCTCTTGCACCTTGGTTAAATAGATAGAGGACAGAATACCAGTGACTGCGTTTCGGGGTATGAATTACAGCTTGTGAGGGACTTAGTGAACAACCGGCCAACAATCGCCGCCATTGTTAGGACTTTACTGCCAGCAAATCCGATATGCCAGTCCTACAGCATGCACAGGGAAACGGCGCGCACTCAAGCCATTTCCTCTACTCCTGGGTTAGTACACTGCTTAACCCTTAATTTAACCCCTTAAAGGAGAACTATCACCCCTATACAAGTTAGGCTAATAATAGCGAATATGTCATGACATGACCATCACAGCTGTCCTGCATTTAAGGACCAGTGACGGTCCTGGCACATCATGGCTTTCAGGGGTACCCGTGCGGCTGCATGCCACTCGGGGGCCCCTGAATCCATTTTGCTACAAAAAGAAAATGCTCCATAAGTGGTTAACTGAATTAACCCTGTTTCACAACGTGATGTGTACCCCTCTGGCATTCAGTAGGGTTAATTAAACAAGATGCAGAGAGAAGAAACATCCCAAAACACCCACAGACTGCCCCCCACCTCACAAAGAAAGGGGAGTCAAGGGGGAAAATGATCCCCCCCACAGCTTAGTAAATTGATGACAGAAAGGCGTAGGGACTAATAATTGATTCCAGTACCTGATTTAGTGTGACCTTGCCACCGTACGTTTGCCCCAAGCTCTTCAATAAATCTAGGATGCTACGGAGGCGGACATATTGGTTGGTGGTAGGACCACAGGACTTCAAACTCTGCTCAATGCACACGGGAATCTTAACACTTACACTCTGAGCACAAGAGGGGCATCCACATCCAACGCACTGCAAAGCAATGCGTTGGATACCCAGCTGGTTTTAAAAGTGTTAAAGTGCACCTGTCAGCTTGATTCTAGTTTGCATATTTAAAACCGTCATCAAAACCTACCTATGTGTCATGTTAGCCAAAAGATCAGCAAATGTACAGTTAACGAGATATTCATAATAGTTACTGCATGCTAATGTATGCTAATTGTGGTACCTGTGTGTTAAATCTAAAATTACTGACTGTTTCTTTCAATTATATTAACAGATCATTTGTGATCTACAGAAGTCAGCAGTAAGTGTCAGAGTTAACCCTTTGAGTGCCAGAGGCGTTGAAATGCGTTGCTTACCCCTCTGGCACTCAAAGGGTTAAGAATAGTCAACCCCCCACTAACAGTTACATCATAGCCTAGCCTTCTGTTCCACTCAATCAAAATGCATATATAAGCATAATACATGGTAATCTAGATAATGACATATTAATGATGCAGTAAGGCCCCATAGTGTATAATATCCATGTTTGAACATATGTAAACTGATGACTTAGGTGTTCTGTTTTTTGTGAGGTACCACTGACCGTGTTCAGAAGACGTCTAACAGAATAAATTAGTAAGCTATAGGCATTGTAGGTTAAGAGACCTGACAACATATACTAACAATGCTAAAGAAAAAAGCAGCGCAGAAAGACTTTTAAGCATAGTACGTCTTATGCCTTTGCCAACACCATCATCCGGAGCTTAAAAATTTGTTAGAGGCTTTAAAGGAGCAGTAAACTTTTTTTTATGAAAACACATATTTTATAGAGCATTTCCTGGTGAATAAAACAAGAGTACCCCCACTGCTGTCAGATGTTTTATTCAAAATTTATAGCCATTTAAATAACCAGGAAGTGAATTTACCGTGATTACTTCCTGATAGTTCTGACAGGAAGTGAATTTACTGTGTTTACTTCCTGGAAGTTCTAACTGACAGGAAGTGACTGGCAGTTTCTATCACATTCTATGGAGAACTGTATGTCTCTGACTTTCCTCTCCATTAGAATCTAACAGGAAATCTAATTAGAATTTGACCACTAGAGGGCACTGCTAATGTAAAAAAACATGGGTTTAAACTGTAATAACTCTGGAAATATAAATCTCTCGGCAGTGGGAGTACCCTTATTTTACTCAATAGGAAAACCCCTACAATATATTTTTTCATAAAAAAAGTTTACTGCTCCTTTAAAGGGTTAGTTATGTCTAACATTAACTAACCCTAATATTGAAGGTATTAAAAAGATAATATTAATGTGCCAAGTCGTATCTTTCAAACCTTTACAGTCTGAGAGATATAAGCGCTGAAAGTTCCCCCTCCTGCTGACAAGCTGTAAAGCTATCAGCAGTGGATTTGTGTCGGCCGACTCGGCGGAGCGCTATCGAAAAACATACTTCACTGGAACGGTTTACAAAATGTGCTTGGTTAGAAAGAACACTTTGCAGACCATTCCACTGAAATATTTGTTCTTCGACAGTGCTCATTCAGCTCCGCTGAAGAGCCGCCAGCTGTTGTGGGACCGGGCCCTCCTGACATCAGCTAAATGCAGGGGGAGACTTTCAGAGCTTATATCTCTAAAACTGTAAAGGTTTGAGAGATACAACTTGGCACATTAATATTATCTTTTTAATACCTTCAATATTAGGGTTAGTAAATGTTAGACATTACTAACCCTTTAATAGATCGCCTCTAAATTGTGACAACGCTCCTGTTATAAACCCCAGGTAGGTTATCCCACGCACAATCTCCTCCGGATCCTCCGGTCCTTCTTCGGTGACTGGAACAATACATTTTTTTGGGTCACGCTCAGGGTATAAACCCAGGCTGATAACCTACTGCCCAATGTTCCCTTCAGGAGTCAGAAAGTGGGATATATAATGATAAAGTAATAGTACTCAGGTGATAAGGCAAATGTTAGCCACAATTTATTCTAACAATATATAAGAACAATTAACCATTTGAGTGCCAGAGGGGTACACAACGCATTGCTTTGCAATGCGTTGTGTACCCCTCTGGCACTCAAAGGGTTAAAAATATTATTAAAATCAATATAACGGGTAGATTCGGTCTATACGTTTTGCAACTAATTGCCTCTTCGGGAGTCTTATGTAAGAACCTGTCATACTTTGATGCAATAAAGAAAAATCTACTCACCTTCAAGATTCTGTGTCCACCGCTGTAAATCAAAGAACTTAAAGGGATAGTGTTACTTCAAAATTACTATCCCTCATATTGTAGCCCTTAATAAACTGAGTTAAATGACATCAGCGGCATCTCTCAGACCTTTATGGTATAAGAGATAGCCGCTTTCAAAGTTTGCTCTCCCCTGATGTCAGCGTTTTGCTGCCAGCAGGAGAATCCGGTCTCTGAATCAAGCGGAGGCTCTTCAGCAGAACCGATATCTCGTTATGGAAGGAAAAATGATTCATCGAAACAGTCTTCTACGTGTGCTTGGTTACCAAGCACACGTAGAAGACTGTTTCAGTGAATCATTTTTCCTTCCATAACGAGATATCGGCTCTGTTTAAGAGCCTCCGTCTGTCCCGGGACCGGATTCTGTCAAAACCTTTATGGTATAAGAGATAGCCGCTTTCAAAGTTTCCTCTCCCCTGCTGTCAGCGTTCTGCTGCCAGCAGGGGAATCCGGTCCCGGGACAGACGGAGGCTCTTAAACAGAGCCGATATCTCGTTATGGAAGGAAAAATGATTCACTGAAACAGTCTTCTACGTGTGCTTGGTAACCAAGCACACGTAGAAGACTGTTTCGATGAATCATTTTTCCTTCCATAACGAGATATCGGTTCTGCTGAAGAGCCTCCGCTTGATTCAGAGACCGGATTCTCCTGCTGGCAGCAAAACGCTGACATCAGGGGAGAGGAAACTTTGAAAGCGGCTATCTCTTATACCATAAAGGTTTGACAGATGCCGCTGGTGTCATTTAACTCAGTTTATTAAGGGCTACAATATAAGGGATAGTAATTTTGAAGTAATACTATCCCTCTAACCCTTCAGATGCAGCTTAACATACTAGTGATGTTTCAAATGCTAATTATGCTTTACATTGACACTGCATATCCTAATAAAGGTCTTCAGTGATATTTCATGTCCTAATGAAGCTCTCTGCTGCACCAGCGGACTTTCACTTTTTGCCAGAAATAGATAGCGGATGGAAATTTGGGTAACAAGTCACATAGGCAGTTTTCAATGGAGATGTCAAATATGTAAAAAAAAGTCAAGCTGACAGGCCTTAACAAAGGATGAATTTCTAAAATCCTCTGTTCCCTAGAAGGTTAAACAGGCGCATGCACTATACAGCTGTAATTTGGAAAAACTGCCAACAAATGTCAAGTCCGCCTCCATGTACAAAGCACAGGCTAATGGAAAAATTCATAGGGGACATTAGGATTTTCTGATCATAGTAAGACAAATGTATTGAGTGACAGAGAAGTATCCAATGCATTACGCTGCAATGCGACCTCTCTGGCACTCTAAGCGTTAGGAGGTGTTATTTCATCTGTAATTCAAACCCGCAAATAACCTTCTATTATTTACCAACAGGTGCCTGTGTCATGTAGAGCGGTTTGTGTTTAGAAACAAAGGAAAACAGCCCAAATATCACAGAACATTCTACTCACGTCGTGTTATTAATGGTCTACATAAAATGCAATTATCCAAATGTATACAGTAATCATTGGTTATAAAACCGCAATTAGGAAAGTCACATTTGCAGGGCATCAGCCATGACTTCACAGCGCTCCTTCTATAGAATTGTTTCTAACGAGAAATAGTGAGTCATGAAGCCGTAGACTAATCCAGACTCTTATGTTACTGATTCACTCTGTACAGTCCATGCGAGGAGTGGGAAATGTGTGGCTCTCCAGCTGCTGTTGGACCACAGTTCCCATCATCCTCAGTTAGCCATTGGCTGGCTGAGGATCATGGAC
Source organism: Rhinophrynus dorsalis (assembly GCA_037306005.1). Lineage (NCBI taxonomy): Eukaryota > Metazoa > Chordata > Amphibia > Anura > Rhinophrynidae > Rhinophrynus > Rhinophrynus dorsalis. The sequence continues at coordinate 496,596,922 of CM074722.1, read as the reverse complement.
ATCTGTACCCCACCTCGAAGGAAAAAGGTTTCCCACATATGCTTGAGCAGAGGGTGTCAGAAGTTATCACCTAAAAACGACTTTGGTGATTTGGAAAGAGAATTAGCCAGGCACTTCCCGTCGTATCCCTACATCACCCCCCCACACACACACTCACTGATACTTAACTGTTTCAGTGCTAGGAGAGATAGGCAATGCATTGCTGAGCAGTGTCAGTGAGTGGGGAGGTAATGTAGGGATAAGACAGGAAGTCAGTGCTAGGGGAGGTGGGTAATGCATTGCTGAGCAGTGTCAGTGAGTGGGGAGGTAATGTAGGGATAAGACAGGAAGTCAGTGCTAGGGGAGGTGGGTAACACATTGCTGAGCAGTGTCAGTGAGTGGGGGAGGTAATGTAGGGATAAGACAGGAGGTCAGTGCTAGGGGAGATGGGCAGTGCATTGCTGAGCAGTGTCAGTGAGTGGGGAGGTAATGTAGGCATAAGACAGGAGGTCAGTGCTAGGGGAGGTGGGTAATACATTGCTGAGTAGTGTCAGTGAGTGGGGAGGTAATGTAGGGATAAGACAGGAAGTCAGTGCTAGGGGAGGTGGGCAATGCAATGCTGAGCAGTGTCAGTGAGTGGGGGGTAATGTAGGGATAAGACAGGAGGTCAGTACTAGGGGAGATGGGTAATACATTAATGAGTAGTGTCAGTGAGTGGGGAGGTAATGTAGGGATAAGACAGGAAGTCAGTGCTAGGGGAGGTGGGTAATGCATTGCTGAGCAGTATCAGTGAGTGAGGAGGTTATGTAGGGATAAGACAGGAAGTCAGTGCTAGGGGAGGTGGGTAATGCATTGCTGAGCAGTGTCAGTGAGTGGGGGAGGTAATGTAGGGATAAGACAGGAAGTCAGTGATAGGGGAGGTGGGTAATACATTGCTGAGCAGTATCAGTGAGTGGGGAGGTAATGTAGGGATAAGACAGGAAGTCAGTGGTAGGGGAGGTGGGTAATGCATTGCTGAGCAGTATCAGTGAGTGAGGAGGTTATGTAGGGATAAGACAGGAAGTCAGTGGTAGGGGAGGTGGGTAATGTATTGGTAGGGTTGCCATCAAGCCGGTATTTTACCGACAGGCCGGTAAAAAATCGGCTTCTGTCCAATGTTAAATCTATGGAAGGAATGCCATGGCCGGTATTTTTTTGAAAAAAAGGTGGCAACCCTATGTATTGGGGAGCAGTGTCAGTAAGTGGGGGGTAATGTAGGGATAAGAAAGGAAGTCAGTGCTAGGGGAGGTGGGCAATGCAATGCTGAGCAGTGTCAGTGAGTGGGGGGTAATGTAGGGATAAGACAGGAAGTCAGTGCTAGGGGAGGTGGGTAATACATTGCTGAGCAGTGTCAGTGAGTGGGGAGGTAATGTAGGGATAAGACAGGAAGTCAGTGTTAGGGGAGGTGGGTAATGCATTGCTGAGCAGTGTCAGTGAGTGGGGGAGGTAATGTAGGGATAAGACAGGAAGTCAGTGCTAGGGGAGGTGGGTAATGCATTATAATTAGGTGGTGTTACCTCTTGTTTAAGGTATAGCGGTGCACACATTAATGGGAGCAAATCTTGCCTTCCCAATAGCATACGCAGGAAAAACTAAACATTTTTCACTGTTTTCCTCTGTGTCTTCTTAGTAGGTAGCGAGTCAATGGAATGTAACACCCCAAAATGCCCAGATATTGAACGCATTGCTTTGCAATGCAATGGCTACCCTGTGGTACTCAGTTAACCTTTTGAGCAATATGTTGCGTACCCCTCTGGCATTCAAAGGGTTAAGGGCCAGAGGGTGTGCATCAGATTGACATACCTGGAAACTCTCAGTGTTTTGACTCAAATCTCAGGGTGAAGGTCCAAATTCTCAGTGTGAGGACAGTCCCGTGCTCCCTACTGTATGATCTGTTCCAGTCAACTGCTTATCTGGTGTCTAAATTGGTACATTTTCACCGAGAAAGGTAAATGAGAAGTACGGCTTCTTTTCTATTTGTTCAGTTAATTAAATTTGTAAATTGAGGCATGTGAAATCCTCCTTGCTGGCCGACTACAGTACCTCTGGGTTTTGGAAAGTGAGAACATACGCTATAAAATGTACATTATGGGGAACTTTAAGGGTCAATATGTCAAGGATCTCAAGGACAGCTAATTTTGAAAGATCCCAGGTATTGAGTCGCTTGTCTGACGAACATCAAGTTTCTGAACAGAACCATTCCAGTCTATTGCTTGGAGCTTCATGCGGTCACGTGTCAACTTTCCCTACCCATAGTGCATTGCATTGGCTTGCTTTTCCAATGAACACAGTTTCTAAGCTGAAACATTCCAATCTATTGCTGTGGAGCTTCATGTGGTCACATGTCAACTTTCCCTACCCATAGTGCATTGCATCGGCTTGCTTGTCCAATGAACATTGAGTTTCTGAGCAGAAACATTCCAATCTATTGCTGTGGAGCTTCATGTGGTCACGTGTTAACTTTCCCTACCCACGGTGCATTGCATCGGCTTGCTTGTCCGACGAACATTGAGTTTCTGAGCAGAACCATTCCAATCTATTGCTGTGGAGCTGCATGTGGTCACGCGTCAACTTTCCCTACCCATAGTGCATTGCATCAGCTTGCTTGTCTGACAAACATTGAGTTTCTGAGCAGAACCATTCCAATCTATTGCTGTGGAGCTTCATGCGTTCACATGTCAAGTTTCCCTACCCATAGTGCATTGCATCGGCTTGCTTGTCCGACAAACATTGAGTTTCTGAGCAGAACCATTCCAATCTATTGCTGTGGAGCTTCATGCGGTCACGTGTTAACTTTCCTTACCCATAGTGAATTGCATCAGCTTGCTTGTTTGACAAACATTGAGTTTCTGAGCAGAACCATTCCAATCTATTGCTGTGGAGCTTCATGCGTTCACATGTCAAGTTTCCCTACCCATACTGCATTGCATCGGCTTGCTTGTCCGACGAACATTGAGTTTCTGAGCAGAACCATTCCAGTCTATTGCTGTGGAGCTTCATGCGGTCACGTGTTAACTTTCCCTACCCACAGTGCATTGCATCAGCTTGCTAGTCTGACGAACTCTGAGCAGAACCATTCCAATCTATTGCTGTGTTGTAGGTTATTTGTATAACTTACAGCACAGCAACAGACTGGAGTGGTTCTGCTCAGAAACACAATGTTCTTCAGACAAGCAAGTCGATGCAATGCACTATGGGTAGGGAAAGTTGATACGTGACCGAATGAAGCTCTGAGAAAATGGGAGTGCATTAAAAAAATGTCACGGTGATGACCAAATGGTTGGACATGTCTTAACTCGGCTGTCTTGCTGTATCTCTACCCTCTAGACACTCCCTACGGTCCCGGGACCAGATTTCTTAGAGCTTGAGAGGTGACATAGTAAAAAGGAGAGGGAGGGGGATATAAATGGCAATTGCTAATGTCCGCTTATAATTTCATGCTATATTGTACATTTTTTATAAATACATTATGTGGAGCAAGTCCCATCTCTCAAACTCCTCCCTCCCCTTGCACTGACAGAAGGAGATTTGTGTCGGCCAACTCAAGGTGGCCCTTCAGCAGAGCCGAAATACCACAATCTAAAAAATAAATACTTCAATGGAACGGTCTACAAAGTGTGCTTGCAAACCAGGCACACTCTGTAGACCATTCCAACAAAGTATTTATTTTTAGATTGCAGTATTTCGTCTCTGCTGAAGAGCCGACGGCTGGTCCCATAAAGCTTTGAGAGATGGGACTTGATCCAGATAATTTATTTTTTTAAATCTACAATATAGCATAAAATCCTTAGTGGACATTACTAACCCTTTAAGCCTAAGAATATTAAGTAAAGTAAAAATTAAAGGGATAGTAATACTTAAAATGTAAAAAAAATATATGTTGTAGGGTTTATCCCCCTGAGTAAAACAAGAGTACTCCCACTGCTGAAAGGTGTTTCATTCAAAAGTTATTCATTCTCAAAGTTGAATTTTTTAGGTGCAATATCACAGTGGCCTGAAATTGTACAGTGGCGCTGTTGCTACACCATCCTATGGAGATTTATGGTCCCGGGAACAGAGCTGTCCATAGGATCGTGTAGCAACAGCGCCACTGTACAATTTCAGGCCACTATGATATTTCACCTAAAAAATTCAACTTTGAAAATTAATAACTTTTGAATGAAACACCTTTCAGCAGGGGGAGTTTGCTTGTTTTACTCAGGGGGATAAACCCTACAACATATTTTTTTTTACATTTTAAGTATTACTATCCCTTTAAGCCTAAGAATATTAACCCCTTAGTGACGGCCGCGTGCAGACGCGGCCGTCACTTAACGCCCGTCTAACTTTTTTTTTTTTTTTTTTTCAGAAGAAACCGCAGTCCCCGAACGGTGTGCAGCCGCGCGGGAATCCGGATTTCCTGGACGTACATGTACGTCCTCTGTCACTAAGTGACAGCCACAGAGGATGTACATGTACGTCCATTGTCGCTAAGGGGTTAAGTAAAATAAAAATTAACTATTACTATTCCTTTAAAGGGTTAATACACTTTACTGCAGCTATTAGTCACACCAAGCAGAAAAGGAACTGGCAGCTCAACAGCAGAGACTGTTTACAGCTTGGACTTTCTGAAGAATTCTTGTTATACCATCTGTTTTGAAAAGCTTTACCAATAAGGCTGTGCAGAAGTAAAGAACAGAAACCGCTGTTCAGCGGACAATGCTCTGGTTCAGCGTGAAGGGAAAAACAGTGCGTAACCTCCGGGAGCCGAAGACTTAACAACTTGCATACAAATACACCGATCAAAATGAAGATAGAGTTTCCTGGCAGAGTGACTTATAAACATAAAAAGTGTAGGAGAGGAAAAAAAATACCTTTAAGCGTTTAATTTGCATGTTTTAGCAAAGCTGGCAATGAATATTTTTCTTGAACCATTTATACAGTCCAAAATATCCTTCGAAATGTAAATCTTACCCATATAAAAATAATTAAAATGTGCCCTTTTACTACCCAAGATGGAAAATGTTGATTTTTATTTGTGCGATTACAGTTTACTATAAAAAAGTTAACTGTGTAGCACTGTGACTTATAGGAGGTAAAGAGGATCAGGCAGATTATTTTGATATAAGCTAGGTAATGCATGGTATCTTGATGCAGTGAATCGAGTGATTTAAAGGGATAGTAACGTTTCACAATAAAAGCAGTTCCAATTAATCTTCATAGTATTTGGGCCATGAAGAGTGTTATTTCAATACTGTCAGAGTTGTAGTACAAGAGTAATTGAATGATAAAGTATCCCCCTCCCGCCCCTTTTACTGATGTACCACTGCTCACCTCAGAGCAGCAAGACTGTCTGGATGGATTGCAGAGAGGGACAATCTTCAGTGATCATAAGGAAAAACAGGAAAAACCTGTCAAGGGGGGCAGGGTTTTCCTTATGATCACAGTAAGAAGATTGTCCCCTGCTGTGATCTGTCCGGTCAAGAGACTAGAGTCAACATCTGAGGGGAGGCGGCTTACACTAGGTAAAAGGGGCGGGAGGGGGATACTTTATCATTCAATTACTCTTGTACTACAACTCTGACAGTATGGAAATTACACTCTCCATGGCCCAAATACTATGAGCTGCTTTTTTGTGAAACATTACTATCCCTTTAAAGTGGAACTCTGATCGCCTATAAAGTTATCAATATTTTAGTCCCTAATACATCTTTAATCCCTATTTTATTTTTCTAAATCGTGAATTTCAGTGAGTTATAAGCTTGGAAAGTGTTACTGCATGACACCACTGGTTGCTTGTCCGCGGTACATCTCAGTACTGCACGGATGTCAATCTTCTCCTATTCTCCTCCTCTGTTGTGCCTAGTCCCCTCTTCCTTGTCTTGCGTTGGCAAAAGAGTGCGCCAGTTGATGTGCAGATTCCAGCATCAGACGAGTAGGAAGGAACGAGGCACAACAGGGGAGGAGAAGATTGACAGCAGTGCGGTACTGAGCTGTACCGCGGAGAGGCAAGCAGTGATGTCAAGCGGTAACACTCACTGAAATTAACAATTTAGGGGGGAAAAAAAAGGGATTAAAGCTGTACTGGGGACAGAATAAATTACTGAATACTTTATGTATTATATACTACTAGTTTAAAAGCCTGTGTACACGGGCCACAGTGCCACCTAGCAGCCTCGTCTGGTGCCCATTGCCTGTCTGCCCGAGCTGCAGTATCAGCTACGGCACGTTGGGGTGCTCTGTACTGTGCATGAAGCGGAGTACAGATCGCCCCAACTCGCCGTGGCTGATACTGTGCAGAGCACTCAGAATAAGGACTGTAGTCCACTCTGTACAGCTTCGGTCACAGGAAGGTGCACAAAGAGGACTATGGTCCGAATTCGGGGCGCCCAGCTCCTTATCAGCCATGGCGCATTCAGACACACTGTACTGAGCATGACTGCAGCGCGGGCAGAATTTATTGCACATGACTGCAGAGCAATCAGTCTCTACTGAGCATGACGGCTTCTGACAAATATCCTAGCGAATTATTATATAAGATTACTTTGGTGACTTTGAAAAAGCTTTCAAAATGACCTATATTTATGTAATTCTTTATTTCAAACTATAGTTTAACACCTTAAGGTCCTAGACCGTCATCGCTTGTTATCCACTTAAAGAGATAGTAATACTTCATTTTAACTTTATTTTATTTTGTAGGCATTAAAAAAACATGAAGAATGATATAAGTTTGAGAGATATTCACAAGCAAAGATTCCCCTCCCGCCCCTTTTACCTAGTGTAAGCCATATCTTCTTAGATGTGGAATCCAGTCCATAGACCAGACAGATAACAGAAGGGGACAATCTTCTTCCTATGAGAACAATGAAAGCCCTGCCCCCCTTGACAAGTTTTTCAGGTTTTTCCCTTATCTTAACTGAAGATTGTCCCTCTCTGCAGTCTACCTGGGCACCTCCCTTCTGCTCTGGCTGAGCAGTGTTACATCAGTAAAAGGGGCAGGAGGGGGATACTTTGTCATTGAATTACTCTTGAACTACAACTCTGACAGAATTGAAATAACACTCTCCAAAGTCCAAATACTATGATGATTAATTAGAGCTGCTTTTATTATGAAACATTACTATCCCTTTAAGGACCCATGAAGGTTCTGGACCATCATGAAATTCCGGGCTCCCTGCGCGGCTGCACGCCTTTCGAGGAGTCCAGAATCGGATTCTGAAAAAAAAAAAAAAAAAAGGTCCCTGGTCCTTAAGTGATGGCCGCGTGTGTGCGCGGCCGTCCTTAAGGATTTAAGAGATGCCCCACCACAAGGACTGACAATGATAAAGTATCCCCCTCCCACCCCTTTTACTGATGTAACACTGCTCAGCCAGATCAGAAGGGAGGTGCCCAGGTAGACTGCAGAGAGGGACAATCTTCTATTAAGATAAGGGAAAAACCTGAAAAACTAGTCCAGGGGGCAGGGCTTTCATTGTTCTCATAGGAAGAAGATTGTCCCCTGCTGTTATCTGTCTGGTCTATGGACTGGATTCCACATCTGAGAAGAGATGGCTTACACTAGGTAAAAGGGGTGGGAGGGGAAACTTTGCTTGTGAATATCTCTCAAACCATAAAGGTTTGAGAGATAAGACATATCATTCTTCATGTTTTTTTAATGCCTACAAAATAAAATAAAGATAAAACGAAGTATTACTATCCCTTTAAAACGTTCTATCTCTCAAACCATAAAGGTTTGGGAGATGGGACTCGGACCATTTACTTTATTTTGAAATAGATACAATATTTCATTTTTTTTACAGACATTACTTAAGGTGTAACTATCACCCCAAATAAAGTCCCCCCAATAATTAGTCATATAGCAATAAGCTTAGAAATAGTCCTATTATAGAAATAGTCCTATTATCCAGTATAAGTATAGAGTTATCAAGAAATCCTACTTGATCTGAGACTGACAGGCAGGCTTCTTGCTTCAGAGACATCTGCATACCTGTACCGTCAGTCCCTTCCTGTTACCTTAAGGTACAATGCAGCGCCTCCTAGAGGAGACAGGAACAGACAGAGCAAGCATGCAGATGTCTCTAAGCCATGTCTGTGCTGATCCCTGCCGATCACTCTCAGAAGAAGTATGGTTTGAGAGATAGAATGTTTTAAAGTTCCCCTCTCACTGATGTCATCTATAAAGCTGACAGCAGGAGATGCGCGTCGGCCGACTCGAGGAGGATCTTCAGCAGAGCCGAGAAAACCGCAGTCTAAAAAGAAATACTTCATTGGAACGGTCTACAAAGTGTGCCTCAACAAAACAGGGGAAATACAACTAAATACAGTAGTTGAAATAAACACAATGAACAGTAAAACATACGCACTCACATTGCCCTCCTCTTGGGCTTTATGCCTCTCAAAGTCCCCGCTTATCCAGCCACGACAGTGTGTCTCTCCAATTCGCTGGGTGAATAAGCAGGGGCTTTGTGAGGCATAAAGCCCAAGAGGAGAGCAATGTGAGTGCGTATGTTTTACTGTTCATTTTATTTCCTTGTGAATTAAACTGCTACACTTAGCTGTGTTTCCCCTGTGTTATTGCGCTTCTTCTTGATGTTTTCAAGTTTGGAAGTATTAAAGGGATAGTAATGTTTCATAATAAAAGCAGCTCTAATTAATCATCATAGTATTTGGACTTTGGAGAGTGTTATTTCAATTCTGTCAGAGTTGTAGTTCAAGAGTAATTCAATGACAAAGTATCCCCCTCCCGCCCCTTTTACTGATGTAACACTGCTCAGCCAGATCAGAAGGGAGGTGCCCAGGTAGACTGCAGAGAGGAACAATCTTCAATTAAGATAAGGGAAAAACCTGAAAAACTTGTCAAGGGGGGTAGGGCTTTCACTGTTCTCATAGGAAGAAGATTGTCCCCTTCTGTTATCTGTCTGGTCTATGGACTGGATTCCACATCTGAGAAGAGATAGCTTGCACTAGGTAAAAGGGGAGGGAGGGGAAACTTTGCTTGTGAATATCTCTCAAAACATAAAGGTTTGAGAGATAAGACTTATATCGTTCTTCATGTTTTTTTTAATGCCTACAAAATAAAATAAAGATAAAACGAAGTATTACTATCCCTTTAATAGCACAAGGCCATTGTTGAAGATAGCAGCAAATGCAAGACAGAGTGGGAATACTTCTACAGCGGAGACTAAACTTGAATATCCATAACATTTCATCGAACCATCTATTTCATTCTAACATCATTTAATCTATTCATCTTGTACGGACGCATTACTAACAGGTGACTGGTGACTTCACCCTACAGACCTAATGACGGAATACATATCCAGTTCTTAGTAATACTGCAATTGTTGTCTATTAGTATTGATTTGATGATTTTTTTTGATTGCTTCGAATAGTTTACTGGACTCAGATACAGTATGGGGCAAACATAATCTATGTTTCTGGTAATTTTACTATTTTTGCGTGATTTTTGTTACGTTCTTCTGCGGTGACTTTTAGCGGTACTGCCCTTGCCTTTAGCTCTCCTTTTTTTTTTAATAATAATAATCTCCTCCTTCCCACCCTATTCCTCCCACTTTTGTGATGTGTGTCTTAGGCACCACTTATGGGTAAGCCCTGCCCTTTTTTTGACGTGAGTCACGTCAATTATATCCCCCGGAGGGTCCCGAGGAAACCCCTCCGGGAACTCTCTAACAGAAAGTTCCCAAGTACGTTTTTTTTTTTTTTCTTCAGGATTTTATGAGTTTGTCCCACTGGAATTTTAAAATATGCTGCAAATGTCCTGGATTTCCTTGTAAGAGAAAGAGGAGAAATGTACTTCTTCTCTGCACATATTCCATGTTCCGTGATGAGTGCAGGACGCAACACTGTTTCTACAGTTGCAGGTGCATAAGAGTCCTGTGACTGTGTGAGGACGACTTGTCCTCTATTTTGAAAGGTCAAATATGATAACCTGAATGTCATTATTATTTATTACTCTATTAACATAACATTAATGTATGCGTTTGGGGGTTGTTTATTTAATACAGTCAGATCAAATGTTTATTAACTCTTTCAGGACCAGAGTGGTATGCGACGCATTGACCCCTCCGGTTCGGAAAGGGTTAAATTATATGTTGCATTCTAATACATGTTGGTGAAGTGTACTATATAACATTTTCATACCTCCCAACATTTCAAACTGCCAAAGAGGGACACTTGTGTTTTAGGGGGTGTGGCTAGGGGCGTGGCTGGTGGGCTGGGCATTAAAGAGAATTTTTAGGCTATTTCATGACCTATTGACACCTCTGTTGTAACCTAATAAGTGACTTATAACAAGACCAAAGTATTTGATTTACACAGACTAATTTATAAACACATCTACTGATGTTTACACAAACATTAATGTGAGTTTTATTGCTCTAGAACAGTATGATACACTTATATACACACCACACAATCTGACTTCCTAAAAAGAGGGACATCAGGATGGGAAAGAGGGACAGAGGGATTTGGGTCTAAAAGAGGGACTGTCCCTCCTAAAGAGGGACACTTGGGAGGTATGCATTTTGTTTTGAAGAAAAATACTTGTATATCATAATGTATTTTTTTATTATTTTTATTTTAATGGGAGAAAGTGCCAGTGCTGAGTATCCTTAAGTAACCCCCCAAAAATGCCTTAAAATAAATATAATTTCAGCAGTAGACAATGTATAAATGCAAGAAGATAATTTGGTTTTAGAGAGGAATTGGTGTGTGGCATTACATCCATCTCTAGCCTGATGTATTATACATTACTTGTCTGTTCACCTTATCTTCCTACAATGGTCTCATGGGGGATGGTTTGAACGAGATAACGGGAGATCTCAATAGCCTTTGTGACCTAACAATACAGAAGAAATTACTGGGATAATGACAGCAGCATCATTACAACACCGCGAACAGCCAGATAACACGACAATAAACGAAAACAGACTGGTTTTGGAAACAATTGCGGAAAGCACATAGCATTGTGTTCCTTCCTTCTATATAGAGGATCCCTGACAACAACTACAGAATATGTAAATTCAATTTATTTATACTTTTAACTATTATTTTTTCCATTTCTTTCACACTTTTATGTCCTTCACAATAAAATCACAATTTCATTTTTCATTGCTTTCTGTCAGGCAGGAAGATTGATACAGTGTTGAACTATATCGGCAGCACTGAGTGCCCTTTATGCTGCAGTGGAGACAGGCTTTTCTGCTGCAGGAACAGTGTTACATTGTATCAGTATCCCTGCTATTACTGTCCTTGACAGAAAGCTCTCTAGAAATTTAAATTCAGGGAGATCGCTGTTAGGGACATAAAATATAAAAAAGGTGAAAAAAAAAACCCATAATAAAAAGTATACCTTTAGAAAATTAGTGACATTATTTTTGGTTTTGGCTGCATCCTTTCTGACATAGCCTGGACAAATAAATGCTATGGAATGGTTATTCCTTATAGGGGTTAATACTCCGCGGTTTGACATAGGGTATGTTTATCATTATCATTGTCCATGCAGGCCGTCTCAGGGAGGCAGTGACATTTGTATATTATATTTTTTGTCTATTGAGAGATATCCCGATGGATTGTTTGATACAAAATAGGACAGTCATTCTGATTGTTAGGGGTTAATACCCTTGCTGTTGCGAGTGATCTGTGTTGAACAACCAATCGGATTTCTCTTAAAGTTTTTAAATAGCCACTCTCTTTTGTCCAGACTAGTGTTTCGTTTTATTAACTACATTTCTGATGAAGCAGCACTGAGCGTTGTGAAACACATATATAGTAGGATCATATTTTGTATACTTTTTAAGAGAATAAATTTGTTTTTATTACTGGATGTTTTTGGGGCAAATTTTTTACAGGGGTGAAGTTTGAGTACCTTACCTGCAGATACCGAACAGGGACGGTAAGAATAGGGACAGTCCCGGATTTTATATGTGTGTCTCTTGTCCCGGGCAGCCCCCTTCTGGGACAATACAAAGTCCTGGAATGAAGACTCCAGAGCACTGAGTTCTAAACACTAGAAGAAATGGCCATTGCCTACTGTGACAGAAAGTGGTGCCTCTTCTGGGCTACAAGAAAATGGCTTCCAGACATAGCTCTAAACACTAGAGCCTTGAACCTGACATCAAACAGGAGCTGCAGTGGAATTTTGTTGTAGTGTAAAGATAGTATAAGGGTTTAGGTGTAATGTACATTATCTTGTCAGGCATGGCTTTCAGTCTCAACACTCAATGGGAAGTTCTCCCTCTAGTGTTTAGAACTCAGTGGTGCACTCTTCTCTCCGCAGTGTCCCTGAATGGCAGAATTGAAATGTGGTCACACTAGGTAAGAAATTCCCAGTACGTTATCTATGCTGTGCCTTTACATATGTATTTATACACCTACATATACATGTGCGTGCACTATTTTTATGGTTTTGTACACTATTACTTTGCTTGTTTGATAAGGCACTATTGGCGTATCCTATCTCTTTTTTCGTTTTCCTGGTTCCGTAAATGTTCCTTCGTGAGTGGAGGTTAAAGGAGCTGTAAACTTTTTTTTATAAAAATATATGTTATAGAGCTTTTCCTGCTGAGAAAATCAAGGTCACTCCCACTGCTGTCAGTTTTTTTTATTCAAATTTTATAACAGTTCAAATAATCAGGAAGTGAATTTACTGTGTTTACTTCCTGATTGTTGCAACTCACAGGAAGTGACTCAGCAGTTTCTATCACATGCTATGAAGAACAGTAAGTCACTGACTTTCCACTCCATTAGAATGTAACAGAATAACTCTTTGGAATTTAACCACTAGAGGGCACTGCTAATATAAAAAAACACAGGTTTAAATAGTAAGAACTCTGGAAATATGCATCTCTCAGCAGTGGGAGTACCCTTATTTTACTCAACAGGAAACTTCCTACAATATATATTTTTTCATAAAAAAAGTTTACTGCTCCTTTGAAGGAGAGCTGGCTGGAAGAAAGTCCATATAGCTGGACAAGGGACAGCTTTGTTAACCCCTGAGTTTCTGTGCTGGGATTCACATTAGTGTCTGCCCGGCCAATTTATTTGTGAGTGCCATTTCACTGGTGGAGGTGAAGTGTCAGCACGTTCATACTGAAGATATCACACAAGGAAGCGCCTCTTTGTTCTTCTCTTTTTGGAACAATAAGAAGTATAGACAATTTGATTTTCCATACTGTCCACCTGCAGAATATGTAAAGACAAAAAGGAAACTGACTGCCACTTTAACCCTTTGAATGTCAGATAATGGTACTCAAATGGTTAAACAAGTGGTTCTCAAACTTTTTGATGCAACGGAACAAATAGTTAAATCTATGAATGATGTTTTATTAAGTTTCCTCCTATGGGATCTCCTGTGGGAGCAGACTTAATAACTAGCCCAAGACTGCACTCAGCAGCCCCCAAAATGATTCCGGCCAGTTTGGGGGGGACCCCATTGGCTGGATTGCAATCTGGACGTATGAAGCTCATCTGAACTATTTACTATACATATTTGGGGCATCTTAACCCTTTGAGCTCCAGAGGGGATACGCAACGCATTGCAAAGCAATGCGTTGCGTACCCCTCTGGCACTCAAAGGGTTAACTTTAAAATTGTCATCTTTTTGAATTCTAGACTTGTAGGATAACCAGCAGCCCCCTAAATGCTAATATGAACAGCTTCATTAACAGCTGTGGGCAATATGTATAGAAGAAAATGAAAGAAATTCTACGGCAAACCAAAGGGGACAAATGAAATGTCCCCAAATTATATATATGGGGAGCCGTCAAACTCAGTAGAGACTGCCCAAATGCACAGAATGCTGGGAGTTCTGTGCTGGGAGCATTCTGCGCTTTCGGGCAGTCTCTACTGAGCTTCACGGCTTCTGCCAAACATCTTAGGATGACTGCATCAGCGGCAGGACACAGAGCGCAGGACCAGCCTCTTAATCTTTTGACTGCCAGAGGGGTACGCAATGCATTGCAATGCAATGTGTTGCGTACCCCTCTGGTGCTCAAAGGGTTAACATCACCTGGACCTTGTCCTGTTTACACAGGCTTCTACACTAGTCATGCAATACTTTAGAGCAGGGATTGGAATGCTATGGCACTCCCTCTGCTGTTTAACTACAAATCCATTTACCTTCACCCAACTTCCAGTTATTGTCAGACAACAGCTCCCATCATCCTCGTAATGTAGTCCAATAACAGGGTGACACTAAAGGTTGTACATCCATGGATTACACAGATCATTGGCTTTAGGTTATAATGTTGACAGAAAAAATACCCAGTTAGCCAATCGCATTCCGCTGCCTACATACCTCCCTAAATATCAAATGGTCAGAGATGGACACTGTTGTTTTAGTTGGTGGTGGTGTTACTGGGGACAAGACTGGTGGGCAGAGCAATACTGAGAATTTTTAGGTTACTTTATAGACTATTGACAGTAATTTATGTAACTGAGTAAATGATTTAGACCAAGACCAAAACATTTTATTTACACATGATAGTTTATAAACACATAAACTGAAGTTTAAACAAACATTAATGTGAGTGTTATTGCTGTGGAGCAATGTGATACACTTATATACACACCACACAGTCTGATCTCCTAAACACAGGGACACCAGGGTGATACACTTCTATACACACCACACAGTCTGATCTCCTACACACAGGGACACCAGGGTGATACACTTATATACATACCACACAGTCTGATCACCTAAACACAGGGATACCAGGGTGATACACTTATATACACACCACACAGTCTGATCTCCTAAACACAGGGACACCAGGGTGATACACTTCTATACACACCATACAGTCTGATCTCCTAAACACAGGGACACCAGGGTGATACACTTATATACACACCATACAGTCTGATCTCCTAAACACAGGGACACCAGGGTGATACACTTCTATACACACCACACAGTCTGATCTCCTAAACACAGGGACACCGGGGTGATACACTTCTATACACACCACACAGTCTGATCTCCTAAACACAGGGACACCAGGGTGATACACTTCTATACACACACCACACAATCTGATCTCCTAAACACAGGGACACCAGGGTGATACACTTATATACACACCACACAGTCTGATCTCCTAAACACAGGGACGCCAGGGTGATACACTTCTATACACACCACACAGTCTGATCTCCTAAACACAGGGACACCAGGGTGATACACTTCTATACACACCACACAGTCTGATCTCCTAAACACAGGGACACCAGGGTGATACACTTATATACACAGCACACAGTCTGATCTCCTAAACACAGGGACACCAGGGTGATACACTTCTATACACACCACACAGTCTGATCTCCTAAACACAGGGACACCAGGGTGATACACTTATATACACAGCACACAGTCTGATCTCCTAAACACAGGGACACCGGGGTGATACACTTCTATACAAACCACACAGTGACACACAGGTGTCACTTATTGTCTGATTAAAAATTTTTCTTAAAGTAAAAGTGGTCTAAACTCAGAGAAGACAAATTAAAGTGCTTTTAGCAGACGAGTGTGAAGCAGTAGTATGGAGATAACTGGTAAAAAAAAAAAAAGACATTGGGGGTGATTCACTAAGCGGTGACAAAGAGTTGATAAAGTGGAGATAAAGCGGAGATGACTTCTCCAGTGATATAACTTCTTCAATTCTTATGTTATTCTATAGCTCCTATTCACTAAGATCTCAAAAGTTGAAGAAATCTTAGTGCATAGGCTCCATAGAATAATATAGGAATTGGAGAAGTGATAAACTGGAGAAATTATCTTCAATTTATCACCGCTTAGTGAATCTCCCCCCTTGTTTCTTTGAAAATGTATTGTTTTAAAGGGGAGCTAACGCCTGTATTAATATTGGCTTGATTTGAATGCTCCGTTGCAGTGAATCTGTAAATATAATGTGGTATTCTCCGACAGGGCCCAAAATTTCCACTCGCCACTAGCCAATGGCGAGTGAAAATTTAGCCCTGGCGAGTAGAAATTTAGCCCTGGTGGGTATGTTATGTCTTGCAGTGGCGAGTAACTTTTCAGGTTTGGCTAGTAGCAAAGGACTTCAAATTTTAAGCCCTTTTCTCCAAGATATTGCCTTTTAAATTTAATCTGGTGACATCAATTCAGGACAGGCTGCTGGTCAACTCTGCCCCGCAACTTGTCAACCTTCGACTGTTCCCCTCCCCAAGTAGGACCATGTTCCATGTTCCTCCAAAGATGGAAGATTGCTGCATGTAAACTGGAGCGTGTCTTTGGCAAGATAAATCCTCCATCATGGTAGGAGATTGGAAAGAGGCCCTACTTGGGGAAGGGAGCAGATGAAGATTGGCAGGCTGCGGGGCAGAGTTCACCAGCAGCCTGTCCTGAAGTGATGTCACCGGCTAAACTTTAAAAGACAATATCTCAGAGAATACCGCATTATTTAGAAAAAATAAATACAAGGATTACAGATTCAGTGCAAAGGAACATTCAGGTCAAGCCAACATTAAAACAGGTGAAAGTTCCCCTTTAAAGACAAAAGCAAAGACATTTTTAACACCAGAATGTTTAAGGGCAGTATTCATCAAGATCTTCTTCCCGTCATTTTTAAATCTTTATGACACATTTTTAAAGGAGCAGTAAACTTTTTTTTATGAAAAAACATAGAGATTTTCCTATTGAGTAAAATAAGGGTACTCCCACTGCTGAGAGATTTATATTTCCAGAGTTATTACAGTTTAAACCCATGTTTTTTTACATTAGCAGTGCCCTCTAGTGGTCAAATTCTAATTGGTTTTCCTGTTAGATTCTAATGGAGAGGAAAGTCAGAGACATAAAGTTCTCCATAGAATGTGATAGACACCGCTTGTCACTTCCTGTCAGAACTATCAGGAAGTAAACACAGTAAATTCACTTCCTGTCAGTTAGAACTATCAGGAAGTAAACAGAGAAAATTCACTTCCTGTCAGTTAGAACTATCAGGAAGTAAATACAGTAAATTCACTTCCTGTCAGAACTATCAGGAAGTAAACACAGTAAATTCACTTCCTGATTATTTGAACTGCTTTAAATTTGTAATAAAACATCTGAGAGCAGTGGTCGTGCCCTTGTTTTATTCAGCAGGAAATGCTTTATAAAATATGTGTTTTCATAAATAAAAGTTTACTGCTCCTTTAAACGTGATGGATTTACTTATGAAAATACTGTCCTTCTTTTGCCACCAATTCACGATCTGACAATCTTTTCATTATGGCGACTTTTGGAACATCTCTCCCCAAGTGTTTTTTTCCATGCTGCAATGTACAGGGTGCTGAGAGATGTTTTCATCTACGGTCCCATTTGGCCTTCAAATGCCTTGAGTTTTAATTATGATAATGAATTAAGCTGTTGACATTAAAGCTTTCAAAACAAATTTGACTTTAAGCCATCTGGAAACGAGGCTCTGTCATTTGATAAAAGTGACATCAGATTCACGCTACATCAAGGTATAAAGTGAAAGCTTTCAGACGTTTCCATAACAGCAGCAACATGTTATTTCAGTAATTATTTGGAGAACCATTGCAAATACCATTAAAAATGTTATAAATACTGGGATGTAAGCTGCACTGAGAAAAAAACAGATTTTATCATTTCCACAAGAATAAAATGCTAGGTGTAATTTACGGACTATATATAGAAAAATAGAAAATACATTCTGAAGCAAACCATCTGAACCACAAGGGACGAATGAAAATCCACATTTTACTTAAAGTGGAACTACCACCATAGGTAATATCGCCCTGCAATAATTAGGCAGGTGACGACTAGCTTGAAAGGACAGTAATGTCCCATAAAAACGTTTTATAGTTTTGTAGAGGAGAAGAAAATAAACTGAATGGCACAAACCCTATCTCTCAAACCGCTATGGTTTGAGAGATATAGGCGTTGAAAGCCCCCCCCCCTTCTCCTGATGTCAGCTGTAAAGCCGACAGCAGGAGATTTGAGTTGTACGACTCGAGGAGGCTCTGCAGCAGAGCTGAAATTGCTGTACTGCAAAAGAATTATTTCACTGGAAAGGTCTACAAAGTGTGGTTGCAAACCAGGAACACTTTGTAGACCTTTCCAATTAAGTAATTATTTTCCAATATCGCTATTGCGAATCTGCTGCAGGGCGCAGGCTGGTCCCTGGCCCGGAATCTCCTGCTGTCAGCTAGACACTGACGTCAGGAGAAGGGGAGGGAGGGGGTAACTTTGAATGCCTATATCTCTCAAACCATAGTGGTTTGAGAGATGGGGTTTGTGCCATTCAGCTTATTTTCTTCTCCACTACCAAACTATAAAAAGTTTTAATGGGACATTATTGTCCCTTTAATAATAGTTATATCACCTCTTAGAATGACAAGATTCTATAGAAATCCTTAATCTTCCAAAACTGACAGCCAGGTTAGTGCAGTCTGCATGCCTGCACAATCAGTCCCTTCTGGTTCCTTTCAGAACAGTGCAATACTTCTGAAGGGAAATTGGGACTGACAAGATGTCTGAGCTGATGCCTGGCATCCGGTCTCAGAAAATTAAGGATTTCTATAGAATCTTGTCACTCTGAGAGGTAATATAACTATTATTAAGCTACTCACCACCTACCTAATTATTGCAGGGCGACTTTACCAGTGGTGGTAGTTTCCCTTTAACTGCGGCAAAGTAATGCACTGCAAATCTCTCTAGAATTCAGTAGGTCAAAAGCCGTGATTAAATCAAATGTGCATTTAGGGAGTATTTATTTCTCCACTACGGTGCAGAGATTTCGGACGGAATTCAAGAAACGTGCGGAATCGCTATTTACAGTGTACTTTTAATGGCAAAATGATTAGCACCAAAAAAGTTACAGAATTGAGCACGTTTTTTCAGAATTAGTGAAAGTGTGCATTTTTTTGTGAATGTGTTTTAAAAAGTGGGCGTGGCTTATACATCTGCCATTTTGTGAGAGAATGAGAGATTGTACGTAATTCATTAAAGCAATTAGCACACATTTCCATATGTCTGGGTAATTTGTTGTTAGTTTAGGTGAATTTTACTAAATTCACTGTTAGTTTAGGAAAATTTCACTAACTTTGCAGTTAGTTTAGAAGCATGTGCTATTTAGCATTAAGGCATTAGTATGTTTCTTGTATCATAACGTGACAAATCATAAATGGCACATAAATTCATGGCTTTTAAAAAAATATCAAATGCCCCCTTTCTTCCATTCCGCCCTTCATCGCTAAATATCTCCACCTCTTTGTGCATATGGTCCAGTACGTTTTATAATTCTGCTCATGTGCATTGATGCTTAAAGGAATAGTAATACTTTGTTTTATCTTTATTTTATTTTGTAGGCATTAAAAACATGAAGAACGATATGTCTTACCTCTCAGACCTTTATGGTTTGAGAGATATTCACAAGCAAAGTTTCCCCTCCCGCCCCTTTTACCTAGTGTAAGCCATCTCTTCTCAGATGTGGAATGCAGTCCACAGACCAGACAGATAACAGCAGGGGACAATCTTCTTCCTATGAGAACAATGAAAGCCCTGCCCCCCTTGACAAGTTTTTCAGGTTTTTCCCTTATCTTAATTGAAGTCTGTCCCTCTCTGCAGTCAACCTGGGCACCTCCCTTCTGATCTGGCTGAGCAGTGTTACATCAGTAAAAGTGGCGGGGGGGGATACTTTGTCATTGAATTACTCTTGAACTACAACTCTGACAGAATTGAAATAACACTCACCAAAGTCCAAATACTATGATGATTAATTAGAGCTGCTTTTATTATGAAACATTACTATCCCTTTAAAGACGCACAATACTGTTTTTTTTATGAAAACCTATATGTTATTGTTCTTTTCCTGCTAAGTAAAACAAAGGAACTACCACTGCTGCCAGCTGTTTTATTTAAAAGCTACAACAGTTCAAACTATCAGAAGGTGAGTAAAAGTGTCATTACTTCCTGACAGTTCAAACTGACAGGAAGTGACTCAGCAATTTCTATCACATTTTGTAAGTGAGTCACCTCTCCTATAGAATACAACAGCATAATGAATTTACATCTGACCACAAGGGGGCACTACTAATGTAAAAATACAAACAAACAACAACTGCACCATTTGAAAGTTCCCCAAATTCCCACTGACCCTATTTATTTTACAGAGGAAAATACAAAATAGAGGCAGATTTTAGTTTCTCTAAAACAAATCCAACTTGCCTTAAGATGACAATTTAAAGAGACAGTCAACCTCATGTATACATATTCTTTAAATGCATAATATGTACGGCTAAATAACCTATATTTCATCCTTATTTTTTCATTGTCATTTATTTTTCTTTATACTTTTACGTCCCTGATATTTAGGTCTCCGGAGAGCTTTCAGTAGGAGACGGTTAAAGCAGAGCTATTTATACAATGTTACAGTCTCTATGCAGCTCTGAGTGCTCACTATACTGTAGAGGTGGCTTTTCTACATTGTTTCACTGTCTTTTTTATTACATTGTATATTTTTTGCATTGTAATAATTTCCCTGCAGCACTGAGTGGTCTGCATACTGTAAAATTGGCTTTTCTACATTGTTTCACTGTCTTTTTGTATATTTTTGAAATTATAAAAATATCCTTGGAGCACTGATTGATCTGTATGCTATAGAACCAGCTTTTCTACTTTATTTCAAGGTCTTCTTTTACATTGTATATCTTTTTGCATTGTAATAATTTCCCTGCAGCACTGAGTTTTCCGCATATTGTAGAGGTGTCTTTTCTACATTGTTTCACAGTCTTTCTGTGTCTTTTTTTAAATTGTAATAATATCATTGGAGCACTGAATGGTCTGCATACTGTATGCTGATCTGTATGCTACAAATGCAGCTTTTCTACTTTATTTCACTTTACTGTTTTACAGTGTATATTTTTTGCATTGTAACCATTTCCCCACAACACTGAGTAGCCTGCATACTATAGAGGCGTTTTTTTTTGGGGGGGTTTACATTATTTCACTCTCTTTTTTCTTACATTGGATATTTTTTGCATTGTAACAATTTCCCTGCAGCACTGAGTGGTTTGCATACTGTAAAATTGGCTTTTCTACATTGTTTCACTGTCTTTTTGTATCTTTTTGAAATTATAAATATATCCTTGGAGCACTGACTGATCTGTGTGCTACAAACTCAGCTTTTCTACATTATGTCACTGTATTCTTTTACACTGTACATTTTTTGTATTGTAGCAATTTCCCCACAGCACCGAGTGGTCTGCATACTGTAAAATTGGCTTTTCTACATTGTTTCACTGTCTTTTTGTATCTTTTTGAAATTGTAATAATATCCTAGGAGCACTGAGTGATCTGTATGCTATAGAACCAGCTTTTCTACTTTATTTCAAGGTCTTCTTTTACATTGTATATTTTTTTGCATTGTAATAATTTCCCTGCAGCACTGAGTTTTCCGCATATTGTAGAGGTGTCTTTTCTACATTGTTTCACAGTCTTTCTGTGTCTTTTTTTAAATTGTAATAATATCATTGGAGCACTGAATGGTCTGCATACTGTATGCTGATCTGTATGCTACAAATGCAGCTTTTCTACTTTATTTCACTTTACTGTTTTACAGTGTATATTTTTTGCATTGTAACCATTTCCCCACAACACTGAGTAGCCTGCATACTATAGAGGCGTTTTTTGGGTTTTTTTTTTTACATTATTTCACTCTCTTTTTTCTTACATTGGATATTTTTTGCATTGTAACAATTTCCCTGCAGCACTGAGTGGTCTGCATACTGTAAAAATGGCTTTTCTACATTGTTTCACTGTCTTTTTGTATCTTTTTGAAATTATAAAAATATCCTTGGAGCACTGATTGATCTGTATGCTACAAATACAGCTTTTCTACATTATTTCACTTTACTATTTTACACTGTATATTTTTGCATTGTAACCATTTCCCCACAACACTGAGTAGCCTGCATACTATAGAGGCGTTTTTTTTTTTACATTATTTCACTCTCTTTTTGATTACATTGTATATTTTTTGCATTGTAATAATTTCCCTGTAGCACTGAGTGGTCTGCATACTGTAAAATTGGCTTTTCTACATTGTTTCACTGTCTTTTTGTATCTTTTTGAAATTATAAATATATCCTTGGAGCACTGACTGATCTGTGTGCTACAAACTCAGCTTTTCTACATTATGTCACTGTATTCTTTTACACTGTACATTTTTTGTATTGTAGCAATTTCCCCACAGCACCGAGTGGTCTGCATACTGTAAAATTGGCTTTTCTACATTGTTTCACTGTCTTTTTGTATCTTTTTTAAATTGTAATAATATCCTAGGAGCACTGAGTGATCTGTATGCTATAGAACCAGCTTTTCTACTTTATTTCAAGGTCTTCTTTTACATTGTATATTTTTTGCATTGTAATAATTTCCCTGCATCACTGAGTTTTCCGCATACTGTAGAGGTATTTTTTCTACATTGTTTCACAGTCTTTTTGTGTCTTTTTTTAAAGTGTAATAATATCATTGGAGCACTGAATGATCTGCATACTGTCGAGTGGCTTTCTGCATTGTTTCACTGTCTTTTTGTATCTATTTTAAATTGTAACAATATCCTTGGGGCACTGAACGATCTGTATGCTCCAGAGGTAGTTTATCAACATTGTTTCACTGTCTTTTTTCTTAAATTGCATATTTTCTGCATTGTAACAATTTCTCTGCAGCACTGAATGCTCTGCATACTGTAGATGTGGCTTTTCTACATTGTTTCACTGTATTTTTTGTATCTTTTTAACCCCTTAAGGAACATTGACGTGGCAGGACCGTCACGCTGGTCCGGCACTTAAAGGAGCAGTAAACTTTTATTTATGAAAACACATATTTTATAGAGCATTTCCTGCTGAATAAAACAAGGTCACTCACACTGCTGTCAGATGTTTTATTCAAAATTTATAGCAGTTCAAATAATCAGGAAGTGAATTTACTGTGTTTACTTCCTGATAGTTCTAACTGACAGGAAGTGAATTTACTGTGTTTACTTCCTGATAGTCCTATTTGACAGGAAGTGAATTTACTGTGTTTATTTCCTGATAGTTCTAACTGACAGGAAGTGACTCTGCAGTTTGTATCACATTCTATGGAGAACTGTATGTTTCTGACTTTTCTGACTTTCCTCTCCATTAAAATCTAACAGGAAATCTAATTAGAATTTGACCACTAGAGGGCACTGCTAATGTAAAAAAACATGGGTTTAAACTGTAATGACTCTGGAAATATAAATCTCTCAGCAGTGAGAGTACTCTTATCTTACTCAATAGGAAAATCCCTACAATATATATTTTTTCATAAAAAAAGTTTACTGCTCCTTTAAGGACCAATGACGGTCCTGCCATGTCACATACTTTTACTCACTGCACTCCTGTAGGAGCGCGGTGAGTAATACCGGGGACTGAACTTGATTGCTCCAAGACCAGAGCGATCTCTTTCAGTCCCTCCGTTCAGTGTGCCTCCCCACGTGATCAGTCACATGGGACGACATGTCAAAGTCTTCTATGTGGTCCTTAAGGGACAGCACACTCCGGGACCGCTGGTCCTTAAGGGGTTAAATTGTAACAGTATCCTCAGAGCACTGAGTGATCATAAAGGAGCAGTAAACTTTTTTTATGAAAACACATATTTTATAGAGCATTTTCTGCTGAATAAAACAAGGGTACTCCCATCACTGTCAGATGTTTTATTCAACATTTATAGCAGTTTAAATAATCAGGAAGTGAATTTACTGTGTTTACTTCCTGATAGTTCTAACTGACAGGAAGTGACTCAGCACTTTCTATCACATTCTATGGAGAACTGTATGTCTCTGACTTTTCTGACTTTCCTCTCCATTAGAATCTAACAGGAAATCTAATTAGAATTTTGACCACTAGAGGGCACTGCTAATGTAAAAAAAACATGGGTTTAAATTGTAATAACTCTGGAAATATAAATCTCTCAGCAGTGGGATTATCTTTATTTTACTCAATAGGAAAATCCCTACAATATTTAATGCTATACAGCCAACTCTTCTACTTTATTTTGCTCTTTTTTTCCATTGGACCTTTTTAATATCGTGACACTATCTATCATTAACCCTTTGAGTGCCAGAGGGGGTATGCAAAGCATTACTGCATTCGCACTGTTTTCACTGCCCTACACATAAAGCTCTCTGGACACACATTCAATGAGCTTCCTGTCAGCAGCATAAAAGTGTAAAAATTACTTGTAAATGACAAAAATAATAATAAAACGTAAAGACAATCTGAATTTACATTCTTTGCACATTAAAAATATGCTGTTAAAAGAGAGGCTGAATATCAGTTTAATTCTAGCTCTGTATTCGTACCGACAGACAGCGGCAGGACGCCGACACGTTCTATAAAATACAGCACAGCAAGCTTTCTGCCGGCTTGTTACAGATAACGCTTTGAAGTGTATTTCTGCTTCCTCTGTATTTGTGTTATTGAACCCTGTGTTCTCGATGGAAAACAATTAGAGAAAATTGCAGTAAAAGTACAGACCGATTCTCTTCTAAATCCAAGGATAGGGATTTATAGGTTAGCATAAAAAGAGAGGTCAGAATCCCAGCGGCTGCCATCATTATCTGACTTTCTCAAGCATCATACGCTTGGCAAACCTCATGGATTAAGGGCCATATTCAACAGGCCAAAAAGGTGCCATTCTGGAGTAAACCAACCGCATAGCAAGAAAAAGAAAATTCTCAAAATGACCACTGATCTAAATGGGCCTTTTAACACTTTAATCCTTTCAGTGCAGAGGGGTACGCAATGCATTGCAAAGCAATGCGTTGTGTACCCCTTTGGCACTGAAAGGGTAACACAGTATCGTAGATGATGAGGCTGAAAAAAGACATGCGTCCATCAAGTCCAGCCCATGCCAAAAACACCCCAGTTGATCCAGAGGAAAGCAAAAAAAAAAAAAAAAGCCATTCCCAATTTAGTCCCAAATGGGTAAAAAAAAATTCCTTCCTGATTCCAAATGGTGGTCAGATATTTCCCTGGATCAACAACCTATCCTCATTGAAGCCATCTGTCATAATTCTCAATATTGTTCTGTGCTAGATAGGCATCCATTGCTTGCTTGCATTATCTGCAAGTATAACATCCCGAAGCAAATAATTCAATAGTTTTACCACCCTTACTGTAAAAAAAACCCTGCCTTTGTTTTAGTCAAAAGTGCCTTTCCTCTAGTCTTAGTGGATGACCTTTTGTTCTTAGCTCAGCTCTTTGCATAAATCATTCATTGGATAGATCTTTGTATTGACCTTGAATGTATGTGTAAATGGTAATCATATCACCCCTTAGATGTCTCCTCTCTAATGTAAACAAACCTAGTTTGGCTAGTCTCTCTTTATAACTCAGATCCTCCAATCCCTTTATCAGTTTTGTTGCATGTCCCTGAACTTTCTCCAGTTCAACGTCTTTTTTAAATCGGAACTTTCATGCTAATAAAATTGCAGATGAATATATTACTAACCTAGCGATATGAAAAGTTATACTATCCTTAAGCTCACCAAGTCAGGGATATTGAAGAAAAATCACATCTTCGGGGGGAACCAGAGGACAGACAGCGCAGACATCTTAGAGGAAACGTACCTCTGAGTCCGAGCTAGGTTAGTAATATATTTGGCCGCAATTTTATTAGCATGAAAGTTCTGCTTTAACAACTGGTGCCCAAAATTGTACTCCTTTTTGTAGATGGGGCCTAACCAATGATTTTGTATTGAAATGGGCCAACTAGTAAAAGCACACGTCACAATGGCAACTTCAAAATGTCTCCGGCGTGTTTTGGGCATAATTAAAGTGGAAATACCACCCGACACAATCTTTAGCTTCACTAAGTTCCCATCTGGCGACTAGTTGCTTAGTAGCGTTAGTCGCCAGAATAATTACCTTATTTAATTGATTTCTGCTTTCTTCTATTGGTGACAGGCAGGACGGAGAGCGGACATCTTGCTGATGTGACGTCCGCGCGCCTGCGCTGTCAGTCCCAGCTGGAGCCAAATGGATCCTAGCAACGCCTCCTAGACCCAGCTGGGACTGACAGCGCAGGCGCGTGGACGTCACAATGGCAAGATGTCCGCACTCCGTCCTGCCTGTCACCAATAGAAGAGAGGAGAAATCTATTAAATAAGGTAATTATTCTGGTGACTAGCGCTACTAAGCAGCTAGTCACCAGATGGCGACTTAGTGAAGCTAAAGATTGTGTCGGGTGGTAGATCCACTTTAAAATGTCACCCTAATCATGTTGCAAGCTAAGTAGACGGCTCCATTTCAATACAATACCAGTTTTCTTAACCTCTTAGAGTGGAACTCTCACCTCCCATAAAGTTTTCACTATCTAACTTTCTTTCTCCAATAAAGCCTCAATCCGTTATTTGTTTTTTTTTTTCAATCTGTGATTTCACAAAGATATTAGCTGATGACATCACTGGTGTGATCGTCACTGTACAGCTCAGTGCTGAAAGGCTGTCAATCACCTCCCCTCCCCCTCCCATCTTGTACCTCGTTCCCTCCTCCGTCAGACACAGAAAACTTCACGTGACCTGGGGCGCTGAGTCTCTGAACAAGGGGGCAACGAGGCACAACATGGGAGGAGTAGGGGAGGTGATTGACAGTCCTTTGCTACTGAGCTGTATCTCAGCGATTCTCCGGTGACATCATCAGATAAATCTTTCAATGCTAATATCTCAGTGAGATTACAGATTTAAAAAAAAAACAAAAAAAAAACAGATTGAGGCTTTATTGGAGACCGATATTTATATAGTGATAACTTAATGGGAGGTGAAAGCTTAACGATAAGGGCCGCGTGGTACGGGGGTGGGGTGCAGCACTTTTTTTCCATGTACATGTTCTGCGATTGCAGCTCAGCTTGCATGCGAGCTGCGATCACGAACATCCGTGACGTGCCAGGTCCTTCATGTCCAGACAGGCTAACGGTCCTGGCATGTTACCGGTCATTAACACCTTAACCTTTTGAGTGCCAGAGGGGTACGCAACACACTGCTCTGCAATGCGTTGCGTACCCTTCTGGCACTCAAAGGGTTAATGGCCAGATGCACAAAGCACGGCCGGCAGTTAAGGGCGACAGGGCATTTTTTTTGTCGCAATGGATTCAGGGGTCTCCGAGCAGCATGCAGACGAGTGGGGACCCTGTATTCCATGACGTGCCAAGACCATCACTGGTCATTAAGTGCAGAACCGCCTTGACGGTCCTGGCACGTAAGGGGTCCTTCAGGGATTAAACCTGGATACGTATACACAATGTTCATATCCTATATAATAATTCGCTAAATAGTTTGTAATGACACAGTCATGTGCAGTAGACACTGTCCGTGACGAAGCTGATACAAAGCAGGGCGCTGCGAAATCAGACCGGAGGCGTGGGCAGTCTCTACTGGGCATCACTGCACCGTGACCGGCTGGCACTGTAGCCTGTGTACACGGGCTCTTCAGCTAGTACAGATATAACTGACAAAAGGGGGAAAGCGTAATACAATTACACTGTAAACCAGGCGATGGAATCAATGTATCAGGGCTGTCCTGCACAAGGCCCGTTTATTAACCCTTTGAGTGAAAGAGGGGTATGCTTAGCAATGCTTTGCATACCTCTCCGGCACTCGAAGGGTTAAATTACACCGTAAATTCCCCATAATGCCACTTGCTTCAAGAGTAAAGCCTTGAGGAAGTTAATGGGAGTTTTACTCCTTCTAATATCACTCCCCACACGCACACATCTTACTATGCACAGAAAATCCCAATGGCCACTATGAATTTTTCTTCCTGTGCCATTGCTCCATCAATCTCAGATGTCGGGTCTGTGGAGGAGGACATGACAGGTACTGGCAGATTTTACAACTGAAGCAGGAAGAGTGCATGTCTGCTTACTGCTTTAAAGGGACAGTAATGGCTTAAAATAATAACAAGTAGTATTGTGGATAAGGAAAAAAGAAATCGATCGGTGCAAGTCCTATCTCTCATACCTTTATGGTTTGAGAGACAGCACATTGTAAAGTTCTCCTCTCCCTCCCCTTTCCCTGATGTCAGCGTCTAGCTGAGAGCAGGAGATCGTGGTCTGGGGACCATCAGGCGGCTCTTCAGCAGAGCCGAGATACCAAAATCTAAAAATAACTACTTCATTGGAATGGACTACAACGTGTGCCTGGTTTGCAAGCACACTTTGTAGACCGTTCCAATTAAGTATTTCTTTTTAGATTTTGGTATCTCGGCTCTGCTGAAGAGCCACCGGATGGTCTCCAGACCAGGATCTCCTGCTGTCAGCTAGACGCTGACGTCAGGGAAAGGGAAGGGAGAGGAGAACTTTACAATGTGCTGTCTCTCAAACCATAAAGTTTTGAGAGATAGGACTTGCACCGATCGATAACACCGATAGTAACACTTAATATGCAATTACATAAATATTGTAGGATTTATTATCATGTGTAAAACAAGGGTACTCCCACTGCTGAGAGGTGTTTTATTCAAAAGTTATTCTGGCTCAAACCTGACTTTTTAGCTGCAGTATATAAATCACCTGAAATTGTACCATCCTATGGAAGTTTATTGTCAACTGACCAGAGATGGCCATAAGATGCTGTAAGAACAGCGCCACTGGATTATTTCAGGCCAGTGAGATACTGCAGTTGGATCTCCAGAATTGCTTGTATTTTATGGGAAATTATTAGGAAATATGTTACAGTGAGATAGCTGATCCGTAAAAGCAAACAGGCTGCAGCCAAGTGATCACGGGTGTCCGGTGGAGAGGGCAAGTGAGGGGTCACTTGTCCCCTCCATATAAACATAGGGAATGGGCAGGCTGGTCGGGGGGTCATATTATAGTTTTTACCACCCAAAAAAAATTTCTGCGGACGTTCCTGCAAGTGATTAGTCAATACACAATGTCCAGACTTCGCCCCTCTTCTGACACATCAGCCTAAAACTTTTAAATATAAAAGAAAATTTAGAAAAGAAGCATAAAATGTTTTCTATGGAATCACCCAAACAAAAAAAAATATCAATATTCATCAATCCAATCAGTTTCTACAGAAAGCATATAAACTGCAATCTACTCAACATAATCACTGAAAATCTAATTCACCATATTGTATTCCTGCTCTCACTCCAGCCTGGCAAACGCCTATGTTTGGTTTCATATTTATTGCAGGGAATATCTATCAATAATACCCGTGAGATAAAATTCCTGGAAAAGTATCAGTTATCGGTAATACAGAAACTTAAATTACGTTAATGCTTTGTTCAGAAAAAAATACTGGCATCCGTGTTTAGCTGTAACAATGTATAATGTATCTTCCAACTACGTCTATGTTATTTTAGATGTTTAATCTTTAATCTCCACCTCTGCCGAGCAGAACAGCAGCCGTAAACAGCCACATGAAGCTGTGAGGATCAGTAGTCAGAGTACGACTGAGAACAGTCTTATTACAGCAGGGTGGTAACTAGAACCAGTTGGGGCTATGAGCAGAATCTGAAGTTACACCCCCACCCCCCACGGTGTGGAGCAAGTTTTTAGTCATTTTTATGCACCATCTCAGAACTTCTGTAAAGTCCCAGAGAAAAATGGAATCATGCGGCTACACAGACCCAAGGCTCAGTTTCCCACAGGAGGATCACAGAAGGTCTTCGTGCAATGGAGAAAGTAGGGGAAGAAAAGCAATTTGTATGCAGTGCAAGGGGGGTGCTAAATCATGACTCATGACCCTGACAGTATACATTTTTGTGCCAAATGGGGGTGGGAAGGAGGAGACATCATTGGTGCTCAAAAAAGATTAACTGGATAGGAATACTTAACCTTTTTAGTGTTAGAGTGGTACTCAGTGGAACAGGGTGGGAAAAAGGAGAAGTAGGTGGGAAGTGTTCCTCCCAGTTCCCACCCACTTCTCCTAATCCCCACCCTGTTCCTCCCACTTCCCATCCACATCTCTACCTTCCCACCCTGTTCCTCCCACTTCTCACCCGCTTCTCCTCCTTCCCACCGTGTTCATCCCACTTCCAACCCTCATCTTCTCCTTTCCACCCTGTTCCTCCCACTTCCCACCCACTTCTCCACCTTCCTACTCTGTTCCTCCCACTTCCCACCCTCATCTCCTCCTTCCCACCCTTTTCCTCCCACTTCCCACCCACTTCTCCACCTTCCTACCCTGTTCCTCCCACTTCCCATCCCATTCTCTTCCTGCCCACCGTGTTCCTCCCACTTCCCACCCACATCTCCTCTTACCCACCCCCTTTCTCCCACTTCCCACCCACTTTTCCTCCTTCCCACCCTGTTCCTCCCACTTCTCCTCCTTTCCACCCTGTTCCTTCCACTTCCCTCTTACTTCTCTTCCTCCACACCCTGTTCCTCCTACTTCTCCTCCTCCCTACCCTATTGCTCCTACTTCTCACCCACTTCTCATAATCCCAACCTGTTCCTCCCACTTCCAACCCACTTCTCATCCTTCCTACCCTGTTCTGAAAGGGTTAAATTAAAACATTATTTGGGTCTTCTATGTCTGACCTTTCTCTTCCCAGCACCAACAGGTTCTGCATATTTCTCTGACAACAAGTCCTCCTTCTGCTTATGATAAAATGTTCAGGAAGGATGCTCGAGACAAGAATGAATTGTACCCAGGCACGTGCACACATAGACACCACGGGGGGCTTGAGCACTTGCCCTTTTTTTGTCCAAAGTGCACTCGTGCCCTTTTAACAAAAAACACACACAAAAAAAACCTTGCCTCGCCGCCCGCACTAACCCCCCCACTGCCCAGTCAGGTCTGTGCCTCCTTCAGGACAGACCTGTAGATTCTGCGCTCCCTTGTTGGCTCTTTAGTATTACAGAGCACTGGGAGATGATATCATCTCCCAGCGCTCTGCATGAACAGAAGACCAAGTGGGAGCTCCAGCAGCTACAGGTCTGTGCCAAAGGAGGCACATACAGACCTCTCCTGCCTCTGGATCACCAGGGAAGAGGTAGGAGACGGACACTGGGGGGCAATGTGGAAATGATGGGGCAATATGGATCTGATGGGGGGCAAGATGGAGATGATGGCAATGTAGAGATGATGGAGCAATGTATGTGAGGGTAAGTTGGAGCTGATGGCAATATGGAGCTGATGGAGGCAATATGGAGATGAAGGGGGTAATGTGAGGGTAAGATGGAGCTGATGGGGCAATATGGAGATGATGGGGGCAATGTGAAGGTAAGTTGGAGCTGATCGGGGCAATACGGACATGATACGGGCAATATGGAGCTGATGGGGGCAATGTGGAGCTGATGGGGGCAATATGGAGCTGATGGGGCAATGTGAGGGTAAGTTGGAGTTGATGGGGCAATATGGAGATGATGGGGGCAATGTGGAGCTGATGGGGGCAATATGGAGCTGACGGGGCAATGTGAGGGTAAGATGGAGCTGATGGGGCAATATGGAGATGATGGAGGCAATGTGAAGGTAAGTTGGAGCTGATCGGGGCAATACGGACATGATACGGGCAATATGGAGCTGATGGGGGCAATGTGGAGCTGATGGGGGCAATATGGAGCTGACGGGGCAATGTGAGGGTAAGTTGGAGCTGATGGGGCAATATGGAGATGATGGGGGCAATGTGGAGCTGATGGGGGCAATATGGAGCTGACGGGGCAATGTGAGGGTAAGATGGAGCTGATGGGGCAATATGGAGCTGATGGGGGCAATGTGAGGGTAAGTTGGAGCTGATGGGGCAATATGGAGATGAAGGGGGGCAATGTGGAGATTAGGAGCATTGTGGAGGTGTCCAGTGGAGATGGCCCATGGGGGGGAGGGCACTTCAGATTTCTGTGCCTACAGGCTCCTGAGATGTAAATTCTTTTCTTTTTTTAAATATATATTTTGAATAAATAATTATGAGAAGTGCCCTTTTTTTCATTTGAGCCCCTGCCTCTGTGCACGTCCCGGATTATACCCTTTAGCATCAGTACGTTAATAACTTGAGCGAGAGTAATATATGATTTTGAATAATCCTTATGTGTGCACCAAAGCCTTGTTTTGTCAATCAATACATCCACAATGTACATGCAGTAGAGATTATTAACTATTCCGCACAAAACATGCCCATTCTATTTATTGTTAATGAATCTCCAATATCAGTCAAGGCCGCAGCGCACAGAGCATTAATAAATGAATATAGCTCACAAGAGCCAACAGTCTGCTTTTTCAGATACAAAGAGAAGTAGCCGAGGGCCATCGATAACTTTACCTGAGGCTGAATTGCTGCGACATGTCTAGGGAAGGACGGACCAAGAGAACATACAAGACAAATTTTTGTGCAAGTAGTGGTCATAGATTTATCTATCAACATTAACCCCTTAAGGACCACTGCCGTGCCAGGACCGTCACGGCGGTCCGGCACTTAAGAACCAATGACGGTCTTGGCACGGCATGGAGTTAAGGGCTCCCGGCGCAGCTGCACGCAGCTCCGGAAGCCCTGAACCGGAAGCAATAATAAAAAAAATATGCCCTGTGGTCCGCAAGTGCCGCGCATGCGTGCGTCAGTCCTTAAGGGGTTAAAGGGGAACATTCACCTCTTAAAATCCTTTTACCATATGTTTAGTTATTAAAGTAATATTAGAAAATGTGTGTTTTGTTTTGTTTTTCATTTACGTACGTACTTTTAAAGATATTTAATCGCGGCACGCTGAATCTTTGGTACAGCTCTTCATGACTTCCCAGTGCTACTTAATTCTCCTCCCACCTCCCTCCCAGCTGCCCCAGGGAGCGCGTTCACGCTTCCCTTCAGTGTGGTGTGAATTGCTTCTATCGTTACAGCAAGCTCCTGTTACCATTATACTGAGGTTGCAAGCTCAGTATAATGATAAGCGGAGCTTGCTGTAACAATACAAGCAATTCACACCACACCAAAGGGATACATGAAGGCAGACTGTAGTCCAGTGGCCATCTACTACAGGCCGTAGGACATGCACTTTTTCGACCCAACCGTAAACAAAAATCCAGTTACTAACTGGCAAAGTAAATGCTTTTGGATTTTACCTGCAGTTTCCTGCATTTATTAAGCTCTTGTGATGTCTGCCTTCAGTTTATACTTCCTCACAACATATAATACATTTAACAGTCTGAATGAGAAATCCAACAGGGAACCATTTATACGTTTTCAGATAGCAAAATGTTTCTGTACAGCTATAGACTACACCAGGGTCCCTATATGTCTAGTTTCCTGCGTTTATAGGATGTTCAACTGCATACCTCCCAACATTGCAAACTGCCAAAGAGGGACACTTGTGTTTTAGGGGGTGTGGCTGGTGGGCTGGGCATTAAAGAGAATTTTTAGGCTATTTCATGACCTATTGACACCTCTTTGTGTATCCTAATAAGTGACTTATAATAAGACCAAATTTGATTTACACAGACTAATTTATAAACACATCTACTGATGTTTACACAAACAATAACGTGAGTTTTATTGCTGTAGAGCAGTATGATACACTTATATACACACCACACAATCTGATTTCCTAAAAAGAGGGACATCAGGGTGGGAAAGAGGAACAGAGGGATTTGGGTCTAAAAGAGGGGCTGTCCCTCCTAAAGAGGGACACTTGGGAGGTATGCAACTGCAAGGGAAAGACCCCATTGGTTTCTAGTGTCCAACAGCAAGAGAGAGGCAGAGATTGCCTATCATTCTGACAGTCATAAGCAGAGAACAAATCTCTCTCGATAACGAGAACTGAAGAGTTGAGGATAAAAGACCAGATGGATTTAACGTGGGTAGAAAGGTCAGTGAGACTGAAAATGAAGTGCCTTTCCACCTATCCCCTTAGGAATTGTGACAGATTTGTATGCCTTTGTCCTATATCCATCACCACAATAACAGTTTCATATCCTTAAGGCAATGCTAGCTGACATATACTGAATTCACCAGCAGCCAGTTTGAAGACTTTATATCTGGGTAAAAAAATGACACCATCTCCAAACAGCACCTCCAGAAAGTTTGGATTTAAAGGGGAATTATCACCTCTATACAAGTTTATCTTATTGCCATCCTTATACACAGATAAGCTTTAATCGTTGGTTGTTGTTTTTTTGTTTTTTTAATGCATGCTTTTGCGAAATTTATATTATTAAAAGTGAGCCGTGGCCTTACTGCTAGACAGACTGCAGTTACATATCTGTACCGCAGTCATTCCATCTTCTTCTGTTCCCTCCCCAACTATTGTCGCTTTCCAGCCAGCTTACATCGGAGGAGGATGGAACATGACAATACGACTGACAGGCTTCTGTGCAGAGCTGTAACCACACTCTGTCTGGAAATAAGGCCCAGGCTCATTTTTAACCCCTTAGTGACAGCCGCGTGTGTACGCAGCTGTCACCTTAACGCCTGGCTAACATTTTTTTTTTTTTTTTTTTTTACTAAATGATTCCGGCTAACGCCCGGCTAACATTTTTTTTTTTTTTTACTAAATGATTCCGGAGTCCCAGAATGGCGTGCAGCCGCATGGAGACCCGGACTTCCGGGACTTACCAGGTACGTCCTCTGTCACTAAGTGACAGTTTTTGCGGGATGTACCTGGTAAGTCCATTGTCGGGATGGGGTTAACAATTTAAATTTCGCAAGATCGTGCATTAAAAAAAAAAAAAAAAAAAAAAAATGTGATTAGAGCTTATCGCTATATGAGGATGGCAATTAACTTGTACAGGGGTGGTAATTTCCCTTTAAATACCCAGTTATGTTTTATTATATAAGATAAATACACATGCACACACACACACATTTTATATATAATATATACATATATGACTAAAGATCAGACCACAGAATGCAAGTTTATTGCTGACTTTGGAGAAATGATGGTCATTAACTGTAATCCAACTGTAGTTCTGCATGGGAATTTATGGCAACAGCTCCAACTAGTGGTGACTATTCATAAACTGAATTTTGATTTAAAATACAAAACAATCTCTCTTTTCTCTTCTTCTTTGCTAACTTTATCCTTCTCTTCCCTTATACTGTAGCCTTCTTACACTGCATTATGGGATGGTGGATTATAAGTACTACTGTTCTCAGGCTGTGATGTACTCTTGTTGTGCCCATTATTGTATACCTGTAATTTCATGTCTGTATTTTTTTCTGCCTTCCTCTAATGCCTTCTTTTCTTCAATAAAAATAAAAAAAAAATACAAAACAAAAAAAATCAAATATGTAAATTAATATTAACTGTTTCTTTACTCAGCAGAAAAAACCTATAATACACAGTATTTCATAGCAACACATTATTATATCTTGGATTCTACATTAATCTAAAAACCATTGTTAAGTAATGTGTTGAAGATCTCTTTAGCATTAGGTGGATTAAGAGTCGTATTTAACCTAAAGAGAGTGTTTGTCTCTGTGCATATGGTGCTTATGTTATCAATGACAGAATTCCCATGCGGCAGAGCAGGCAACCGTCTAAGGCACCAAAGTCTGCAGCGACTCAGCCTTGCTGGCCCTGCCTAGTGTGCTGAGTTGTGTGTGGACAATACACATCAGTTTATATATTTCTAAAATGTCCATTCTATATACTCATTTGGCCTGTTTACTTACTGGTTTATATATTGCTTTAATGTCCATTTTATATAAGAATTTGGGCAGTTTATATATACACTGTAATTCAAACAAAGAAAGTGTTTTGCTCTTAGGGTTGCCACCTTTTCTTCAAAAAAATACCGGCCATGGCATTCCCTCCATAGACTTAACATTGGACAGAAGCCAATTTTTTACAGGTCTGCCGGTAAAATACCAGCTGGGTGGCAACCCTATTTGCTCTAGGGCATGGTGGCCTCTCAGTGGTGCTGAAGTCATGTTTTTTTGCTCCTATGTGCCATTGCAGAGAGGAAATCTCCATTTCCATATAAGACAGGTCCCACCCACAGACACTAAAGCTCCAAAATGTGAGGCAAATCCTCTCTGCACGAGAGAAACAGCAAAACAACAGATGTACATTTTGGCCTATGTGGGCCTCATCAGTGTGGTGCTGCTGATTCCCTCTAGGAACATGGAAAGCAAGGACCCATGCCTGGGATGTCCTTCCAGTTTAAGGAGGCCTACACACAAAGAATGTGATGAGTACCCACAAAGAACAAACACTGATGTAAGTGAATTCCAGGCATGGTTCCCTTGTACTACATGTTCCTAGAGGGAATCAGCTGCACCACACTGATGAGACCCACACAGGTCAAAATGTATGTCTGTGGTTGTGCTTTTCCCTCATGCAGATATGATTTGCTTGACATTTATGAGCTGGACTGTCTGTTGATGGGACCAGTCTGATATGTAATTTTCCTCTCTGCAATGGTTCATAGCAGTGAAAAAAGAGGATTTTAGTCTGACCTGTTAAATCCTTTTCTCTTAGTCCATACAGGTTACTGGTAACTCTGGGATATTCCCTCTGGCCTACATATTTCCTCCCCTTCCCAGCTGACCCAGGAAGCGCCTTGACGCTTCCCTTCGGTGTTCTGTGAACGGCTCCTAAAGTCACAGCAAGCTGCGATTAGCATTATACTGAGGTTGCAGTAGTAGTATTACTGAGGTTGCAACCTCAGTATAATGCTAATCGCAGATTGCTATAACACTAGGAGCAGTTCACAGCACACCGAAGGGAAGTGTGAATGCTCTCCCGGGGGCAGCTGGGAGGGAGGTGGATTAATCCATTCCCACTTTTAAAGTGATAGTAATACATTGTTTTATCTTTATTTCATTTTGTAGGCATTAAAAAAAACATGAAGAACGATATAAGTCTTATCTCTCAGACCTTTATGGTTTAAGAGATATTCACAAGCAAAGTTTCCCCTCCCGCCCCTTTTAACTAGTGTAAGCCATCTCTTCTCAGATGTGGAATGCAGTCCATAGACCAGACAGATAACAGAAGGGGACAATCTTCTTCCTATGAGAACAATGAAAGCCCTGCCCCCCTAGACAAGTTTTTCAGGTTTTACCCTTATCTTAATTGAAGATTGTCCCTCTCTGCAGTCTACCTGGGCACCTCCCTTCTGCTCTGGCTGAACAGTGTTACATCAGGGGCGGGAGGGGGATACTTTGTCATTGAATTACTCTTAACTACAACTCTGACAGAATTGAAATAACACTCTCCAAAGTCCAAATACTATGATGATTAATTAGAGCTGCTTTTATTATGAAACATTACTATCCCTTTAAGACAGCTTTTTTCCTTTGACAGATATTGCGGAACTGGATGCAAACAAATACGGTAAAGTGTATGAGAACGGACGGACCGTGGCGTAAGACCTTTTTTATTCTGATTACAGACAATTTCAGTTACCACCACTTTTTGAACATCTCACCCTAAATCCGTATTCTACCTCTGGAATATCTTTAGATGTTGTTAAACTACAACACTCGTCATCCTCAGCTGGCCATTGGCTGAGGATGATGGAAGCTGTAGTCCAACAGCAACCTGAGTGCTAAAGGTTGATCAGACCTGTTGACCCTTGTAGACAAGAGGCAAGTATATTAGATACACGGCTCAGTAGCTGCATTGAGTTTCATTATAAATTGTTCTGGCTTTGGAACGCAGAAACCCTATAACTTGTCCTTCTTTTGACATCAGCTGCCATTATAGATTGCAGTCATAAAGACCAATCTGCGATTTCAGGTGAACAGACCAATACATTACACAATAAACCTCGATGAATGTCTGTCTGGCTTCCTATTATAAAAATGGAACCGCGCATCCTGGGTGATTGCCTTTTGACGAGCATGAAGAATTCACCTAGATCCTATTCGATGTATGATTTGTATACAGCAAAAATACAAATATATTAGCTTTCTTCACCACAATAAAATTCTGGTGAAGGTACTTAAAGAAGCAGTACACTTTTTATGAAAACAATATATATTGTAGGGTGTTTCCTGTTGAGTAAAATAAGGGTACTCCCACTGCTGATAGATGCACATTTCCAGAGTCATTACATTTAGGATTGCCACCTTTTCTTCAAAAAAAATACCGGCCGTGGCATTCCCTCCATAGACTTAACATTGGACAGAAGCCAATTTTTTACCGGCCTGCCAGTAAAATACCGACTGGGTGGCAACCCTAATTAAACTTTAAACCTGTGTATTTTTTACATTGGCAGTGCTCTCTAGTGGTCAAATTCCAATTAGTATTCTGTTACATTCTAATGGAGAGGAAAGTCAGTGACATACAGTTCTCCACAGAATGTGACAGAAACTGCTGAGTCACTTCCTGTCTGTTAGAACTTCCAGGAAGTGAAAGCACTGTAAATTCATTTCCTGATTATTTGAACTGTTACATAATTTGAATAAAACAACTGATAGCGGACTGACTGACTCGGCAGGAAAAGCTTTATAACACACAGGTTTTCATAAAAAAAGTTTACTGCTCCTTTAAAAGGATAGTAATGTTTCACAAAAACAGCAACTCCAATTGATCTTCACGGTATTTGTGCCATGGAGAGTGTTATTTCAGTACTGTCAGAGTTGTAGTTCATGAGTAATTGACTGATAAAGTATCCCCCTCCCACCCCTTTTACCTAGTGTAAGCCGCCTCCCCTCAGATGTCGAATCTGGTCACTTGACTGGACAGATCAGAGCAAGGGACAATCTTATATTGTGAACATAAGGAAAACCCTACCCCCCTTGACAGGTTTTTCCTTATGATCATTGAAGACTGTCCCTCTCTGTGATCCATCCGGACAATCTTGCTGCTCTGACGTGAGCAGTGTTACATCAGTAAAAGGGGTGGGAGGGGGATACATTATCATTCAATTACTCTTGTACTACAACTCTGACAGTAGTGAAATAACACTCTCCATGGCCCAAATACTATGAAGATTAATTGGGGCTGATTTTATTGTGAAACATCACTAACCCTTAAAAGACTGAGGTTAGACATTAAGGGCCAAATTCTATTGCAGGTGCTAAATGTTAACACCCGTTTTCTCAAATATTTTCCTACTGAAGTCTATGAAGAAAACTGGAGTTAAAAGAACAGTGTGGCAAGACACAATCTACTACTTCGTTCCTCAGTGGGCTTGTGTTTGGGACACTGAGGGTGTTGGTCTGTGTTGCTTTGTGTTCAAGTAGTGTTACACATCGTTATATAAAGATGACATCATAATATCGCTAATTAGGCATCTCTGTACATTTCTTTGCCACTCAAAGAGCTCATTTGCTTATTAGGCATTATTTTCACTCTTCTGGCAGTTATAAGGTTAAAAGGAATTTGCAACAGTGTTGCAAAGTATGGTTGTCAGTAGAAAATTCTTTGCTCTAAAAAAAAAAAGAGAAGCAATTACGGCTTGGAATGAAGTCCCACACCTTTAGCTATCTGACATGTAGACTCAATCCCTCTTAAATTTGTTCTTGATCTCCTGTCTCCTCCGTGGATAGAAATCTCATCCCCTTTCTTCTCACTTTATCCAGCTTATTTTCTTTGAACAAAAGGAGAAAGAAATTGCTTACCCCTTAAACCTGCTGTTTTAATGCCGTCAAAAAGTGAAACTTAACTCTACAAGAACCAAAGGCGTGTGCAGCTAGCTCAAGCGGTTAAGCTAGAGACAGAGATTTTCCTAGTGAAATGTTTACCTCCCTTCTGCTCTGGCTGAGCAGTGTTACATCAGTAAAAGGGGCAGGAGGGGGATACTTTGTCATTGAATTACTCTTGAACTACAACTCTGACAGAATTGAAATAACACTCTCCAAAGTCCTAATACTATGATGATTAATTAGAGCAGCTTTTATTATGAAACATTACTATCCCTTTAAAGCAGCTAGGCCCACTTCCTCTTTGCCCTTGTGTTGTTTCTGGCTGCAAGTGTGCTCTACTGTGTTCCTGATTATCCGTGCATGATCTGGCTTCCTCTGACATTCCTTCTGGCTCCTGACTCCTGGCTTGTTCCTGACATCGCTGACCTATGTATTCCTGACCCCTGCTTGTCTGAGTACCCATCTCGGTTCCTGACCCCGTCTTTCTTTTGGCTTACGCTCCTGGATCACAATTTTGCTTTGGTTATTTTAATAAATGTGTTTTGCACTTCACATTTTTGTATATGTCTGGTTCCTGGTCCCTAACATTGGCATATGGTCCTCGGATAGTGGTTCCTCTTCAAATTATGTTGGTTATCCTCTCCAGTCATTGTTGTTTTTATCACGGTGCCCGTGCTCCCTTGTTTTTGTTTTCCTGTCAGTTATCCTGTGTAGTGCTCTCATTGGTTGCCCTGTGTTGAGCCCGCCCAGTATGGCCTTTATATACTGGGCTCCTGCAACCACATGGTGCCCTTTCGTGGTGTTCCTGTACCAGTGCTAACTTACTGCTCAGTGTTCCCAGTGTACCGACTTGGCCTGCCTGACTACTCTTCAGTTCCTGCTCCTGTGTACCGACCCGGATTGCCTGACTACTCTTCAGTGTCTGCTCCTGTGTACCGACCCGGCCTGGCTGACGTTCCTGTTCCAGTGTACCGACCCGGACCGGCTGACGTTCCTGCTCCTGTGTACCGACCCGGACCGGCTGACGTTCCTGCTCCTTTGTTCTGCCGAAACGCATGTCGGGGCTTAGATGGTGTGCCCATGCAGGGGGGACTTGCTGGTCATTTTGGAATTGGACAGACATTTTGGGCGGGATTAGAACACAGGAGCAGGAATGTCAGCCGGTCCGGGTCGGTACACAGGCGCAGGAACGTCAGCCAGGCAGGAGCAGGAACTG
The DNA here is from genome assembly GCA_037306005.1 of Rhinophrynus dorsalis. NCBI lineage: Eukaryota > Metazoa > Chordata > Amphibia > Anura > Rhinophrynidae > Rhinophrynus > Rhinophrynus dorsalis. The sequence goes on along the minus strand of CM074722.1, from coordinate 496,556,163 downwards.
ATGAGTAGTCAGACAGGCCAAGTCGGTACACTGGGAACACTGAGCAGTAAGTTAGCACTGGTACAGGAACACCATGAAAGGGCACCGTGTGGGTGCAGGAGCCCAGTATATAAAGGCCATACTGGGCGGGCCTAACACAGGGCAACCAATGAGAGCATAACACAGGATAACTGACAGGAAAACAAAAACAAGGGAGCACGCGCACCCTGATAGTTTTACCATTAAATTGTTGTACATTTGGATATAAGACCATGAGTGTGCAGTCTAATATATATTATATATACAAAAATACTCAAAGTATTTTTGTATATACACCTTATGGGATGTGCACCATCTTAAGTATTGAATTGGTTTTGTGGGAGTGGCACTGGTATCTGAGGTACAGCTCTCAGGACTATCGTTACCTCAAGCTCCGGTAAGCATTATACTGAGGTTGCAGTAGTAGTATTACTGAGGTTGCAACCTCAGTATAATGCTTACTGGAGCTTGGGGTAACGATAGCAGCCATTCACACTTCACCGAAGGGAAGCGTGAACGTGCTCCCTAGGGCAGCTGGGAGGGAGGTGGGAGGAGAATTAAATAGTCCTGAGAGCTGTGCCGCAGATACCAGTGCCGCATAATGCGGAAGTGCCCAGGTTGGAGCTTAAATATCTTAAAAAGTACATAAAGTAAAAAAAAAAAAAAAAAGCACGTTTCCTAATAGGGCTTACCGTAAAATCTCAGGTATAATACGCACCTGTGTATAATACGCAGGTGTATTATACCCAAGATTTTAGGGTATATGCACCCTTGTTTTCCTCTCTTATGAAAAAAAAAAAATTAAGCCTTCCAGACCCCTTCCCTCCCTCCCCCGGCGCTATCCGATTCTAAAACGCCACTTACTTTCTTCAAAAGACAATTCCCCGCATTTTCAACATTATCAGGAAACATGTAAACGAAGTGAATCTTCCCCTGCGGGCGGAACGCTTCTATTCACCGCCCGCTTCCTTTCGGCTATGATACTGCCCTGTGAGGACCTTCAGATTCTCCCAGGGCATTACCATTGGCTGGATCAGGTAAGTCCTGAAAGCCAATTGAAGGAATCGGGCGGCGAATGCAAGCGTGCCGCCCACAGGGGACGATTCACTTCGTTTACATGTTTCCTGATAATGTTGAAAATGCGGGGACTTGTCTTTTTAAGAAAGTAAGTGAAATTTTAGAATCAGATAGCGCCGGGGGAGGGAGGGAAGGGATCTGGCTGGCGTAATTTTTTTTTAAATAAAAAACTCTTGCGTATAATATGCACCCCCCACTTCACATAAGGTGAAGTGGGGTGAAATTGTGCGTATTATAACCGAGATTTTACGGTATATGGTTAAACATGTAAAAACTTTTTTTGATATGAATTTTCCGCTTTAACATTTGGCGTGCTTTTACTTGGGTCACTCATCAGTTGCACACTTCTTACAATGGTATTGCCGGGGAAGGGGGAGACACAGGAGAATGTGAGCACAGAACACAGGCGCTAGAGTTCTGTCACTCCTGTCTGAAGATCCTGTACAGGTCACAGGGGATAATACCTGACACATTTCACACATCAGAGTTTAATCACATGGTCTCGTCTGTAGTTAGTATATTTAAAGCCACAGATATCAATCAAATGCTGGTGTGAAAAATATAGTGTAACCATTTAAAAGGTGAGACCCACGTACTAAAATTAATCATTGACATTCTGGAGCAAACCAGCTTCACCACAGGGGACAAATGAAACATTCTCATTGGTTTAAATGGTGCTTTTCACCCCTTAATTATTATGGAGGTCTCCAACACATTGTATGTTGTAGACCTCTCTGGGAATTAAATGAGTTAAAAGCCCCATTTAAATCAATGTGAATATGGGGAATTTTTACTTGACCCCTTATATGGCAAATGGTTTGCACCAGAATTGATCCAGTTCTTAGCACACCTGCCACACGATGTCCTTAAAATTAATTATAACATACAGAAAAACATAGTAAGCTCAGCTGCATGAAACGCGTTAGCTCATATCTTCCGCAACCCTGTTTTTACTGTGAAACGTGATTCTTCTTGCGAGCTCAGAGCAGGGCGCTCCAAATTCAGACCGGGGTCCTCTCTGCGCACCTACTTCCAGCCAACGGACAGCTAGAAACCACAAGGGGGCAGTATTTTCAACGCCCATTAATGCAGGCGTAACAGGAGAGCATTGCCAATCAACAGCAACATCACCAATATGGCAGTGCTCTCCCTATGAGCACTGGACAGCAACCAAGGGATTGTTTGGGCATGAAAAGTTATTTCTAAACACTAATAATGTACTTTTCCTTAATTGTGCTATGGAACAAATCAATGGGGGTTGAAACACATGTAGGTGACAGTTCGGCTTTAAAATGCAACTATCATCCATGTTATATTGAGCTCCAAATACTAATAATAATAGTGATATGCATTTATGCTCTTGTAATTTCAATAATAATTGCAGCATTAGTGAAAAATAGACTTTTAAAGGCAGACAGGCATTGGCAGGGATCTTGTTGTAGGCGCTCTCTGCTCCTGTGACGTCAGTCCCTTCCGGTGCCTTAAGGTAACCACTGAACTCTCCAGTCATGGAGCAGAAGGGGACAGACAGAGCAGACACAAACAGGGCCAGATTTGCCATAAGGTAGAGTAGGCATCTGCCTACAGGCGCACCCCACAGAGGGGCACCTGTCATTGTAATCAATTATTTTTTTTATTTTATTTTTTTAAATATTTTCATTCACCCTACCCGCTGCCTGCCTGCCGCCCAGTGAGATCCTGCTGTTGCTCCCTTTGTAGCTCTTTAGTAGTGCAGAGCGCTGGGAGATGACATCATCTCCCAGCGCTCTGTATTCCTATAGAGAAGACCGTGCGGGAGCAACAGGAGCTACAGTTCTGTGCAGAAGCAGGCAAAGACTTTTCCTGCCGCTGGACCACCAGGGAGGTAGGAAACGGGGCAATATGGAGCTGATGGTGCAAGTTAGAGATGATGGGGGTAACGTGAGTGCTAGTTATAGCTGATGGGGGCAATGTGGAAATGATGGGGGTAATGTGAGGGCAAGTTGGAGCTGATGGGGGCAAGTTGGAGCTGATGGGGGTAATGTGAGGGCAAGTTGGAGCTGATGGGGCAAGTTGGAGCTGATGGGGGTAATGTGAGGGCAAGCTGGAGCTGTTGGGGACAAGTTGGAGCTGGTGGGGGGTAATGTGAGGGCAATATGGATATGGGGGGTAATGTGGAGATTTGGAGCATTGTGGAGGTGTCCAGTGGAGATGGCCAATGGGGGGGGGGGGTGCTTCAGATTTTTGTGCCTACAGGCTCCGGAGATGTAAATCCAGCCCTGGACACAAAGACGCCTATTTTTCACTAATGCTGCAATTATTATTGAAATTACAAGAAAGCAGATGCATATCACTATTATTATTATTATTATTATTAATATTTGGAGCTCATTTTAATGTGGATGATAATTCCTCTGTAAGAGTAAAACAAAGTATGGCAGTTTGTACTGTTTCATATTTACATATCTTCAATTTGTTCCAACTGATGCTACAAACAAAACAGCTTCCCCACAGGACAGATTTTACATTCCCGTTAATTTAAAAGGAGCTCTTAACCCTTTGAATGCTAGAAATTTGAGGGGGTTAAAAAGCCCCATTTAACCCCTTAACGCCCGAGGACGTACATGTACGTCCCGAGCAGATGTCCCAGGTGGACAGAGGACATACATGTACGTCCCGGAAGTCATTCAGTAGAATGAAAAAAAAAATGATCGGCGGGCGATAAGTGCCAGTCACTAAGGGGTTAAATCAGTAACAATTAGACGGATTTATATTTGTTTCCTACGACACAGTTGGGTTGGTGCAGACTTGTACCATGTTGCATCTAGTCATCCATTTCGTTGTATACATTTTTGACATTTGCGTTTATTTTAGTTGCTCGTTGGCATGAGATTCACGTCTCGTCCTCGGATCAAGCTAGCGGAATGAAACAGCGGCTGGATACAATTTTAATTTTTCCTGTGATGCTAATTATTGTCAGACATCCAATAATTTGGAGATGAATGTTCAACCACTTATAGCATCAGCAGCTGTTGAGTGCATGTCAACCTGTGTATTTTTTAGTTATAAATTAAGTTAACGTTCAAAAAGTTCCCTGACGAGCAACAGCTGAATGAGATGTCTTCTCTTCAACTTTAAGAATACCTCTGCATATTATTACGGGAAGGCCTTACCTTCCTAATGAATCATTACTTAAGCCAATGAGGATATAAAATAACAGTTATTGGCTCTTTATTTAAAGTGAAAGTAACGCTTAAAGGAGCAGTAAACTTTTTTTATGAAAAAATATTTATTGTAGGGATTTTCCTATTGAGTAAAATAAAGATACTCCCACTGCTTAGAGATTTATATTTCCAGAGTTATTACAGTTTAAACCCATGCTTTTTTATATTAGCAGTGCCCTCTAGTGGTCAAATTCTAATTAGATTTCCTGTTAGATTCTAATGGAGAGGAAAGTCAGAAAAGTCAGTGACATACAGTTCTCCATAGAATGTGACAGAAACTGCCTGTCACTTCCTGTCAGAACTATCAGGAAGTAAACTCAGTAAATTCACTTCCTGTCAGTTAGAGCTATAAAGAAGTAAACACAGTAAATTCATTTCCTGTCAGTTAGAACTATCAAGAAGTAAACACAGTAAATTCACTTCCTGTCAGAACTATCAGGAAGTAAAGCACAGTAAATTCACTTCCTGTCAGTTAGAACTATCAGGAAGTAAACACAGTAAATTCACTTTCTGATTATTTAAATTGCTATAAATTTTGAATAAAACATCTGACAGCGATGGGAGTGACCTTAAATGAACTACAAAATATGTGTTTTCATAAAAAAAAGTTTACTGTTCCTTTAATATGCTAAAAAAAAAATGTAGTGTACGGTTTATCCTTCTGAATAAACTAAAGATATGACAACTTCCGAGTGGTGTTTTATTCAAAAGTTTTTGCAGCTCCTCTGACTTGCATTTTTAAGTGCAATATCTCAATGGCCTGAAATTTTACAGTGGCGCTGTTGCTATACCATCCTATCGACAGCTCTGCTCACATGACCATAAATCTCCATGGAATGGTGTGGCAACAGCGCCACTGTACAATTTCAGGCCATTGAGATATTGCATATAAAAATGCAAGTTTGAGCTGCAATAATTTTTGACTAAAATATCTCTTAGTAGTTGGAGTACCCTTATTTTACTTTGAAGGGTTAAGAGGCAGGAAGAGCAACCGGAGAAAACAGAGAAGAAGAGGAGAGGTCGGGTTTGGTAGAGAGTGTGCAGAGCGACAATCCAGGATGCAAAGGAAGGGAAGATATATGCTAAGGCAGGCAGGAGAGGAAAATGGTGGAGGAAGATAAAGGGAGTGCGTCCGCTCCTAGAGAGAGCTGGGAAGGGAGGTGAGAACTCATTTGCAGAACAGGGGACGTCCTGCAGAGCAGTGCGATACAACTTGTACCACAGAAAGAGTAACTGGTGACATCACTGGGTCATTTTTAACCCTTTGAGTGCCAGAGGGGTACACAACGCATTGCAAAGCAATGCGTTGTGTGCCACTCTGGCACTCAAAGGGTTAAAAACCAATATCTAATAAACTATTGCAAAAAACAAACAAAAAAAAACCACATAGACAATTTTAAGTTACATCAAATGACATAACGAGTTTTGAGGGGTGAATTTTCCACTTTAACGGGAGGATTATTTGGCATATGTAGCTTAGTAAACTGACTATGGCAGGCATGGGGTTTTAACACTTTTGAGTGCCAGAGGGGAACGCAAAGCATTGCAGAGCAATGCACTGCGTGCCCCTCTGGCGCTCAAAGGGTTAATATCAATCCCATCTCCTGATATAACGTGGAATCGTACATTCACCAAAATGAACTTAGTGTGATACATCCAATGCAGGGTTATCTTTCCGTCTGAAAATGTATTTTACATTTTAGCTCAACTCAAATGGACTGAAATAGTAACGTATCCTTGCGGTACGTCATAAGACATTTTATCTTTCTGCCTCTGTCCTACAACACTGATCCGAGATGTGATTTCACCTAGACTAGTATAATAATTCCATTCATCAGGTCCACTGAACTATCTGGACTCCTCTGCAGTTTGATGGACTGCAAATTTACTAGTGGGCGGTACCAGCCCAGACTCCAGTAATGGACGCAAACAGTCCTGCAGTATTATTATCCCACATCCAATGTCCATCTGTAGAGAGATTTAGGGAGCCAAAAATCCAGTTTTATCCTTTGTGAAAATGTTGCAGATTAAGTTAAAAAAAAAAAAGACAGTTCTTTACCTGCCAATGTATAATCTTCCTTTTATACATTTAGGTGCTAGAGAGGTCACACTCAATCTAACAGAACATTTAAGTACAAAAAAGCATTAAAAAAAACAGTGGATATTTAACTTAAGTTGTTTTTTTTGTTTTTTTTTAAGTCAGTGTCAAAGTTTTATCTCATGTCATCTCATGGTGGTTAAAGGAGAAGTAACGCCCCTAATAGCACCCACACACACACACACACACACACACACACACACACACACTTGACTTGCTATGGCCAGAAGGAGAGAGGGAGGAAGGGAAGGAAAGAAAGAGGGAAGAGAGGACGGAGGGAGGAAGCAAGGAAGGAAAAAAGTGAGGGGGGGAGGAAGGAAGGTAGAGAGAGGAAGGAGGGAAGGAGAGAGGAGGAAGGAAGGGATGGAGGAAGGGAAGGAAGGGAGAAAGGGGATATAGGGAGAAAGGGAAGGAAGGAAGGAGGGAGGAAGGGAAGGAAAGAATAAAGGGGATATAGGGAGAAAGGGAAGGAAGGAAGGAGGGAGGGAAGGAAGGGATATAGGGAGAAAGGTAAGGAAGGAAGGAGGGAGGGAGGGAAGGAAAGAATAAAGGGGATATAGGGAGAAAGGGAAGGAAGGAGGGAGGGAAGGAAGGGATATAGGGAGAAAGGTAAGGAAGGAAGGAGGGAGGGAGGGAAGGAAAGAATAAAGGGGATATAGGGAGAAAGGGAAGGAAGGAAGGAGGGAGGGAAGGAAGGGATATAGGGAGAAAGGGAAGGAAGGAAGGAGGGAGGGAGGAGGAAAGAAGGGATGGAGGAAGGGAAGGAAGGAATGTAGAGAGAGGAAGGAGGGAAGGAAGGAAGGAAGGGATGGAGGAAGGGAAGGAAGGGATAAAGGGGATATAGGGAGGAAGGGAAGGAAGGAAGGAGGGAGGAATGAGGGAAGTAAGGAAGGAGGGAGGGAGGAGGAAGGGAAGGAAGGGATAAAGAGGACACAGGCAGGAAGGGAAGGAAGGAAGAAAGGTACAGAGGAAGGAAGGAGGGAAGGAAGGAAGGGATAGAGGAAGGAAGGGAAGGAAGGAACGCAGGGAGAGAGGAAGGATGGAAGGGAAGGAAGGGAGGAGGGAAGGGATAGAGGGGATAGAGGGAGGAAGGAAAGGAAGAAGGGAAGGAAGGAAGGAGGGGAGGAAGAAGGGAAGAAAGGAAGGGAGGGAGGGAGGGAAGGAAGAGGGGAGGAAGGAGGGAAGGAAGGGAGGGAGGGAAGGAAGAAGGGGAGGAAGGAGGGAAGGAAGGGAGGGAGGGAAGGGAGGAAAGGAAGAAGGGAAGGAAAGGAGGAGGGGAGGAAGAAGGGAAGAAAGGAAGGGAGGGAGGGAGGGAAGGAAGAAGGGGAGGAAGGAGGGAAGGAAGGGAGGGAGGGAAGGGAGGAAAGGAAGAAGGGAAGGAAGGGAGGAGGGGAGGAAGAAGGGAAGAAAGGAAGGGAGGGAGGGAGGGAGGGAGGGAAGGAAGAAGGGGAGGAAGGAGGGAAGGAAGGGAGGGAGGGAAGGGAGGAAAGGAAGAAGGGAAGGAAGGGAGGAGGGGAGGAAGAAGGGAAGAAAGGAAGGGAGGGAGGGAAGGAATAAGGGAGGAAGGAGGGAAGGAAGGGAGGGAGGGAAGGAAGAAGGGGAGGAAGGAGGGAAGGAAGGGAGGGAGGGAAGAAGGGAAGGAAGGGAGGGAGGGAAGAAGGGAAGGAAGGGAGGGAAGGAAGGAAGGGAGGGAGGGAAGGAAGAAGGGAGGAAGGAGGGAAGGAAGGGAGGGAGGGAAGAAGGGAAGGAAGGGAGGGAGGGAAGGAAGGAGGGAAGGAAGGGAGGGAGGGAAGGAAGAAGGGAGGAAGGAGGGAAGGGTGGAAGGGAAGGAAGAAGGGAGGAAGGAGGGAAGGAAGGGTGGAAGGGAAGGAAGAAGGGAGGAAGGAGGGAAGGAAGGGTGGAAGGGAAGGAAGAAGGGAGGAAGGAGGGAAGGAAGGGTGGAAGGGAGGGAGGGAGGGAAAAATGAAGGAAAGAAAGAAGGAAGGAAACAAGGAAGGGAAGAAGGAAAGAAGGAAGGAGGAGCGCAGTTGGATGAGTTTGGGCTATAGGGAGGCATTCAACAAAGTGGAGCATGTATCTGAGCGCCATTCATTTATTCACTGTTGGCGATTTTCCCATATTTTGATGCAACACACATACTAATGCTTTGATGGTGGATATGACATGTTCATACATTATCACCACGGTTAGCGAGAGTCCTGACAATGAGTTGTACATGGTTTACCGATTAGGCGCTGCGATGACCCTTGTATAGATGTTGGAGGAGAGTACAGCCCCCATTCAATAGAGGTCAAGTCCAGCGTTCGGCTCCCCGTGACCAGATGCCACAGAATGTGCCCTGCGACCAAGGGAATCAATACACACAGAACTGATTCAAAGTGACCATTAAGATTCACTGCGCAAATTAAGGTAATTGGGGTTTATTAGTAGATGATGATAGCGTTCATTTAAGATAAAATTGTATTTCTAACATTTTTTTGCCTTTAAAGCGGAACTAACACCGCTAACAAACGTCGTCTGTAATAATTCCCTATCTGGCGACTGGCTGCTTAGTAGCGCCAGTTGCCAGAATTATTACCTCTTCATGAAGAAATTTGAAGTGATCTTCGGCCAGGGCTGGCGCTACCATTAAGGCAGGACAGGCCGCTGCCTTAGGGCGCTGCAACAGAGGGGCGCCGAAAAGGGGGAAGCTGGGAATTTTTATTTTTTTTTTAAATATATCTGCCACGAGGGAGTGCTGATTTACACTACCGAGCGCTCCCTCATGGCGTCTATGTGAAGCTCACAATGCAGAGCGACCCAGGCTCTGTAGTAATACAGAGCGCTGGGAGATGACATCATCTCCCAGTGCTCTGCATTACTGAGAACAGCGCACGGGAGCTTCAGCTCTGTGCCGAAGGTGGCACAGAGCTCTCCTATGGCATGCCGCTAGACCACCAGGGACTCAAGGTAGGGGATCAAGGGGCACTGTGGAGATGAAGGGGCATTGTGGAGATCAAGGGGCATTATGGAAAGGGCAATGTGGAGATGAAGGGGGCATTGTGGAAGGGGCAATGTGGAGATGAAGGGGCATTATGGAAGAGGCAATTTGGAGATGAAGGGAGCATTGTGGAAGGGGCATCGTGAAGATCAAGGGGCATTATGGAAGGGGCAATGTGGAGATGAAGGGGGCATTGTGGAAGGGGCAATGTGGAGATGAAGGGGCATTATGGAAGAGGCAATTTGAAGATGAAGGGAGCATTGTGGAAGGGGCATTGTGGAGATGAAGGGAGAATTGTGGAAGGGGCATTGTGGAGATGAATGGGGCATTGTGGAAGGGGCAATGTGGAGGTGGGAAGAGTGTGGAGGTGAATATGTGGGCGGGGGCAGGGGATTGTGGCAAGGTCTGGGGGGGCAGTTGGATTGTGTCCGGGTCGGAGGGGGGGGCATCAAAATGCACCTTTGCCTGTGTATAAAAAAATCCTTGCACCGGCCCTGTCCTCGGCTGACAGGCAGGACGGAGCGCGGACATCTTGCCCTAGTGACGTCCACGTGCCTGCTCTGTCAGTCCCACACGGCTGTAGGAGGCGTTGCTAGGAGCCATTTGGCTCCGGAAGGAGCTGACAACGCAGGCGCGTGGACGTCACTAGGGCAAGATGTCCGCACTCCGTCCTGCCTGTCAGCCGAGGATCACTTCATGTTTCTTCATGAAGAGGTAATAATTCTGGCGACTAGCGCTACTAAGCAGCTAGTCGCCAGATAGGGAATTAATACAGACAACGTTTGTTAGCGGTGTTAGTTCCGCTTTAAATATTAATAATAATAATGTCTAAAATAAGTAAATCTCATAGTTTTCTCTATTATAAACATAACACTTTGACCTATGTTTAATAACTTACTTTTCTGTAGTTTTAAAGATATTCAATGTAAAAGGATCCCTCTCCTCCCCTTCTGGCCGCCTCCCCTTAGAGATGCAATCTAGTTGTGGGACCGGAGGGATGCAGAGAGGGACAAACTTCAGTGAGTATAAGGAAAACACTGCCCCCTTGAGGAAGGAGGGCAGGATTTTCCTTTCCTTACTGATATGTGTTCCTCGCCGCTCTCCATCTGGACCATGCATAGATGCAGCGTGACTCGGCTAGAAGGGGTGGAAGGGGGATCCTTTTACACTGAAAAACTTTAAAAGGGCTACTAAAATGGTGACTGGTTTACAGGAAAATAAATATCAGGAAAGACTAAAGGATCTGAACATGTATAGCTTGGAGGAGAGAAGAGAGAGAGGGGATATGATAGACACATTCATATACATGAAGGGATTCAACAAAGAGCAGGAGGGAAGTATATTTCAAAGGAGTAAAAATGTTAGGACAGAGGCCATAGTCTAAAACTAGAGGGACACAGGTTTAGATGTAATGTAAGAAAGTTTTACGTCATAGAGAGGGTAGTAGATAAGTGGAATAGCCTACCAGCAGAAGTGGTAGAGGTTAATACAGTGAAGGAATGTAAGCATGCATGGGATAGGCATAAAGCTGTCCTTAACATAAGAAATGACCAAGGACCAAAAAAGGTTTGAGGTATTTACAGTAGAAAAATGGGCGACTAGATGGTCCGAATGGTTCTTATCTGCCGTCAGATTCTATGTTTCTATGTAAAACTACAGAAAATTCAGTTCTTAAACATAGCACAAAGTGTTATGTTTATAATAGAGAAGACTCGGAGATCTACTTTATTTTAGACATTACTATCCCTTTAACCCCTTAACGACCGGCGTGTCCACGCAAGGCTGGCACTTGGTGACCATGGGGCTTTTTTTTAATAATCACTTCCGGTTCAGGGCCGTGTCGGGAGCCCTGACCTCCTTGATGTACCAGGACTGTCACTGGTCCTTAAGTGCCGGACCAGCGTGACGGTCCTGGTCCGTCACCAGACGCAAAGGGGTTAAAGAGGAGCAGTTACTTTGTTATGTTGATATTCCTGTTATCTTTCATTTAATCCTTTCGTGTCCAAAGACATGCCCGGACCGTCACGGCTGTCTGGCACTTAAGGACCAGTGATGGTCCTTGCATGTCATGGAATTCGTGGCTCCCCGCGCACGCCGCACAGGGAGCCCTGAATTGGTTCACAAAAAAAAAATGCCTGTGGCGTACGCCGGTCGTTAAGGGGTTAAAACAGTAGTTTATGAGACATTTAGCTTTATTTATATGTCAGTTAGTACAAATCCGCTAATACCTGGAGATCTCAAACATTCCACACTGCTCTGCATTCCCAACTGTAATTTTCTACCAGGAAGTATACTAGATCAGTTGAATAAACTTGCACACTAATCAAGCTAAATATCTCAGAAACTATTCTTTGAAATTTAAAAAGACTAACATCAATATGGGCAATTTTGGACGCTCTTCTCGAAATGACTTATTTGTTACAAAGTGACAGTTCCACTTTACGTCTTTATAGGTGGCGTCAAGAGACAAAGAGGTCCCTCAGAACAAGTGGACCCAAGGGCAGCTTACATTCTATTTCAAACACTAGTCGAGACACACAAAGATGTGTTTAAACAAGTACATTTACCCTGAAGAAAGTTGTATGAGAGATGAGCCGAAATACACTATTATTCTGTTATTAGAAGAAAACATTTTGACCTCTGCAATGAATTCTAGCCCAAAGCAAAATTCAGCAACACAAAGTTCAATAGGACACCGTCTACTCAATTGGAGAATTTTAAACTGACTTTTAATTCACAATAACTCACTTGCCATGGGCAATATTTGAATATAAAAGACTATTAAAGGCCTTCTAAGGTGACATCTTTAGATACTTCAGAATATGTCAACAACTTTAAAGTCTATAGCCAGCTTTACTCAATATTTCATATGCTACGGCTGTCATAAAACCTTTTAGCGTCTCGTTATATTTATCTAGTGAGCAGATTTTCCTTTCTAAAGGATGAAGATTAAGACAGAAAGATATGAATACTGGCCAATATTTAGTGAGGCTGCTGTTCAAAAAGGAAATGGATGAATTGTCGGGGAACCATAGGAGGAAAACATGCTCGTGAGACACAGGCTTAACTGCGGTTGTGGCGGCACCTGGAATTCAAATAAACTATTGACCACGGAAGCCCAGTGGATTCTCGTTATACCCCTGGGAGAAAAATTATGTGATGGGAACTCAAAAAAGGTTTGCCCCAAGATCTTCCAATGATATAAGGCAGAGTGAATTTTAAGCCCATTTATTCATTTTGACAGTGTGAAATGAAGCATGTTTATACAGAGATATTCACACTTAGGACCTTATTTTAATGTATGCAAATTGGGGTGCCCTGTGCTGTACCTTAACTTCATACGCTAATTAACCCTTTGAGTGCCAGAGGGGTACGCAAAGCATTGCTTTGCAATCTGTTGCGTAACCCTCTGGCACTCAAAGGGTTAAGAATTTCAGTGCCATTCCATATGCTAGTTAAGGCTTTGGGTGACATGTCATATGCAAATTAAGCACTCTACTGCACCAGGATTCTCTCACTTTCACTTTCCCCAGAAATAAAAGTGTGAATATTTTGTAAACTATACATCTGCTGGACTTTTGTTTGATATGGTACGTAGGCATTGCACACTAACTTGGCACTCAGATGGATAACAGTTAAAGTCACTGGGTATTTTTATATGTCCCCATTTGTGCAGATGGTTCACCCTGGAATTGATTTTATAGTACACAAGGCCTTCAGTGTCCATATCAGCAGACAGAAAAACAAATTGGATGCACAACATTTATAGATACACACCTCCCAACATTTCAGATGGTCAAAAAGGGACACTTTTATTTAGGTGGTGTTGCTGGGGGCGTGCGTGGTGGGCAGGGCATTACCAATAATGTTTAGGTAATTTCATGACCTATTACCAGTTCTTTGTGTTACTGAATACATTATTTAGAGCAAGACAAAATTATTTTATTTATACCGGCTAACTTATAAATATATATATTTATGTTTAAACAGACATTATTGTGAGTTTTATTGCTGTGGAGCAATGCGATACACTTCTATACACACCACATAGTCTGATCTCCTAAACACAGGGACACCAGGGTGATACACTTCTATACACACCACACAGTCTGATCTCCTAAACACAGGGACACCAGGGTGATACACTTCTATACACACCACACAGTCTGATCTCCTAAACACAGGGACACCGGGGTGATACACTTATATACACACCGCACAGTCTGATCTCCTAAACACAGGGACACCGGGGTGATACACTTATATACACACCACACAGTCTGATCTCCTAAACACAGGGACACCAGGGTGATACACTTATATACACACCACACAGTCTGACCTCCTAAACACAGGGACACCAGGGTGATACACTTCTATACACACCACACTGTCTGATCTCCTAAACACAGGGACACCAGGGTGATACACTTCTATACACACCGCACAGTCTGATCTCCTAAACACAGGGACACCGGGGTGATACACTTATATACACACCGCACAGTCTGATCTCCTAAACACAGGGACACCAGGGTGATACACTTATATACACACCACACAGTCTGATCTCCTAAACACAGGGACACCAGGGTGATACACTTATATACACACCACACAGTCTGATCTTATAAACACAGGGACACCAGGGTGATACACTTATATACACACCACACAGTCTGATCTCCTAAACACAGGGATACCAGGGTGATACACTTCTATACACACCACACAGTCTGATCTCCTAAACACAGGGACACCAGGGTGATACACTTATATACACACCACACAGTCTGATCTCCTAAACACAGGGACACCAGGGTGATACACTTATATACACACCACACAGTCTGATCTCCTAAACACAGGGACACCAGGGTGATACACTTATATACATACCACACAGTCTGATCTCCTAAACACAGGGACACCAGGGTGATACACTTATATACACACCACACAGTCTGATCTCCTAAACACAGGGACACCAGGATGATACACTTATATACACACCACACAGTCTGATCTCCTAAACACAGGGACACCAGGGTGATACACTTATATACACACCACACAGTCTGATCTCCTAAACACAGGGACACCAGGGTGATACACTTATATACAGACCACACAGTCTGATCTCCTAAACACAGGGACACCAGGGTGATACACTTATATACACACCACACAGTCTGATCTCCTAAACACAGGGACACCAGGGTGATACACTTATATACACACCACACAGTCTGATCTCCTAAACACAGGGACACCAGGATGATACACTTATATACACACCACACAGTCTGGTCTCCTAAACACAGGGACACCAGGGTGATACACTTATATACACACCACACAGTCTGATCTCCTAAACACAGGGACACCAGGGTGATACACTTCTATACACACCACACAGTCTGATCTCCTAAACACAGGGACACCAGGGTGATACACTTATTTACATACCAAATGGTCTGATCTCTTAGAAAGAAGAGACACCAGGGTGGGGAAGAGAAACAGATGGATTTGGGTGTCAAAGAGGGACTGTCCTTCCTAAAGAGGGACACTCGGGAGGTAGGTAGATACTTTTTTGCTCTAAAATGAATAGTAATGTTCTTAGAAATAAGTATATCATGTATGTATTTCCGGCCTTGGCACTCCCACAACAATGTAAACTAGACCATAAAATCTTTTTTCTTTTCTTGCCTTTGATGAGCATCTGGCATGCAACTCCCCAGAAAGTAATAACGCCACTTAATGGCGCTTTAGTTCATTTATGTATATATTTATTTTCATTATAAATGACTACATCTTTAATAAGTATTCATTGTCATGGAGCCACTAACTGTCGTGTTTGCAGTGCAACCACTGCTTCTACAAGAAAGCTAATGGGACCAGGCAACACTAGACATATGTTACCGTACACTGCAACAATCAATTCTGACTCTAAGCATCAGAAGCAGATATTTGAACATAAAGCCCTATGTGTCAGGTTCTGACTCATAAATCTAGTTTACAGTCTAATGTTAGCACGTCTTCCAAAATTCAGAATGTCATAGTGCATCTGTCATCCCTAGACATGCTTACTTTGTTTTTCATTTTACAATTCATTTTTGAGAAATTAACTGTCATATTCTGTTGGCACAATGGGGCAGTTTATGCTAATTCCTGCACAATATGTTAATGAGTGTACTATTAGAAATGTCCCCAGTCTGTGGGCTCTGCCTAGATTCATTCACATGGCCCAAGAGGGCCACTTGTGTTTAAGGTGTTGGGGGTGTGGCATTATGAGAATTTATGTAACTGAACAAATGATTTATAACAAGGCCAAAGTATTTTATTTACACAGACTAATTTATAAACACATATGCTGATGTTTAAACAAACATTCATGTGAGTTGTATTGCTGTGGTGCAGTGTGATACACTTCTATACCCATCACACAGTCTGATCTCCTAAACACAGGGACACCAGGGTGATACACTTATATACCCATCACACAGTCTGATCTCCTAAACACAGGGACACCAGGATGATACACTTATATACACACCACACAGTCTGATCTCCTAAACACAGGGACACCAGGGTGATACACTTCTATACACACCACACAGTCTGATCTCCTAAACACAGGGACACCAGGGTGATACACTTCTATACACACCACACAGTCTGATCTCCTAAACACAGGGACACCAGGGTGATACACTTATATACACACCACACAGTCTGATCTCCTAAACACAGGGACACCGGGGTGATACACTTCTATACACACCACACAGTCTGATCTCCTAAACACAGGGACACCAGGGTGATACACTTATATACACACCACACAGTCTGATCTCCTAAACACAGGGACACCAGGATGATACACTTCTATACACACCATACAGTCTGATTTCCTAAACACAGGGACACCAGGGTGATACACTTATATACACACCACATAGTCTGATCTCCTAAACACAGGGACACCAGGGTGATACACTTATATACCCATCACACAGTCTGATCTCCTAAACACAGGGACACCAGGATGATACACTTATATACACACCACACAGTCTGATCTCCTAAACACAGGGACACCAGGGTGATACACTTATATACACACCACACAGTCTGATTTCCTAAACACAGGGACACCAGGGTGATACACTTATATACACACCACACAGTCTGATCTCCTAAACACAGGGACACCAGGGTGATACACTTATATACACACCACACAGTCTGATCTCCTAAACACAGGGACACCAGGGTGATACACTTATATACACACCACACAGTCTGATCTCCTAAACACAGGGACACCAGGGTGATACACTTATATACATACCACACAGTCTGATCTCCTAAACACAGGGACACCAGGGTGGGAAAGAGGGACAGAGGGATTTGGGTCTCCAAGAGGGACACTTGGGAGGTATGGACTGCTAATATCTCCTGAAGAGGGAAACTTGGGAGGTATGAAACCTAAAATATCTTAAAGAAAGAGACTTGGGAGGTATGGACCCCTAATATCTCCTAAACAGGGACACTTGGGAGGTATGGATCCCTAACATAGCCTAAAAAGGGTCACTTGGGAGGTATAGGCCCCTAATATTCCCTAAAGAGGGACACCTGGGAGGTATGGATCCCTTACATCTCCTAAAGATGGACACTTGGGAGGTATGGACACCTAATATCTCCTAAAGAGGAACACTTGGGAGGTATGGAGCCCTAATATCTCCTAAAGAGGGGCACTTGAAGGTATGGATCCCTAACATCTCTTAAAGAGGGACACTTGGGAAGTATGGAGCCCTAATATCTCCTACAGAGGGACACTTGGGAGGTATGGGTTCCTAACATCTCCTAAAGAGGGACACATGGGATGTACAGACCCCCTAATATCTCCTAAAGAGGGATACTTGGGAGGTATGCCATGGTGTGTGTGGTAATATTGGTCCAAAAGATAAACTAATTAGCACTGTGGCACCAGCAAAATAGGATTTTAGTCTTACCTGTTAAATCCTTTTCTCTTAGTCCATACAGGTTACTGGTAACTTTGGGTAGGCGATCAGCCCCTTTAATAGGCAGGAACAATTCTGAGAAGTGACTGCTGGGTGGAGCCTACCTCCTCTACTTAGCTTGCAGCTAGCCAATACCAAACCAGTAAGATTTGCAGACTAACTATTGACTAGGCAGTAACAAGGTAAAGGAAGACCCCTGTGAGCATGAACCTGAAAGGACCCCCACGTTCTGCCGCAGGAGCGCCAAGCATGGCCCTTGACGGGGGGGGCAGTAACCTGTATGGACTAAGAGAAAAGGATTTAACAGGTAAGACAAAAATCCTATTTTCTCTGTCGTCCAATACAGGTTACTGGTAACTTTGGGATGTCCAACCATTAAGTCCCCCAGGGCGGGAAAAAAGGCAAGGACCAGGCGCAGGCCCCCAAAGTCACCAGTGAACCTACAGATCATAAATAGTTCAACACTAACTGCAAAGTGTCAACGGACACTGAACAGGGGTAAAACAAACCCCATGAACTGGTACACAGCACACAGAACTAGAGCCAACAGGGCTCAAAAGTGAAAGAGTACTGAAGAGACGAAGGAGATCCTAGACAGGCAAGGCTGACCCAGGATCTTCCTCCCAAAACTGGCATCAGCCGATGCCAGGACATCCACACAGTAGTGTTTAGAAAAGGTATGCTCAGACGACCAAGTGGCCACCTTGCACAACTGATCAGCTGAGGTCTGGTTCTTGTAGGGCCAAAAAGCCCCAACAGACCTCGCAGAATGAGCCGTGACCCTGAAGAGAACAGGCTACTTCAGAAGTTCGTAGGCCTTACGAATCGTAGACTTGATCCAAGAAGCGATAATAACCTTGGAAGCAGGTTAAGATGCCTCAAGGACTCAGTGTGATGCACATAGAACTTGAGACAACGCACAACATCCAACAAATGAAGATCCCTCTCTTTGTCAGAAATAGGGTTAGGATAGAAGGAAGGAACCACAATCTCCTGATTGAAGAGGAACTCCGACACAACTTTCGGAAGAAAGTCTTGTGAGGTGCGAAGCACCCCCTTGTCGTGAAAAAACAAAAAGGGTGGTTTACAGGACAGGGCATGCAGCTCCACAACTCGGCGAACTGAAACAATAGCCAGGAGAGGGGCCATCTTCCACGTCAGCATACGTAGAGGAATGGTAGACAAAGACTCAAAGAGAGGGTGCTGGAGCACTCCCAAGACCAGGACAAGATCCCACTGAGGAGCAGGGAATTTAAAGGGATAGTTAACCTCCCAAAAAACTGTAAGCCAAATGATAGGAATAATAAAAAATACTTAACGCTCTCATTCCCATCTCTCAAACCATTATGGTTTGAGAGATGTAAGAAAATAAAGACCTCTGCTCCCTCTCCTTTTTGCCTGGCGAGTTGTAAAGCTGACTGACTTTAGGTGGCTCTTCAGGAGTAGCCTTAAACTCTTGCATCCATATTTGCTCTAGTGCATGGCTGGAGGCCCCAGCAGGGGATTCAGGGGAAGCAGCGCATGCTGGGCAAACATGACCTGTGTATTCTCTAGGTAACCCTGATTGACATGAGGAGCAATGAACAATGGGGGACACAGACACCCCAGTATCCTTAGTCTTAGGTTTAACCCCAAGGTCTAACAGAGTAGACATTTTCACAGAGTCAAAACGGTCAGTATCAAAACACCCACAATAAAGCATGTATGATAATTAATGCACCCCAGAAACACTAAATTAAGACTTATCTGGTAGGCAAAGGGTTAGCTGCAGACGAGAGAAGGAGAGTCCAAGCCCTGCGTAGGATACTCCACCTGTGAACACACAAAATGGCTGCTGCGACAGGAGCCAATCGGAAACGAGCGTGCGAAGCGGGCACTCATGGGAAACGTAATTTGTCTGAGAGAGTACCCCAACAGTGTCCGAAGCCCCCTAATGCCCCCAACATACCCAGAATATCGACCGGATGACAGAGCAAGGGAAAACCAACAACATGAGCCGTCTCTGACTTCGCTACGTGGAGCGATTGCAGAGATATGTCCCAAAATGTAAAGTCCCATAGAAGTGAATGGAGCAATGGCGTCTATGCGGTAAACGTGAGCCTTAAGGGCGGGGAACATAAAGTTAGCGAGGTGAATACCAAATGTAAAACCACTCAATAAACACTGAATCCAACAGGGAAAGTGCCCAACCCCCCCCTTAAAGGTGCTAACCAGCAGCAAAAGGGTTAAATTACAACAGAAACTTGTCCAAACACCTCACAGACATACGGAATAAACCCAATGAGTGCATGAGTATGTAACAGGATCTCCAATAGAGACCCCTGTGCGGAGGTGAAGCATGGGACATGTGGACCTCAGCACTCAAAGGGTGCTCACCTTTTTCAGCAGGTCTTCTGTCTTCAGATTACCATGTATCAAGAAGAAGCCTCAGTGGGAAACTCCTGGTGAAAGAACTTGCAGCCAAGATTTTCCCCCCAGAGCTTAGGTCCACAAAAGCACCTCATAAACTAAGTTATCCACATCTGGGTGATGGGAATTGTCAGTGATGGTAATCTGCCTAATGCTGGTATTCCACATATAACAGAAAAATAATAAAAAGCTAAAACTATAGCAGAACTGTTCTCTTGCTTGTGCCTTGAACAAGGAACAAATCTTACTGGTTGGGGACTGGGTAGCTGCAAGCTAAGGAGAGGAGGTAGGCTCCACCCAGCAGTCACTACTCAGAATTGTTCCTGCCTATTAAAGGGGCTGATCGCCTACCCAAAATTACCAGTAACCTGTATTGGATGACAGGGAAATAAAGATTATTAAAAAAAATGTATATATATATATATATATATATATATATATATATATATATATATATATTATTTTACAGAGAAATGGCTACCAACACATAAACCAGTTTTTACTTTTCTTTAAAAATAACCATAATAACATCTTAGAGTGACAGGTCCACTTTCAGGCTGCAGTAATCAACAACAAAAAACGGAGATTACATCGCTAGCCAGAAGTCATGGAATGGCACTTTTAATTATTTAGTTACTATACTAAAGGTATAAAGGTTAGTTTTTTGTAACCTACCATTTAATCCCGTGGATGCTATTGAGGACTCCTGACCTTTCTAGCATCTAAGGAGTTAATATAGAAATATTCAATACCTATAGTTTAATATTTATTTACAATGACATATTTTTATTGTGGAAAAGAGAATAAAAGATACGGAACTTTCCCTTTAAAGTCAAGTAAATTATCCACTTGTCTAAACAAACACCGGTATAATGTTGGAAAATAAAAAGAGAATTCAAATAGATCTTATAAATATTTCTCATTCATCTTGTTTTTTAGAGAGAAAAAACCCAAGGAAATATCTAATTAAATGTAAGTGAATTTTGCAGGCAGAGTGAGTTTTAAGCCCATTTATACATTCTGACAGCGTGAAATGAAGCATGTTTGTTTATCAGTTACTTGCTATTAAAGAGCGGCGAGTTGGCGAGATGGAGAATTTTCACAAAACTAGATTTGGGAGTAATGAATCAGAAAACCCAATGTTTTAATTGGAAGATGTTCCAGTTCAGAATTGTATGTGTTTTGCTTGTTAACCATTTGCGAGCCGGAGGAGTGTAAAGCATTGAGAAGCACTTTTTCCTAGAACTCAAAGGGTTAATACCATCTCTGTGGGAATTGTGTCTGGGATACATACAGGGCTGGGTTAACCCTTTGACGACGAATTACAAGGCAATGCGTCGGATACTTCTCTGGCACTCAAAGGGTTAAAATCACACACACACACACACACACACACACACACACACACACACACACACACACACACATACACACACACACACACACACACACACACACACACCAGAGTCCATCTATTTTTGTCTTGTACAGAGGACAGGTATGGTGAACCCTGGACCCCTAAAACAAACAGAAGAGAACACATCTCTTAAAGGGCAACTTATTGTGTTAAAGGGATAGTAATGGTTCGGTATGAATGGAAGACTGGTTCCTCTACATACGCTTCTATAACAATGTGTACCTTTGTAATGGTCCATAACGTTGACGTTATCTTTTTATTCTATACTAGTTGAAGAGGCCGTTACATGGGCCGCAGTACCACTGCCAGCTGGTCACGGGGCAGTCATGCACAGTAGAGACTGCCCGCACCGCGGCTGATACAGAGCTGGACGCTACTTAGGAGCGTCCAGCTCTGTATCAGCCATGGAGCGGGCAGTCTCTACTGCGCATGACTGCAGCACGTGCACCAGTCTCTACTGAACATGACTGGTTTGGGAGTTGATAGCGCTCAGAGTTCCCCCCCTCCCTCCCCCTTCCCTGACTGACCGCTGACTGCAGGGATAGCCGGTATTACTTGCATCAGGCGGCTCTGCAGCTGAGCCGAGATCGCGTTTATAAAAAAGAAATCTTTCACTAAAACGGTCTTCTACGTGTGCTTGCAAACCAATCACAAACTAAGCACACGTAGAAGACCGTTTCAGTGAAAGAATTATTTTTTATAAACGTGATCTCGGCTCAGCTGCAGAGCCGCCTGATGCACATAAGACTGTCATACGACAGCTTCCCCTGCAGTCAGCGTTCAGACAGGGAATGGGGACGGAGGGGGGGACTTTGAGCGCTATCATCTCTCAGACCATAAGGGTTTGAGAGATGACATTGGGGACAGTAAGTTTCTTTTTAACAAAGCTACAATATGGGGATTAGTAATTTACAAGTATTACTATCCCTTTAAAAATACAGTTGAAAGTCTAAATTCAAATTTTTGTCAAAGCCTTATAGATAAAATGGGGCACCCTAAGTGAACGTCTATGGTGCACCAAAGTGCCATGGCACCCTGGTTGAGAAACACTGCGTTAGAACTAGGGTGGCCAATGAGAGTGCTCCAGCTTACAAAAGAGGCTGAGTCCAGACTCTACGTTGGAGGGGAGTAGAGATAGAGTGACAGACCGTGGTGCAGAACTGTACCCGTAGTCTGCCCGGAAGGAAGCCACAGGATCAGCTTTAAAAGGTTAATTTTGGGAACACAATGATTTTTTTTGTTTTTTAAATAACACTAGTATTCCACTTAGTCACTATATAAAGGTACTTTTTAGCCAAAGTTGTATAGTGGTGATAGTTCCCCTTTAATATATAAACTCAACATTACAGTAATACATAAACTCATACATAAACTGGCCAATTTAGTATATAAACTGGACATTACAGCAATGTGTAAACTGGTAAATAGGCTGGCCAAATTAACATACAAATGGGGCACTACAATGATATCTATATATATAAAAGAAGACTTTGTGCCTGGCAAAACACACCCAGGGGCGGCAGTAAAAAGGATTACTGCTGCCATTGGGTGATTCTGTGGGAGTGTGATTTTTGGCCTGCCCCCACTATCCAGCCCGCCCACCACTATCTAAGGCTGAAAAAAAAAATGGCTGCCACACACTCCTACACCACAGACACATGCACATGCCCTCCCACACACACACTAGCAGACACATACACACATATACACACACGCACGCTGAGGATGATGGGAACAATGTTCAAGCTACAGCTGGAAGGCCATGGTCCAATCTGTATTATGCAGCTTCTTCATTCCCTGTCTTTGAGCCTACACAGCTCTGCTAATTACTACAAGTGAGCTGATTTCTAAACAATCAGCAGGAGGATACTGGCTTGCTGAGAAAGTGGAAACAACGGCAGAGAGGTGATCAGGCAGTGCAGAGCAAGGCTTCAGCTGAGCTGGTAAATGGCAGAGACATGGATGTGACTGTATTTATATATTGCAGAAAGAGAGCAGGTTGTTTGTCAGTCTGTCTGTAAGTAGAGGTGCCAGTTCCTGCAATCATCTCCATGCTGTACATAGCTCACTGTATAGCATGTATGACAAACTATTTATATATGGTCTGGCATTGTATAGTATACAGTCTGTGTATAAGGACTGGCACTATACAGTATAGGAGGGACAGTCCCTGTTTGACACCCAAATCCCTCTGCTCCTCTATTTAGGAGATCACACGGTGTGGTGTATATACAGTAGGCTGACCAGACCTCACCTTTAACCGGGGACACATAGGAAATAAGCATATTTCAGGAGTGCACCAAAATCAAAGCAGCCCTGCAGTATGCATTTTTCATATGTGTCACTGGTTAAAGGTGAGGTCTGGTCAGCCTAATGTACAAGTGTATCAGATTGCTCCACATCAGTAAAACCCACGGTAATGTGGGTATAAACTTCTGTATATATCTGTTAAATTAGTCTGTGTAAAAAAATACTTTCATCTTCTTCTAAATCATTCACTTACAGAAAGAGTAACTTAACCATTTCAGTGCCAGAGGAGATGCAATGCATTGCTTACCCCCTGGCACTCAAAGGGTTAAAAATTCTCTACAATGGTCTGGCACTGTATAGCAGTGGTTCTCAATCTGTGCCCTCAGTGGCTATTAACAGGCCAGGATTTTAGAATTTCCTTTTAAGAGCACAGGTGAGTTAATCAATATGACTGAGCCTCTGATCAACACACTTGTGTTCTAGCAGTGAAATTCCTAAGTCCTGGCCTGTTAGTGGCCACTGAGGGCATGGGCTGAGAACCTCTGCTGTATAGTATACAGTCTGCATGTGTCTGTGTATAAGGACTGGCACTATACAGTATAGGAGGGACAGTCCCTGTTTGACACCCAAATCCCTCTGCTCCTCTATTTAGGAGATCACATTGTGTGGTGTATATACCAGTGTATCAGATTGCTCCACATCAATAAAACCCACAGTAATGTGGGAATAAACTTCTGTATATATCTGTTAAATTAGTCTGTGTAAAAAAAATACTTTCATCTTCTTCTAAATCATTCACTTACAGAAAGAGTAACTTAACCATTTCAATGCCAGAGGGGATGCAATGCATTGCTTACCCCCTGGCACTCAAAGGGTTAAAAATTCTCTAAAATACACCACCAGCCACGCCCCCAGTAACACCACCGAAAACACAAGTGTCCCTCTTTGGCCATATGAAATGTTGGGAGGTATGTTACTTACACTGCTCACACTGTATGTATTTATGTTCTGATTTGCAGCTGTGTGTCACTGTTTGTGTTGTCAGTGCATGTGTGTGTATATGTGTGTGTTGCATGTGTCTCTGTCTATCACTGTGTGTACCTTTCTGACACGTACACCCTACGCTATAATTCACTATCATAACATTTATTTAAAAAAAAAGAAACATTTCCTGCATAACATGACGGGCAACGCCGTCCCAAACTGCTAGTATATTATATATGTGTAAAAAGAGTGATTTAAAGGGATAGTAATACCTGAAAATAAGTTTATTTTATATTGTAGCCCTTAAAAAAACATGAAAAATGATATAAGTCGTATCTCCCAAACCTTTATAGTTTGGGAGATATTCAGAAGTAAAGTTTCCCCTGGAGTGACGTCATTGCTCCACCCTTCAGATGTAGAATCCGGTCCCCGGACCGGCTGTGCCTCTCCACAAGTGCTGAGATCACCATCTTTAAAAAGAATTTCTTAATTGGAATGGTCTACAAAGTGTGCTTTCAAGCCAGGCACACTTTGTACACAGTTCCAATTAAGTAGTTATTTTCAAAGATCGTCATCTCGGCACTGCTAAAGAGCTGCCTGTTGCTCTGTGGACCGAATTCCAAATCTGTCCACTAGATGGCAGACTTGGCTGAAACAGCCAGGAAAAGAGAACTTTACTATATTTTACATATGAATATCTCCCAACCATAAAGGTTTGGGAGATAAGACTTATATCATTTTTCATGTTTTTTTAAGGGCTACAATATAAAATAAACTTATTCTCAGGTATTACTATACCTTTAAAAAACAAACAAACAAAAAAAAAACAACAGAGGATATAACATTTATTGGCAACACACAATCGATTAAGGATGACTAATGGAGGTGAGAGTTCCCCTTTAAAAATAAGAAGTGTCTGTCATTAAAAGTGAAACTGTCACCTGTCCACGATTTTAGATCAGTGAAAGACTCCATCTTGACAACATTTGCATGATTTCAAGTTGTAAGTTTATGCAAGTGATTTAACACTGGCAGGTGGGAGGGAGAGCAATGTGGAATGTCAGTATCTGGCCGGCAGTGAGTTAAAGGTGGGAGGGAAGCAGGGTGGAATGCTATTATCTGGCTGGCAGGGAGAGACAGACAGGAGGGAGAGCAGTGTGGAATGTTAGCATCTGGCTGTCAGCAAGCGGCAGGAATGAGGGAGAGCAGGGTGGAATGTTTTTATCTAGCTGACACAAATGGCGGTGGGAGGGAGAGCAGGATGGAATTTTATTATCTGGCTATCAGGGAGAGGCAGGTGTGAGGGAGAGCAGTGTGGAATGTTAACATGGGTCTGTCAGGAGTGGCAAGTCAGAGGGAGAGCATGGCGGAATGTCAGTATCTAGCTGGCAGGGAGAGACTGGTAGGAGGGAGAGCAGTGTGGAAAGTTAGTATCTGGCTGGCAGGGAGTTGAAGGTGGGAGGGAAGCAGGGCGGAATGTTAGTATCTGTTTGACAGGGAATTGCAGGTGGGAGGGAGAGCAGTGTGGGATGTCAGTGCCTGGATAGCTAGGAGAGGCAGGTGGCAGGGACATCAGGATGTAATATCAGTATCTGACTGGCAGGGAGAAGCAGGTGGCAGGGAAATCAGGATGTAATATCAGTATCTGACTGGCAGGGAGAAGCAGGTGGAACGGAGATCAGGGTGGAATGTTAGTATCTGGGAGGCTGGGAGAGGCAGGTGTGAGGGAGAGCTGTATGGAATGTTAGTATCTGGCTGGAAGTGGGGAGGCAGAAAGAAAAAGGTCAGTATGGAATATTAGTATCTGGTGTGTTGGGAGAAGCAGGTGGGAGGGAGAGCAGTGTGGAATATTAATATCTGACTAGCAGGGAGTGTCAGGTGGGAGGGAGAGCAGTGTGGAATGCCAGTATCTGGCTGGCTGGGTGAGGCAGGTGGGAGGGACAGCAGTCTGGAATGCCAGTATCTGGCTGGCTGGGTGAGGCAGGTGGGAGGGACAGCAGTCTGGAATGCCAGTATCTGGCTGGCTGGGTGAGGCAGGTGGGAGGGACAGCAGTGTGGAATGTTAGTATCTGGCTTACTGGGTGAGGCAGGTGGGAGGGAGAGCAGTGTGGAATGTTATTATCGGGCTGGCTGGGTGAGGCAGGTGGGAGGGAGACCAGTGTGGAATGTTAGTATCGGGCTGGCTGGGTGAGGCAGGTGGGAGGGAGACCAGTGTGGAATGTTAGTATCGGGCTGGCTGGGAAAGGCAGGCGGGAGGGAGACCAGTGTGGAATGTTAGCATATGGCTGCAAGCTAACCAGTACTATACAATTTGTATAAACCGACAAACAAATAAAGCTAAATATCTCCACTATCATTGTGTAAAATAACTGGTTGACATATCATAGAGGAGATTTTGAAAGCACTTTAAAAATCATGTATTTGTTACAAAGTAACAGTTCTACTTTAATGAGCTTCCCGAAACCTTTCAGGTATAGAATTGTGTTTCTATATCGTAACCTTCTCATCGGAGAGCAGGTTCTCTGTTTAAGTAAAATGATTAAATCTCACTAGAGATATAATGAACGGACCGTCCTGTATAACAGGAATGACTAATGACCCAGTTACTATTCCATGTAACACCCAGAGACAGAAACTAAACCAAATTAGAGAAAGAGAACATGGTGTCTTTGAGAAATTGAGATATTTTACTAAAAACGTTCTAATGGGAATGAGAAGGGTCAGGGTCTACAATATGAGCATGATAAAAAGGAACAAGGCAAGGGAAATATTTCATTAAATAATGACTCTGATGTATTAAAGAGCAGAAACATTTTTAATTAAAAAAATATATTTTGTAGGGGATTTTCTCTTGAATAAAATAAGGCTACTCCTACTGCTGAGAGATGTATATTTCCAGAGTTATTAAACTTAAAACCTGTGTTTTTTTAAATTACCAGTGCCTTCTAATGGTCAAATTCCAATTAGTTATTCTGTTACATTCCAATGGAGAAGAAAATCAGAGACATACAGTTCTCCACAGAGTATGATAGAAACTGCAGTTACTTCCTGTCAGTTACAACTATCAGGAAGTAAATACAGTAAATTCACTTCCTGTCTTAGAACTATCAGGAAGTAAACACAGTAAATTCAGTTAGAACTATCAGGAAGTAAACACACAGTAAATTCACTTCCTGATTATATGAACTTTTATAACTTTTGAATAAAACAAATGACAGCAGTGGGAGAGCCCTTGCAGTGAGGATGCAGAATAAGTTCTATAACATATAGGTTTTCATTTAAAAAAAAAAAAAAAAAAAGTTTACTGCTCCATTAACCCCTTAGTGGCACACGGCTGGCACTTAACGCCCGCGGTGCATTTTTTTAAAAAAAAAGATTCCGGAGTCCCCGAACGAGGTTCAGTCGCATGGGGACCCGGAATCCGAGGACGTACATGTACGTCCTCTGTCCTTAAGGGACACCCGTCCGGGAGGTACATGTACGTTAAGGGGTTAAGAAGAACTAGACCAAATCTAGCATACACCAACTGAAATATAGTGAAAAATGTCCTATAGATTTAAATGGAGCTTTTAACCTTTTGAGTGCCAGAGAGGTAACCAACGCATTGCAACACAATGCGTTGGATTCCTCTCTGGCACTCAAATGGTTAACCCTCTGATTGGTAGTGAGGCCTTCAACATGAAGCAAAGAGTTGGAGGCCTCTCTGGCATCCATTTGGTTAATCTGTTTTTCCAACCCCTTTTTAGAATATTAAAGTGGATCTGTCATCTTGAATTTTCTTTACATATTTGAAAACTTCATTCAAAGCTGCTTTTGTGTCATGTTAACCACAATTACAGCAGATGTACAGTTTAGGAGATACTGACACATTTATATCTGTGAACAGTGAAAGTGAAAATGCCCTGATACTGCAAAGAGCTTCATTAGCATGTGACACATCACTGAACAAGCTTTATTAGCATGTGATATCACTGAACAAGACTCATTAGCATGTGACACATCACAGAAGAAGGTTCATTAGCATGTGACATCCCTGAACAAGCTTCATTATAATATGACACATCACTGATGGTCTTAATTAGCATATGAAACATCACTGGTACCGCACAGGTCCCTCAATTATAATGTATTAGCATATGTTAACAAGTGTGAATATTTCCTTAAAGGGGAACTATCACCTGTATTAATGTTGCCTTTATTCCAATGCTCCTTTGCATTGAACATGTAATCTTTATTTTTTTCCTAAATATAATTAATTATTCTCTGAGATATTAGCTTTTAAATTTAATGCAGTTACGTCACTTCAGGGCAGGCTGTGAGTCAACCCTGACCACAGCCCGTCAATCTTCATCTGTCCCTCTCCCCAAGTATCACCTCATTCCAATCTCCTCTGATGACGAAGGATTGCTCCATGTCACCTGGATGCAAAGGAGCATTGGAATAAAGGCAACGTTAATTCAGGTGATAGATCCCCTATAACCAGCTATTTCAGGTCTTTTGGTTAACATGACACATAGGCAGTTTTTAATGACATTTTCTAATAGGCAGACTAGAATTTAGGTGAAAGTTCCACTTTAAAGAGATAGTAATATTTCACAATAAAAGCAGCTCCAATTAATCTTCATAATATTTGGGCCATGGAGAGTGTTATTTCAATGCTGTCATAGTTGTAGTTCAACAGTAGTTGAATGATTAAGTATCCCCTCCCGCCCCTTTTACCTAGTGTAAGTCACCTCCCCTCAGATGTGGAATCTGGTCACTTGACCGCACAGGTCGCAGCAAGGGACAATCTTCTTACTGTGAGAACAATGAAAACCCTGCCCCCCTTGACAGGTTTTTCATTATGATTGCTGAGATTGTCCCTAACAGTGATCCATCCGGACGGTCTTGCTGTTCTGAGGTGAGTAGTGTTACATCAGTAAAAGGGGCGGGAGGGGGATACTTTATCATTCAATTACTCTTGAACTACAACTCTGACAGTATTGAAATAACACTCTTCATGGCCCAAATACTATGAAGAGTTATTGGAGCTGCTTTCATTTTGGAACATAACTATCCCTTTAAGCAGCAATCTGCTGTATGTTGGGTACCCATTGGCCATATATATGTAGCCCTGGCTGCCTATTATTAGGGAAGCACCGATACCAATTTTTTAGGACCGAGTACGAGTACCAATACTTTTTTCAAATACTCACCAATACTTTTTTGCAAATTTTTTTTTTTATTTTAATAAATAATAAAATAAAATTGAAATATAAGGGAAAATAGTGCAAAAATAAGGGAATAAGGGCAAGCTAAAATAAGCTGCCAAAAATGAAACCACTTTATTTTTAAAAATGCATTATTAGGTGTAAGTTGAGGACAATGAGGACGATGATTATTATGATAATGGGAATTTGTTGATATATGCTCAGTATAATTGTGCAGAGCCAATTCCCTCTCAGACCCTTAGTTCTGGCTTGAAAAAAGTTTGAAAAATGTTTCTCACAGAGAGTTGGGGCCACTAAGAGCCTGAGGGACAAGGGACATTAATCGACTGCAAGTTAAAGTTTGGATGCATTGCCTACCGTGTCACTCTCAGGACAAGACACCATGATCAGATGTCACAATAACAGCCTATTGAAGTACAGTTTGTCCTCCGATTGTGGCTTTCAGCACCACGAGGGAAGCGCAGGACCTCAGACCAAATCTGGGGAGACTCATTTCGGCTCCGGTCCCGCAAGCCACATCCCCAGCCTCTGACATTGGCGGATGACGTTTTACACCCCCGCCCACACCCAGCGCCGATTGGCTAATTCACAGCGGAAGCTGTCCACCTTCATCAGCCGTGTAGCTGCTGAAGAATATTTGCACAGCGGCGGTATGGGTTGCATTTGAGCGAGTATAAGTACTCGCTCAATGCATGGTATCGGCACAGATACCGATACTGGTATCGGTATTGGTGCATCCCTACCTATTATTGTTCTAAAGCAGATGTAATCAATCTTTGCCACTCTTACTATTGGAGACTACAGGTCCCTTCTTCTCAAGCATCCATTGTCTGAATGGGGATGATGGGAGCTGTAATTCCCAATGGCTGAGCAGCCAAAGGTGGTCTTGTACTTCTCTAGTGAGTGTACATGTCCTGGCACAGCCCACCTTACCCAGGCATTAAGCAGACACACTTGGACTTGTGCCCATAGCAGTGAGCAGGTAATTGTCTCAGTCTGATTTTCTGAAATTTCACAGCTTACGGATTTTTGCCCTTTTTTCCAGTAAACATCTCATTTTGCACAGTGAAATCCAACTCCTGTACAGTGCAACACGACAGCTTCTGGAGCAGTGCACTGATAAGCCCTAATACAGGGATGGGCAATATGCGGCCCTCCAGCTGTTTCAGAACTACAATTCCCATGACCTCCGCTAGCCAATGAACACTTCATTAACCCTTTGAGTGTCAGAGGGGTACGCAACGCATTGCTTTGCAATGCGTTGCGTAACCCTCTGACACTCGAAGGGTTTAAAGGGATAGTAATGTTTCGTAATAAAAGCAGCTCTAATTAATCTTCATAGTATTTGGACTTTGGAGAGTGTTATATCAATTCTGTCAGAGCTGTAGTTCAACAGTAATTCAATGATAAAGTATCCCCCTCCCACCCCTTTTACTGTTGTAACACTGCTCAGCCAGTGAAGAAGGGAGGTGCCCAGGTAGACTGCAGAGAGGGACAATCTTCAATTAAGATAAGGGAAAAACCTGAAAAATTTGTCAAGGGGGGCAGGGCTTTCATTGTTCTCAAAGGAAGAAGATTGCCCCCTGCTGTTATCTGTCTGGTCTAGCAACCAGATTCCAAATCTGAGGGGAGGCGGCTTACACTAGGTAAAAGGGGTGGGATGGGAAACTTTATCCTTCAATTACTCTTGAACCACAACTCTGACAGTATTGAAATAGCACTCTCTATGGCTCAAATACTATGAAGATTAATTGTAGCTGCTTTTATTTTCAAACATTACTACCCCTTTAAGACCTCTGTGGCATTCAAGGAGATAAGGCCCCCAGTTAAATTAAAGGGGATCCTTTTTATTTCTTGCTCTCACGTTGCTCCATTTATAAACCATATGGGGTGCCCAGCTAGCCACACAGGAACAATGTGAAAGAAACAGAAGAGGGTGCCCAATCGTGCCTGTTATCCTTTTATAACAGCACAGAATATGTAATTGAAAATGTAGTCACAAATGTGATGGTTGTCGAAGGTATACACCAAACTACAGCAAACCAGGCATGAAGAGACATTTTCCTGTCTCTGATCAGGAAAACATATCCAGGAGTTTATGTTCACAAAGTGCTGCCCTCTTTATCTTCAGATAATTTTAAAGGAGCAGTAAACTTTTTTTATGAAAAAATATATATTTGTAGGGATTTTCCTACTGAGTAAAATAAGGGTACTCTCACTGCCAAAAGACTTATATTTCCAGAGTTATTACAGTTTAAACCCATGTTTTTTACATTAGCAGTGCCCTCTAGTGGTCAAATTCTAGTCAGATTTCCTGTTAGATTGTAACGGAAAGTTAAAAAAGTCAGTGACATACAGTTCTCCATAGAATGTGATAGAAACTACTTGTCACTTTCTGTCAGTTAGAACTATCAGGAAGTAAACACAGTAAATTCACTTTCAGGAAGTAAACAAAGTAAATTCGCTTCCTGTCAGAGCTGTCAGGAAGTAAATACAGTAAGTTCACTTCCTGTCAGGTAGAACTATTATGAAGTAAACACAGTAAATTCACTTCCTGTCAGATAGAACTATCAGGAAGTAAACACAGTAAATTCACTTCCTGTCAGTTAGAACTATCAGGAAGTAAACACAGTAAATTCACTTCCTGTCAGATAGAACTATCAGGAAGTAAACACAGTAAATTCACTTCCTAATTACTTAAACTGCTATAATATTTGAATAAAACATCTGACAGCAATGGGAGTGGCCTTGTTTTATTCAGCAAGAAATGCTCTGTAAAATATGTGTTTTCATAAAAAAAGTTTACTACTCCTTTAATACAAGTCACCAATACAATACAAAAATAAAATCTTGATAGTAAAATACTAAAAGCAATGGCTTTTTGTTTTTTCTTATACAGGAACGATGGGAGTCTGAAAGGGTGCTTCGTGACTGCCTAATGAGTGATGTAATGAGGATTTCTGCTTTCCTAGGCCCAAACCAAACCAAACAGATGTCTCTTCGAAAAGATGTCTGCGCTGATGCCTGCCTGTTTATCGCGAAACAAATTGGATTTCTCAATAACGCTGGACTTATTCAGGGTAATACTAGTATTGATATGTGTATCGCTATGTGCATAATGATTTGGGGGGCACTTTAATTTGAGAGATAGCTCTTCTTTAAAGGGATAGTAATGTTTCATAATAAAAGCAGCTCTAATTAATCATTATAGTATTTGGACTTTGGAGAGTGTTCTTTCAATTCTGTCAGAGTTGTAGTTCAAGACTAATTCAATGATAAAGTATCCCCCTCCTGCCCCTTTTACTGATGTAACACTGCTCAGCCAGAGCAGAAGGGATGTGCCCAGGTAGACTGCAGAGAGGGACAATCTTCAATTAAGATAAGGGAAAAAACTGAAAAACTTTTCAAGGGGGGCAGGGCTTTCATTGTTCTCATAGGAAGAAGATTGTCCCCTGCTGTTATCTGTCTGGTCTATGGACTGGTTTCCACATCTTAGAAGAGATGGCTTACACTAGGTAAAAGGGGCGGGAGGGGAAACTTTGCTTGTGAATATCTCTCAAACCATAACAGTCTGAGAGGTAAGACATATCGTTCTTCATGTTTTTAATGCCTACAAAATAAAATAAAGATAAAACAAAGTATTACTATCCCTTTAAGCTTTATTATTCCTTTAATCCCTGGAGTGTCAAAAATGTCTCCGATTGGGTTAAAAATCCCCAGTTAGATCAATGTAAATATTTTTTTATCCCGTATGGTGCAGTTGATCTGCTCTAGAATTATTCCACTTTCCCTTGTGTGTATGGCAGTAAATCGAATCTTCAACAGAAGCAAATAAAGTACATTCGAGCTCGTTTTACAAGAAAGCGGGTTTTTCTTTGCTGAAGGAACACGACTTCCTACGTTTACAATGTGTCCAGTGAATCGAAGCTCTGTATTCTCATACACTGCTAACAAGCCAGGACACCTTTCATGTGCTGACTGCGATCTGTTTACCGCTGTCAGCCAACAAACCATGTCTTTCACTGAAACTTTAAAGTAAAGGCTCCTGGGCGCATGGTTTCATATAATAATTAAAGCCTGACATTTCCATAAACTTGGAGTCTAAATGAATAAAACGCCCTCAGTGTGGCTGAATGTAAAGAAGTAACTTAGTCCTGCTAATCGGACCACAGGCCTACTGTGCTGTTAATTATTCTTTTTTGTCTGTGTTGTTTTTCCAATAAGAGAAGAAAACTGCTTGTAGGGTACATACGTTTACAAAAATGTAGAATTTAACCCATAGAGATCTACAACTGAATTATTAAACCCTTGGCTGCTTGTGTGGTCTCAAATGCATTACTTTTCAAGGTGCTGATGGCCTCTTTAGTACTTAAGACTTTAATATGCAAGAATAAACATCACAGATATAAATTAAAGGGCTTAAAAGGAGGACTTACCTAGGTAGGAGTCCATCATACAGCAGTAAGGTGTACCTATATAATTACTGTGTGTAACAGAAGCACTTACCTAGGTAGGAGTCCATCGTACAGCATTCAGGTGTATCTGTATAATTACTGTGTGTAACAGAAGCACTTACCTAGGTAGGAGTCCGTCGTACAGCAGTCAGGCGTATCTATATAATTACTGTGTGTAAAAGAAGCACTTACCTAGGTAGGAGTCCGTCGTACAGCAGTCAGGCGTATCTATATAATTACTGTGTGTAACAGAAGCACTTACCTAGGTAGGAGTCCATCGTACAGCAGTCAGGCGTATCTATATAATTACTGTGTGTAACAGAAGCACTTACCTAGGTAGGAGTCCATCGTACAGCAGTCAGGCGTATCTATATAATTACTGTGTGTAACAGAAGCACTTACCTAGGTAGGAGTCCATCGTACAGCGTCAGGCGTATCTATATAATTACTGTGTGTAACAGAAGCACTTACCTAGGTAGGAGTCCATCGTACAGCAGTCAGGCGTATCTATATAATTACTGTGTGTAACAGAAGCACTTACCTAGGTAGGAGTCCATCGTACAGCAGTCAGGCGTATCTATATAATTACTGTGTGTAACAGAAGCACTTACCTAGGTAGGAGTCCATCACACAGCAGTCAGGCGTATCTATATAATTACTGTGTGTAACAGAAGCACTTACCTAGGTAGGAGTCCATCACACAGCAGTCAGGCGTATCTATATAATTACTGTGTGTAACAGGAGGACTTACCTAGTATTAGTTGTACCACGTCAGAAGAAGAGGCTGAAATACTAGCACAGGATATCTTATGCTATTTTGTTTTAATCCTGGTACTAAATATCCCTAACACTGTACTTTACTGTATTCCAACATTCCGCTGAATGGTACAATTACACAGTAACAGCTAATGTGCTAGCATCTAATCAGATGTGAAGTGTCACTTACACTGTATCGCTGGACTCCAAACTTAGTAACGGCTCATGGGATTACAGCATTACAGATTCACACTGCTCACCACATGGGCAGAAGCTGCCTTTGTACAAACAGGATTTGACAGCAAAGAAAAAAAGCCCTTGGCTCACCTTCTCCTCTTTTTCTAATCTCTTGGATACTAACGAGGTATCCAAAGCATTGCTTCGCAATGTGCTGCTGACCTATCTGGCATCAATGGCGTTAAAATAACCTGTCACCCTAAGACAAATTTAGTTTGCTTTACAGATAGTTAAAATCTGTCTCTATGTTGTGCCAGTCATTTATTTGTATAATAAAGTATTTTTAGGAAATTAACTTTTTGAAGGCACAGTCTGACACTTTATGCTAATTCCAAGCACAGTATGCTAATAAGTTCAGTTCTACACACAGAACAGAGAATGGTACAAGGAGTTGCCCATATGATTGGGGCGTGCCATGCAGTTTGAGGACCCACAGGACCGCCCTAGTGGTGAGTCACACTGCAGACATTTTTACAGGAGTGGGCAGCAGGTCTAGTGTGAAAATCGCCAGCCCTGATTTGCTGCCTGTTGCTGGTATCCGCCTTCCCCTGCTGCTGATCTCCCCCAACCCCTGCTGCCTAGAGGCGGGGCGGAAATTAACCTTTATTGCTTTGTGGCACAGTGTGGCACTTTATGCTAATTAGTTTCTGTGCTGAGCCAATCAATATTACCACACATTTGTCCCTGTTCACCAGACCACAGAGATGCAGTTCTGTAGATCACCACCTGCACACTAGTTCTGAAATAACAATTCCTACTGATTGAAATGGGCCTTCTTAACTCCTTAAATGCTAGAAAGGTCTTCAACACATTTCAGAGCAATGTGTTGAAGACCTTCCTAGTATTCAAGGGTTTCAAAGCCATCAAACTCTATGCAATTTAAATGTTTCCCCTACAGTACAGTTGGTTTGTTGTAGAACTGCATCTGTTTAGGTACAGTGTAGGGTTGTATTGGTTCAATGAGAAATGAATTAGCATAATGTGCCACACTGCGTCAGGGTCATGTCTAGGCTGGGAAACTATTGGTGTCTCTCCCTTGACTATACGGTATGACTTTACATTTCATTCTGTGGGCTTCCCGGACAATTACTTACTGTAAAGAGTAGTATATTTTCGGGATCACTATTTTCTTGGACTGTTTTGTTTGTCTTTTTTTTTTTATTGTGTCCTTGTTTTTCATAAACTCCTTGCTCTATTCAAGAAAAATATTTAATCAATCTGCCTTATACCTGTGTGTGTCCATTAACTTATGGTATGTTATTTCCCTCTCTGGGGTTCTTTCTGGTGTATGGGAATTGTAAGTAATTGGTAACTATGGTTCATTGCTGCCTTATACATCATTCTTATTATTTTTGGTAATTTGGGCATGTGGGAATATATAATCCAAGCTGAAGAATTCCCGTACGGGAGTGAAGAGTACAGGGATTTTGGGAGTTTGCCCCAGATTTAGGTCGCGGGTGGTGACATTACCTATTGAAGCAAAGGTGGATCACCAGTGGGGTAATTCCTTGGGAGTCAGCTGTAAGTATTGTAGAATGTTGGGACTAGCTGTAAGTGCTGAAGGAATGTTTGGTTCAGCTGTAAGTGCTGAAGGAATGTTGGGATTAGCTGTAAGTGCTGAAGAATGTTGGGATCAGCTGTAAGTGCTGAAGGAATGTTGGGTTCAGCTGTAAGTGCTGAAGAATGTTGGGATCAGCTGTAATTGCTGAAGGAATATGGGATCAGCTATAAGAGCTGAAGAATGTTGGGTTCAGCTGTAAGTGCTGAAGAATGTTAGGTTCAGCTGTAAATGCTGAAGGAATTTTGGGATCAGCTGTAAGTGCTGAAGAATGTTAGGATTAGCTGTAGTGCTGAAGAATGTTGGTATTCTAGCATGAGCCTGTGTACTTTGGCAATACTTGGAATCAAGGAATGTGGGTTGGCAAGGACTGTCAGTCAATGATCCTATATAATAATTCGCTAAATCGTGTGTAACGCCCAACATGTGCAGTACACACTGCTGCGCGCGCTGCGGTCATGTGCAGTAGAGACTTCCCGCGCCGCAGCTGATACAGAGCGGGGGGCTCCGAAGGAGCGTCCAGCTCTGTATCAGCCGCGGCGCGGGCAGTCTCCACTGCGCGTGACTGCCCCACAACAGGGTGGCAGTGGCACTGTGGCCCGTGTAACGGGCTGTTCAACTAGTTAATTAATGATTCGTTGTTATTATTATGGTTACATAAGGATAATAGTAATATTACTTCAAGTATTTAAATAAAGCTGTGGCCTGTTATCCCTAAGAGATGTGTCTGTGTTTTATTTGAGGGATCATACCCTCTCCTTATGACATGTTACTATGGGCTTAGTTACATGGAATGTTTACACACATGCACATTCATACACACATTCATACAAATTGACAAACACATGAACACACACACACAAAAGCATGCAAATGCACACACACATATACACATGCACACACACGTATTCACAAACACACATGCATTCAAACTCACACACATGTACAGACTCACACAAAGACTACACACATACACACGCTATTCTTATATAAACAAAGCCAGCTGTATTTGAAATTAATATTCTTTTAAAATCTCACTCTTATGATAGGTTTTCTTTTTTATACAGGCAAATCTTCAATATGATTTTCCTGGATGTTCCGAATTAGAATGCTAAATTAGAATCAGTCACATCCGCTGGACAGCTAATCCATGCCTCCATTAACAGTCTGATTAAGAAATAAAGCGCGAAGAGACTGTGTGACTAAGACAGAATTTAATACGGGCAGAGCCTCGAAACATTGTCGTATTAAGTTGCAAGAAATAAGAGCTCACATCTTGCCCAGACTTGGGCTGCAAAGCTCCTCTGCTGGGGTCAGTTAATTCAGCAGGTGACAACAACATCTACAATGAAAGTGACCAGATCTACCACCCGACACAATCTTTAGCTTCACTAAGTCTCCACCTGGCGACTAGCTGCTTAGTAGCGCTAGTCGCCAGAATAATGACCTTTTTTAATAGATTTTTTCTTTCTTCCATGGGTGATAGTAGCACGGAGCGCGGACATCTTGCCATTATGACGTCCGCACGCCTGCGCTGTCAGTCCTAGCTGGGTCTTGGAGGCATTGCTAGAAGACATTCGGTTCTGGCTGGGACTGACAGCTCAGGGGCGCGGACATCACAAAGGCAAGATGTCCGCACTCCGTCCTGCCTGTCAGCCAGGGAAGAGAGCAGAAATCTATTAAATAAGGTAATTATTCTGGCGACTAGCGCTACTAAGCAGCTAGTCGCCAGGTGGGGACTTAGTGAAGCTAAAGATTGTGTTGAGTGGTAGTTCCCCTTTAAAGTGATAGTAATGTCTCTTATAAAAATAGTTTGCTGAGTCTTCTTTATATTAAAAGTAACAGATTGCACTATGTGTGAAGCTGCAGTCTGGTCAGGAGGGGCCGCAGCGAGGGACAATCTTCAGTAAGCAAAGGGAAATCCTGCCCTCCTTTGTCAAATGAGGCAGGATTTTCCTTACACTTACTCTTTGAAGTTTGGCCCTCGCTGCAGCCGTCCTGACCAGACTGCAGCTTCGGCGTGATGTAGCCAGAAGGGGCGGGCGGGGATCTTTATCGCTTAATAACTTTTGAACTACACACTAGTAAGCTCTTATACATACCGCAATCTGTTACTTTTAATATAAAGAAGACTCTGTAAACTATCTTTATAAGAGACATTACTATCCCTTTAAAAACACTTTATTCAAACTAATTTACTATGTTACTATGTTATGTCACTATGTAACTCTGACAGTATTGAAATAACACTCTCCATTACCCAAATACTATGAAGATTAATCAGAGCTGCTATTTTGTGAAACAGTACTATCCCTTTAATATCTAAACATTACTAGCCCTTTAAACTCCAATTTGAGCACAGCCTGTTTATACAATGACCTGCCCATTACAGGGCAAACGCTTAGAACAATCCATCCAAATCTATCTGAATATTCGATTTCCAGTTGACAGATCTGCACCATATAATAATATTTGCCTTTATGATTTTGATGCAGCATTATAAACCAGCTTTATTGGTTCACTATGTGATGTCCTTGAGTCATTTCTCTGAATGTCATTAAGTCCTTCTTAACGGAGAACTGCTGGAAGAATCACAAATCCATTGAAATCAGGGGCACGTATAAATACCACATACGGCAGAGTTCTACTGATTGCTATGCAATTCTGCAGAATGAAATGATTTAATGGGTTATATGTGGTCACCGTAAGTACTATAACCAGACCAAAACAACTTAAAGTCATCTTTTTTCATTTTTAATTGTAATAGGGTTTTGCCTGTTCACAACAAGTGTACTCCGACTGCTGAGAAATGCTTATTTCCAGAGCTGTTTCAGTTTACACTGTTGGGTTCATTACATTAACAGTGCACTCTAGTGGTCAGATTTCAATTACTTATTCTGTTCCATTCTACGGCAGAGGTGAGTCACTGACAAACATTACTCAACTGAATGTGATACAAACTGCTGATTGCTGCTGCCACTTTGAACTTTCTGGAAATAATTACTCTGTCACTCTCTTTCAGACAATTTGAACTGTTATAACATTTGACAGCAGTGAGATAACTTTGTTTCACTTTGCAGAAAAAAGCCTTATAATATATGGATTTTTAAATATATGGATCTTTATTTTATTTTGTAGGCATTAAAAAAACATGAAGAATGATATGTCTTATCTCTCATACCTTTATGGTTTAAGAGATATTCACAAGCAAAGTATCCCCCCCCCTTCAGGCAGATCAGAAGGGAGGTGTCCAGGTAGACTGCAGAGAGAGACAATCTTCAATTAAGATAAGGGAAAAAGCTGAAAAACTTGTCAAGGGGGCAGGGCTTTCATTGTTCTCATAGGAAGAAGATTGTCCCCTGCTGTTATCTGTTTGGTCTATGGACTGGATTCCACATCTGAGAAGTGATGGCTTACACTAGGTAAAAGGGGCAGGAGGGGAAATTTTGCTTGTGAATATCTCTCAAACCATAAAGGTTTGAGACATAAGACTTATATCATTCTTCATGTTTTTTTAATGCCTACAAAATAAAATAAAGTTAAAACGAAGTATTACTATCCCTTTGAACGTACATTAATACCTATAATAAAGTGCAGCTCCGAGTCTCTTTTACTTTATTTGTAGCACATAGCGATATACTTCAATACTAACAGTTTTGAAGTTCAACAGCAACTGAATCCGAAAGGATCCCCCGCTCCTTCCCCCTGCGTCACTCTACCTCTCATGCTGGGCCGGAGGGAGCGCGGCGAGGGACGATTTTCAGTAAGCATAAAGAAACTCCTGATCTCCTTCTTCAAGGGGGTGCAGGGTTTTCCTTAATACCTACTGACTGAAGATTGTCCCTCGCTGTGCAGGGTTTTCCTTAATACCTACTGACTGAAGATTGTCCCTCACTGTGCAGGGTTTTCCTTAATACCTACTGATTGAAGATTGTCCCTTGCTGTGCAGGGTTTTCCTTAATACCTACTGACTGAAGATTGTCCCTCGCTGTGCAGGGTTTTCCTTAATACCTACTGACTGAAGATTGTCCCTCACTGTGCAGGGTTTTCCTTAATACCTACTGACTGAAGATTGTCCCTTGCTGTGCAGGGTTTTCCTTAATACCTACTGACTGAAGATTGTCCCTCACTGTGCAGGGTTTTCCTTAATACCTACTGACTGAAGATTGTCCCTTGCTGTGCAGGGTTTTCCTTAATACCTACTGACTGAAGATTGTCCCTCGCTGAGCAGGGTTTTCCTTAATACCTACTGACTGAAGATTGTCCCTCGCTGAGCAGGGTTTTCCTTAATACCTACTGACTGAAGATTGTCCCTCGCTGAGCAGGGTTTTCCTTAATACCTACTGATTGAAGATTGTCACTCGCTGTGCAGGGTTTTCCTTAATACCTACTGACTGAAGATTGTCCCTCGCTGCGTGCTGTCCGATCCCAGGACCAGATTCCACATCTGAGGGGAGGCGGTCAGAAGGGGCGGGGGATTCTTTCAGATAAAATTGCTGTTGAACTGCAAAACTATTAGCAGTGAAATATATTAGAACTAGTTGAACAGCCCGTTACACGAGCCATAGTGCCACTGCCACTGGTCGCTCATTCGGAGCGCCCATCTCTGTTTCAGCCGCGGCGCTGGCAGTCTCTACTGCGCATGACTGCAGCACGCTCAGCAGTGTCTACTGCGCATGTCGCGGCGTTACACACGATTTAGCGAATTATTATATAGGATGTGCTACAAATAGAATAAAAAAGACTCAGAGTTGCACGTTATTATAAGTATTATTTTCCTATAAAAAAAAGTTTATTGTCCTTCAGCTCGTCCTACAATGCTGGACCGGTCACTTACCCTCACCCCACCCCAATATTTTTAACACTTTGAGTACCAGAGGGATACACAACACAATGCGTTGCGTACCCCTTTGGCACTCAAAGGGTTAAATATGTTTAATAATGCAAAACACCCCATTCATTGTATTTGAAATAAATGGTTTTCTATCATTTAAATCAGTGATTCTCAGCCAGGGTGCCGTGCCACGGACATCAACTTAGGGCGCCCTGCGTTTTCTATAAAGACTAACAAATATGGACTTTTAAATAAAGATTTATAGAAATGGTTATGCAAAATATGTTTAGTTTTGTTATTATGATCATAAGACCTAATAATAACTGTATATTTATGTATATATTATGCCCTTGATAATGGACATTAAATATGTTAGGGGTGCCTGGAATGTTCTAGATTACATGTTAGGGGTGCCCCGAGCAAAAAAGATTGAGAACCACTGATTTAAATGAACCTTAGCATGGGAGACCATCAATGAGGGAGAGAACGGCCATCTTGCTTACATATTAAAGGGATAGTAATACTTGAAAATAAGTTGGAGTGCGCCCGCTCCTAGAGACAGCTGGGAAAGGAGGTGAGAAGTAATTTGCAGAACAGGGGACGTCCTGCAGATCAGTGCGATACAACTTGTACCACATAAAGAGGAACTTGTGACATCACTGGGTCATTTTAAATGTCAATCCTATATAATAATTCGCTAAAACATGGGTAACGACAAAGTCATGCACAATAGAGACTGTCGCGCCGCGGCTGATACAGAGCTGGACGCTCCTTAAAGGGATAGTAATACTTCGTTTTAACTTTATTTTATTTTGTAGCCCTTAAAAAAACATGAAAAATGATATAAGTCTTATCTCCCAAACCTTTATGGTTTGGGAGATATTCAGAAGTAAAGTTTCCCCTGGAGTGATGTCATTGCTCCACCCCTCAGATTTGGAATCCGGTCGCTTGACCGGCTGTGCCTCTCCAGAAGTGCTGAGATCACCATCTTTAAAAAGAATTTCTTAATTGGAATTGTCTACAAAGTGTGCTTTCAAGCCAGGCACACTTTGTAGACTGTTCCAATGAAGTAGTTCTTTTCAAAGATCGTGATCTCGGCACTGCTAAAGCGCTGCCGGTTGCTCTGTGGACCGAATTCCAAATCTGTCCACTAGATGGCAGACTTGGCTGAAACAGCAAGGAAAAGAGAACTTTTCTTTATTATACATGTGAATATCTCCCAAACCATAAAGGTTTGGGAGATAAGACTTATACCATTTTTCATGTTTTTTTAAGGGCTCCAAAATAAAATAAAATTATTTTCAAGTATTACTATCCCTTTAAATGATTGTCAGCGCTCTCCCTCCTAATCTCTGTCAATCTTGCCTTATAAGTCCACCCCTTTTGCAAGGGGCAAGTGTACCATGTGCAATGGACTGCCAATATTTACAGGCCGCATCCTATGAGCACGCTTTCATTTCAATGAATACCACGCAGCGTCACAAGGATGCACGTACAACAGGGAGCACGCACGTACAGCGGACAGCATACGTATGTACGGTACAGCAGCCAACTGCAAGATTTACAT
Source organism: Rhinophrynus dorsalis (assembly GCA_037306005.1). Lineage (NCBI taxonomy): Eukaryota > Metazoa > Chordata > Amphibia > Anura > Rhinophrynidae > Rhinophrynus > Rhinophrynus dorsalis. The sequence goes on along the minus strand of CM074722.1, from coordinate 496,513,084 downwards.
CACAAGGAAAACTTTTTAGAACACTTTATCTTGAAAACTACATAAATCTAAGAGAAACAAAACAAGAAACTTATAGGCAGTTTTACCATCTGATCTGAATGGAAGCCAGTCTGCTAGAGGTGAAAGGTCCACCCTTTCTATCGTTCAAAGGGTTGAAAAAAAAACACAATGCAATTGTGCTGCAGACTTGTACGTTTCCTGAGTACAACAGACTCAGCGTCCTGATTCCTTAAAGAGTTCAAATAATTCATTTTAATAACGCTGATAATTCATCTTTCTTTCTTTTTTTTCATCACTCATGACGCTCTGAAGAGTATCAATAATTACCTTTTGGAAATGGGACTGCTCGTTGCCCGATTCCTGATACTCAATTAAAAAAAAGAGACATTTTAATGCCGTTTTTTAATGAATTCATTTTGGTTTCTATAGCGGGGACGCCATGGCTGCTACCTGCTGACATGAGAATCCAAAATTAATTGAGAATGATATGATTAATGATGAGACGGTACCAATATTAAAGTCTATTTTAGCTTTAATGTCTGTTCTTTCTCAAGGAAACTTCAGAGGACAGAAGCCAAGAAAGAAACAGCGTCCAACTTTTTATATTTATTGCGCAACAAAGATTAACTCCTTAGATAACAGAGACATCTTGAAAGCACTGCAAAGTAGATGTGTTTTAACCCCTTATGACAGATGACTTACCTGGTAAGTCCAGGAAGTCATTCGCTATGATGGAAAAAAAACCCCTGTCATTATTTAAGGGGAAATACATAAAGTTAAAGGGATAGTAATACTTCGTTTTAACTTTATTTTATTTTGTAGGCATTAAAAAACCATGAAGAACGATATGTCTTATCTCTCAAACCTTTACGGTTTGAGAGATATTCACAAGCAAAGTTTCCCCTCCCACCCCTTTTACCTAGTGTAAGCCATCTCTTCTCAGATGTGGAATCCAGTCCATAGACCAAACAGATAACAGCAGGGTACAATCTTCTTCCTATGAGAACAATGAAAGCCCTGCCCCCCTTGACAAGTTTTTCAGGTTTTTCACTTATCTTAATTGAAGATTGTCCCTCTCTGCAGTCTACCTGGGCGTCTCCCTTCTGCTCTGGCTGAGCAGTAGTACATCAGTAAAAGAGGCGGGAGGGGGATACTTTGTCATTGAATTACTCTTGAACTACAACTCTGACAGAATTGAAATAACACTCCCCAAAGTCCAAATACTATGATGATTAATTAGAGCTGCTTTTATTATGAAACATTACTATCCCTTTAAATCTTTGTTAAAGGTACAGAAATATTTTATTATAGCAATGGAAAGACCTAGAATTATATTATTTTTGCTGCCTATGGAGAGTTTTTGATCATTGACCGACACACTCATTACATAGCGACAAGCCCTGCCTGGTGACTAAACTAATCAATCTGCAGTTTGAAATTGAAAAACAAGTTTGAGCTGTAATAACATCTGAATACAACATCTCTCAGAAACACTAATACCCTTGTTTATTCAGCAGGAAAATGTCTAAGTCATTTAATACAGAATACAGGGTTGTTCCACTTATTTCTTTATACATAAGCCCTAATACAGCAACAAAAATTGTATTAACCCTTTCAGTGCCAGGGAGCAATCCAACACATTGCACGGTGTTGCTTAATCAGAAAAAACACCAGAAAGGCACAAACCAAAATAGACCTTCTGTGTATTGGATCTTAACCCCTTAATGACATGTGACGTACTATGACCATCACGGTCCTTGAAATACTCAAGGACCGATGACGGTCATAGTACGTCACATACTTTTTACTTACATCGCTCTACCGGGAGCGCTGTAAGTAAAAATAGGGCCTGAAATTGACCGCTCCAAGACCGGAGCGATCTCTATCAGGCCCCAAAGTGACGCACCGATACACGCAACAGGTCACGTGTACCGGCGCGTCGGCGTGCATCAACACGGTCCTTATGGGACGGAAACGTCCCAGGACCGCTGGTCGCTAAGGGGTTAAATAGACGCCAGTTGTAACATAAAACCGGTGATAGCAAACTGAGACTTCGAAATCCACCCCGATTCGGACTGCACTCCTCAAATCAAAAACCACTGACTGTTTGAAGTAAAAAAATATTTAATAAAAATAAGTATATACAATAATTCTCTATAGGTCAAAGCTTCTTCATCAGGACTCAGTAGTAAAAATGCCACAATTGAAAAATACAGCACATTCTGGTTTGTGTCCTTTCTGGTGTTTTCTCTATTTTGTTCAAGGGTGATCTCGACGCCTACGAATCTTCTTTGAGAAGCTGCATCTATTTCCCGTTTGTGGAGTGACAGAGTGAGGGCTGTCTTGAATCCTTCACTTGTCACTTGGCCTATTTACTGTGAGTACGATGGTGTAGCGGTGGTGGTTCAAGACTATTACAGTATTTCACTAGGAGCACCCATTCTCTCTTCTTTTGTTTTGCCTAATCACGGCCGCTTTAACCAATTGGCAAAGTGGCATTTGCCCCAGGGCCCACTCTCAGAAGTGGGCCCACTACTACTAAGCAGGGACAGACAGAGCATGAAGTCAGGGGTGGGCTGGCAGCGCCAGCGGGACCATGGGCAGCTGAACGCTCTCACAATCCCATAGAGTTTTTCAGTTTATGTGATCTCTCTGGAAGTCACTGTTAGATTTTCAGTGGAAGTCTGGCAGAGAGAGGAACGTGGCAGAGAGGGGAGAGTGGCAGAGAAAGGAGCACAGTACCTTCCTGTATGGCCCAGGGCAGGTTGGATGACAGGGGCACACTTCCTGCTGGCCTGGTACCATATGCAGGGGAGGGCTGACAACATACGGCGGAAGGGCAAATTACAATAAAGTGGCCCATTTCTACTATCGTCCCAGCCCATCCCTGTTTCGTTCATTTTAAAATTGTTCTTAATGTTGTGAAGTAAGGCAAGTGATACCACAGAGCTTACAGTTGAAATGGGGCTACATTAGTGATACTACAGTGCTTACAATTTAAGTAAAGCTACACTGTTGATGCCATAGAGCTTACAAGGCAAATGGGCTATATTACTAGTGTAGCTCTATTGGGATTGTAGCTCTGCGTTATCATTTGTATTTAGATTCATTTCATATGTAAGCTCTATTGTATCACTAGTTTAGCTCCATTTACAAGTGGCAGATTGAGTGAGGCAGTGGCCCACCAGCCCAGACACATGACCAGCCCCGGGGGCAATTGCCCCCCTGCCCAGCCCTCCAATGACCATATGACCTGCCAAAGTCTCATGTTCCATCGTAGGCAGCATCAGACAGCACCAGCAGAACGATCATAATTCTATCCACAGGCAGGTAGGAACAGACTGCACCATGATATGGGTAGGGGCATTTAATTGGATTTTCCGACATTTTATATTGGAGGAAAACTCCTAAAATGAAAGTGAGCGTGACAAATCTATGTTTTAACCAAGAGTAAGGTTGCTTTAAAGGTATAGTAATAGCGCAATAAAACTTGACCTCTGATTATTAATTAAAATTTTTTGAATATTGTCCTCTATATATAGTTACTTACATTTCTGTAGATCAACAGCTATTGAAGCGGAAAGGATTCCCTCCCGCCCCTTTTGGTCTCCTCCCACTGAATATGGAATCCGGTCGTGGGAACAGGTGGATGCAGCATGGGACAAACAAAGGAGGACAGGATTTTCCTTATGCTTAATGAAGTTTGTCACTCGCTGCGCTCCATCTGGATATGCATAAGCGGATCAGTGACGTGGCCAGAAGGGGTGGAAACGGGACATTTCAGCTTCAATAGCGACTGAATTACAGAAACGTGAGTAACTACGTACAACACAAAATGTTCACAAAATGTTAAGTTTTATTGCGCCATTACTATCCCTTTAAATCCCTGTTTGAAACAGTTACATTGCATTGTGTATGGTATTTTGTGCTTTTTTTTTAAAGAGTGGAACTGTGGCATGATCAACAGTGTCTTAAAGCAGCCCCGCCTCTTATGACAGAAACACACAAAATGCTTCAGGAGGGAAGGGTTAAACTCCTACTCTGGGATCCCTCCTCCTTACAGTGGTAGTAATGTTTAATTTTAAGTTGCTTTAATATTTTAGGCATTAAAAAAATATTTACATCAATGTAAGTCTTGTCTCTCAAACCTTAATGGTTTGAGAGATATAACTTGCTAAAGTTACCCCTTCCTGGCTGTTTCAAAGAAGTCTGGCCTCTAGCTGACAGCAGCAGATTCCGGTCATTTGAACAGACAGCAGCTCTTCAGCAGAGCCAAAATCGTGCTATTTAGAAATAAATACTTCATTGGAAAGGTCTACAAAGTGTGCTTGCAAACCAGGCATACTTTGTAGACCATTCCAATGAAGTATTTATTTCTAAATAGAGCAATTTCGGCTTTGCTGAAGAACCGCTGGCTGGTCCCGGGACCAGAATCTCCTGCTGGCCGCTAGAGGGCAGACTTCTCTGAAACAGCCAGGAAGGGGTAACCGTTAAGGTTTGAGAGATAAGACTTACATTGATGTAAATCTTTTTTTAATACCTACAATATTAAAGCAACTTAAAATTAAATATTACTATCCCTTTAACAGCACACAAACTATGACAGTTTTAAGGATTTTTTTGATAAATATTTAAATTTTTACCCACATTGCCTTTTTCTGCAAATGATATTGTTCTGTGGTCCCTTTTAACCCCTGAATGAAGGGTTAAACTGCAAGTTTCTACTCTGGCCTTCAGGGGGTGCTCTTCCTATCATTTATTATGAAGAATTGTAGTCACCAACTGTCAGTGATTTAAAAATGTCCATTTATTGACACTATACTGTCCTTTTACGCAGTCCTGTAGACTATATTATAAAATATAAGTTTGAGCTGTAATAACTTTCGAATTTCGAGTCTCCCGGCACTGAGAACACACTTGTTTTATTCAGAAAAATAGTTTATTGCTGAGTTAAACTGTATTAAAAGAGAACTAATGCATCAAAATAATAATAACTCCACTTACCTTAACCCAGTGACTGCTCAGAGAGGTATCTAACTCACTGCGCTGCAATGTATTAAATGCCTCTCTGGCACTCAAAGGGTTAATATGGCCAGAAAAAATCCTAATTGCCTCCAAAAATTTTGTCCTCGTGCCTTTGTTCAATAAATGGCATGTTCAATTAGTAATGGAGGTTATGTCTATGGAGGCGGACATGACACTGGGTTGAACACATTCTAATCCTTAATGGATTAAGGAGGCTCATGCGCTCTTTCTGCCTCGGTTTGAAAAAACTGCCAGCAAGCACATACCCCTGTAGTCCTTAACTCCTTAACACTTTGAGTGCCAGTGAGGTACACAACGCATTGCTCTGCAATGCGTTGTGTACCCTTCTGGCACTCAAACAGTAAAGAACCAGTGAGGTGTCAGGACTGTCACTGCTGTCCTTGCCTAAAGGACCGGTGATGGTCCTGGCACGTCACATATTTTTTACTCACATCGCTCCTGCAGTAGTAATTGCGGGGTCTGAAATTGACCACTCTAAGACCGGCCACGTGTGCCAGTGCACCAAACGTCCTCTACCTAGTCCTCAATGGAACTTCCCCCAGGACCGCTGGTCCTTAAGTGATTAAAGGGTTAAGATTACCATATGCAGTGGGCAGAGTCTGTGTCCAGTGGTCTTGTTAGCAACTGTCATGTTTGCCTCCATGCACAGGATATCCAAAACAGATTAAAGATGTTATCTCTTGAGCAAAGGCACAAGGACACAGTTTATAGGGGCATTTAGGATTTATTGGCCTTATAAGGTAAGTGTACGGTGTTATAATTATGAAGTCTCTTCTCCTTTAAAGGGATAGTAATACTTAAAATCTAAAAAAAAATATGTTGTAGGGTTTATCCCCCTGAGTAAAACAAGAGTACTCGCACTGCTGAAAGGTGTTTCATTCAAAAGTTATTAATTTTCAAAGTTGAATTTTTTAGGTGCAATATCACAGTGGCCTGAAATTGTACAGTGGCGCTGTTGCTACACGATCCTATGGACAGCTCTGGTCAATTGACCATAAATCTCCATAGGATGGTGTAGCAACAGCGCCACTGTACAATTTCAGGCCACTGTGATATTGCACCTAAAAAATTCAACTTTGAAAATTAATAACTTTTGAATGAAACACCTTTCAGTAGTGGGAGTACTCTTGTTTTACTCAGGGGGATAAACCCTACAACATATTTTTTTTTACATTTTAAGTATTACTATCCCTTTAATAGGTTGAATATATTCCACCCTCTATGTTGAACCCTTTGGAACTAAACAGACCTCCAACACAATGTCCCTTTTATATGGCCAATAAAGAGCTGAGATTTGCCCTATAAATGACTAGTCATGTTTTATTATGTCTTCGTGTCAATATATCTGCTCACCTTGGTTACAATCTATTAGAAATGTTTAGTTTATGTCTGTCCTCCACCTATGTCATATTATATTGCTATTACAAAGCAAATCTGGCAAAAATGTACTGACTAGAGGCGAATTAACACCACCAAATAACAACGCCTACTTAACCCTTTCTGTGCCAGGCACACAAAGGGGTTAAAGGAGCAGTAAGCTTAAAGTGCAGCTATCGCTGAAAATAAAGTGCCGCCCAAATCATTATGTATATAGCGATACGCATATCCATACTACATACTACTGCCGAGAGATGCATATTTCCAGGTATTACAGTTTCAACCCATTTTTTACATTAACAGTGCCCTCTAGTGGTCACATTCCAATTAGTTATTCTGTTCCATTCTATTTGAGAGGAAAGTCAGAGACACACAGTTCTCCATAGAATGTGATAAAAACTGCTAAGTCACTTCCTGTCAGTTAGAACTATCAGGAAGTAACGCACCGTAAATTCACTTCCTGTCAGAACTATCAGGAAGTAAACACAGTAAATTCACTTCCTGTCAGTTAGAACTATCAGGAAGTAAACACACAGTAAATTCACTTCCTGATTATTTACACTGTTATAAGCTCTACAATACATAGGTTTTCATTAAAGTGGAACTATCACTGAAAATAAAGTGCCCCCCAAATCATGATGCATATAGAGATACATATATCCATACTATTATTACCCTGAAAGGTGTTGTTGATAAATCAAACTCATTCCAAAACGTATAGACAGGCATCTTGCTGTACTTGACATCTGTGCGCCTGCGCCGTCAGTCCCTTCTGCAATGAGGAGATTAGGACGGACAGGGCAGGGGCACAGCTGTCTCTTTGGCAAAATGTGTGTGCTGATGTGACTGGGAACAAGTTGGATTTAGCAATAACGCCAGGCTTATTCACATACCTCCCAAGTGTCCCTCTTTAGGAGGGACAGAGCCTCTTTTGGACCTAAATCCCTCTGTCCCTCTTTCACACCCTGATGTCCCTCTTTTTAGGAGATAGGATTGCATGGTGTGTATATAAGTGTATCATACTGCGCTACAGCAATAAAACTCACATCATTGTTTGTTTAAATATCAGTATATGTGTTTATAAATTATTCTGTGTAAATAAAATACTTAGATCTTGTTATAAGTCATTTATTTGGTTACACAAGGAGATGTCAATAGGTCATGAAATTGCCTACAAATTCTCGGTAATGTCCCACCCACCAGCCACACCTCCAGCAACACCCCCTACAACAAATATGTCCCTCTTTGGCAATTTGAAATGTTGGGAGGTATGTATTCAGGGTAATATAATAATAAAATGTAATATCATTTTCAAATATTAAAAACATACAGAGCGCCACCCTACGCATAGGGTTACCCCTGGCAAAGTTACATTTGTGATGAAAAGCGTAGGGTGGCGATCTCTGTATGTTTTTAATATTTTTATACTGAAAGCTACCAGTAAACAGAGGCAAATAAATAGCCCAGGTAGCGTTCCTCTTTAAGCACCACTTCCGTTGTACCGGATACTGGATAGATATAGGAAGGATACCGGTGGTGTGGCCATAGCCAGGCTGTAAACCTGCATTATTTGTGCATATACCCAGTGGCTAGATAGAGCCTCTCGTTCCTCTGAGTACCCATCTACGGGGGGGAGGGGTTTTAATGTTTAAAGGGATAGTAATACTTGAAATTAATTTTATTTTATATTGTAGCCTTTAAAAAAAACATTAAAAATGATATAAGTCTTATCTCCCAAACCTTTATAGATATTCCTGGATGTTTCAGCCAAGTCTGCCATCTAGTGGACAGATTTGGAATCCGGTCCACAGATCAACCGGCAGCTCTTTAGCAGTGCCGAGTTCACAATCTTTAACCCCTTAATGATCGGCTGCGCAGGCACACGGTAGTCACTAAAGGACCACCGAGTATTTTTTTTTTTTAAGAATCCTACTCCGGACTCCTCGAACGGCGTGCAGCCGCGGGGGGAGCCCGGAATTCCATGACGGTCATAGTACGTCATGGGTCATTAAGTCAGATTTACCCATAACATACGATGACCGTCAAGGGTCGTTAAGGGGTTAAAAAGAACTACTTAATTGGAACTGTGTACAAAGTGTGCCTGGCTTACAAGCACACTTTGTAGACCATTCCAATGAAGAAATTCTTTTTAAAGATGGTGATCTCGGCACTTCTGGAGAGGCACAGCCGGGCAAGGGACCGGGTTCCAAATCTGAGAGCTAGAACATGACGTCACTCATAGGGAAACTTTGCTTGTGAATATCTCCCAAACCTTTATGGGTTTTTTAAGGGCTACAATATAAAATAAAATTATTTTCAAGTATTACTATCCCTTTAAGTGGAGCCAGTTAAAGGGATAGTAATACTTTGTTTTAACTTTATTTTATTTTGTAGGCATTAAAAAAACATGAAGAACGATATAAGTCTTATCTCTCAAACCTTTATGGTTTGAGAGATATTCACAAGCAAAGTTTCCCCTCCCGCCCCTTTTACCTAGTGTAAATCATCTCTTCTCAGATGTGGAATGCAGTCTATAGACCAGACAGATAACAGAAGGGGACAATCTTCTTCCTATGAGAACAATGAAAACCCTGCCCCCCTTGACAAGTTTTTCAGGTTTTTCCCTTATCTTAATTGAAGATTGTCCCTCTCTGCAGTCTACCTGGGCACCTCCCTTCTGATCTGGCTGAGCAGTGTTACATCAGTAAAAGGGGCGGGAGGGAGATACTTTATCATTGAATTACTCTTGAACTACAAATCTGACAGAATTGAAATAACACTCTCCAAAGTCCAAATACTATGATGATTAACTAGAGCTGCTTTTATTATGAAACATTACTATCCCTTTAAAGCCCACATAAATTCTCTAATTAAATAGCACAAGAGAGCATCTTGGAAACTGGCTCTCGTCTGCTTACAGATCAGTCAGTGTGCCTGATATACACAGGGATGCTTAGATGGACAGCCCAACATGTAAGCGTTACTATAGGGAAAACTCAACAGCATCCATCTGTCCAGTGTCTAATTCAGCATTATGGGCACCCGAGCGATGACGGATGGATTCAGTGTACCAGAAAAGTATTGCAAAAGGAGTTTTGAGCCGTAACCAGAGTTAAAGACATTAGCATTAGTATTCAGTGCCAGGAATGATAGAATAATTAAGCTGAATTAGTTGGGATCATTTTTGCATATTATACGGTTCATGCACTGATCAGACTTATGAACTATTATAAGACATTTGTATCCAACTGTATAAATACTGAAGGTTTGGCTGAAATTCAATAGTTACCTCAACGGGCACACAGATCTGCCTCCATAGAAGTCAACATTACAGTTCAAATGTATTAACCCTTTCAGTGCCAGAGGGGTAAGGAATGCATTGCAAAGCACTCAAAGGGTTAAAAAGTGGGCTGTATTCATGAGGCCAAGGAGGTGAAATTCTGGGACAAATGAACAGTGACAAATGAAAATGTATCAAATCCCCATTGATTTAAATGCAGTTTTTTACCACTTGATTCCTAGAGAGGTCTGCAATGCAGTGCTTCAAAGCAATTCATTGCACACTCCTTTGGTAATGAAAAGGTTACACATCAGCATTATTCATGGGGATGTACAAGAAGGGGAATCTTGATTACAAAAAAACAAAACAGCTTTGTGTATATGATCAACAAAAGCTTAAAGGGGAACTACCACCCCGCAATAATTTAAGCTTCACTGATTGCTCATCTGGTGACTAGCTGCTTAGTAGCGCTAGTCGCCAGAAATATTACCCGGTTCTGCAGATATCGGCATTTTACCGATGGTGACAGGAGCAGGAAGCACGGACGTCACTGTGAAGAGACGTCCGTTTAAAAAAAAAAAAATCATTAAATAAGTTTGGGCCGTCTTTCACTTTCTAAAAGACGGTCACCTTGTTACAAGTTTCCTGGTGGGCGGGCAATCAACGTGCAGTGCACCGCACGTGATTATAAGCTCCGCCCACGATGGGCACCCATGGGCTGCTCAAAAAATAAAAATGGGGTATTTTTTGTCCCAGTCCGGGCCTGCTTCCCGCCCTGTTCCTCCCACTTCCTAACCACTTGTCCAGCACAATGATAGTAAGCCCCACCCATCTGACTAAACCCTGCCCCTTTATGATGTGAATCACATCATTAAAATCTCAGAGGACTCCACAGGATGATGTTCGCAGGTGTGCTCACCACCTTCGACCTCCAATATGTCCCCGACACAAGGAGCACAGAATCCAAAGGGCAACGCTGTGCAGAAATCACTGGCATTATATAAAACTGTTTTTATTATCCAATTTGAGAACAATTACCATATGTGTTGGAGACCTCTATATCATCCACTTTAGAGATGATAGAGCCTAGAGAATGATTTATGGCCCACACTGATAAAACTATACACTGACAGAGGAATTTAAATGTTAAAATAATGTGCATGAGTTTTAAAGTCATGTATTGTACATTCCACTTCCATTTTTATTATGCCTGAAGAAGCGACCTAAGCTATTTTGAAAGCTTGCATCCTAAAGCCACTCAGATGGCCAATAAAGGTATCATTTTTGCTCTACTAGTCTCCTATATCATCCACGGAATGAAGCAATAAAATTGCCTCTTTAAATCTCTACTTTTACCTCTAGAGATGTATGTGTAAATTAAAAAAACAAATAAAATATTTATGTGTAAGATCTTTCTGTTGCTTGAAGCCTCTGATTACTCATAGAAGGAGCCGGGGAACTCGGTGAATCCCTGCTGGCAGTCTACAGCTATTTTCCATATACAACTGAAGACCTTCCTTGTGCTTTCATGGTTTAGAAATATAATAGGACAGAAACTCTCAAACGTACCAGCATCCGCTACCGGAGTGCTCTGTAATTTTCTTAAATAATCTTCCAAACAAAAAAAAAATCTCTAATGCACTTTACTTGACATCAAAGCTTTTTCAGTTGCTGTTCATCTACAGACCTTAATAAAGCTTTATCTGTAAACGCGGAGTCCCATTTAACTCTCAGAAAAGAAAACACAGCAATTTTATAACAAATGACTCCATTTACACCCATAAAAAGAAAAAGATCACTAGCATTAAAAAGCAGACAGTGGTCCAACTTGCTTTACCGCTGCACAAACACTGCACAGTGTGTTCTAGCACACAAGGGCAGAAAAGGGTCTGGAGAAGGCGTTTTAAAAGTGCAGGAAGTTACTGGAAAAATATGGGAATTATTCCCCACTGGTTTAACCTATTTAGTGCCAGAGGGGTACACAACACATTGCACATCAATGTGTTGCGTACGTCTCTGTCACTCAACGGGTTAAAGGGGATCTATCGCCCCTGTACAAGTTTGTATTAAAATGTATGTAGCGAATAGGTGATATAGCGAATAGGTGAAATAATGTATTAATTTATTTTTTTAAATCGCTATTTGGCCAAAATTCAATGATTAACTATTGCCCTGCGCCCTACTTCCAGACTGTACTGTGGGTACAGCACTGTACCGCAGTCTGTCACTCTTCCTCTACTCCCCTCCCTCTGTCCAGCCTCCTCCAATGACGGAGGATTTGTGCATGTAAACTGGAGTGCTCTCATTGGCCAGAGATCGCTCGAGCATACATGCAGAAATCCTCAGTCATTGGAGGAGGCTGGATAGAGGGAGGGGAGTAGAGGAAGAGTGACAGACGGCAGTACAGTTCTGTACCCGCAGTCTGTCCGGAAGCAGGGCACAGGGCAGTATTTATTTGTTGAATTTAGGCCAAATAGAGATTTAAAAAAATAAATGAATCCATTATTACACCTATTCGCTATATCACCTACATTTTAAGACACACTTGTATAGGGGTGATAGATCCCCTTTAAACTCTTCAATACTATCATCGTCTCCCCTGCAGATCTCCATGATCTGCTGGTTTGATTGATAATAATGCCTCACTCGTGGTTCTGGAAAATTTCAGTCCTCTCCATTGAAGCTCATGGTCAACAAATTTGAGGACGTGGGGCTTCAATGAAGACAAAAGAGATGTTGCCTCCCCTGCCAGAGTAAAGCTCTGACATTACCCAGCCCTGCAGGTCCTAGGAATCTGCAGGAGGAACAAGGTGACTATTACACTGTTTATATCCAAGCTACACCACAGGGGACAAATGAAGTTTCCCTTTGACTGAAATTGGGCTTTTAACCCTTTGAATGCATTGGAGACCTCTCTAGCATTCAAGCGGTTAAAAAATGCATGGAGAAGGTACAATAACATAGAATTGCTGAGATGTTTTATTCACAAGTTATTACAGCTCAAACTTGAATTACTTAGGCGCAATGTCTCAGTGGCCTTGAATGTTACAGTGGCGCTGTTGCTACACCATGCTATGGACAGCTCTGGTCAGTTGACCATAAACCTCCATAAAATGGTGCAGCAACAGCGCCTTTGTACAATTTCTGGCCATTGAGATACTACAACAAAGAAATTCAAATTTGAGCTGCAATAAGTTTTGAATAAAACACTATTCAGCAGCAATAGTACCCTTGTTTTACTCTATATGGTAAACCCTACAATATATATATTTTTTACAAAGTAAGTGTTATTATCTCTTTAAAGGGATAGTAATACTTCGTTTTAACTTTATGTTATTTTGTAGGCATTAAAAACACAAGAAGAATGATATAAGTCTTATCTCTCAAACCTTAATGGTTTGAGAGATATTCACAAGCAAAGTTTCCCCTCCCGCCCCTTTTACCTAGTGTAAGCCATCTCTTCTCAAATGTGGAATACAGTCCATAGACCAGACAGATAACAGCAGGGGACAATCTTCTTCCTATGAGAACAATGAAAACCCTGCCCCCCTTGACAAGTTTTTCAGGTTTTTCCCTTATCTTAATTGAAGATTGTCCCTCTCTGCAGTCTACCTGGGCACCTCCCTTCTGATCTGGCTGAGCAGTGTTACATCAGTAAAAGGGGCGGGAGGGGGATACTTTGTCATTGAATTACTCTTGAACTACAACTTTGACAGAATTGAAATAACACTCTCCAAAGTCCAAATACTATGATGATTAATTAGAGCTGCTTTTATTATGAAACATTACTATCTCTTTATGCCCATAGGGACCATAGCCATGTATGCTGTGTTATACGTGTGGGGCACAGTACTGGTAGGTGATACGAGAGTTTAAAGTTTGATGTCTCCTACTGACAGCTGTAAAGTTGTCAGCAGGAGATCCGTGTCGGTCGACATGGTGGAGCTTGAGAAGTGCAGAGATCTCGTTACTTACACGGAATCCCTTCATTGGAATGGTCTAAAATGTGTGCCTGGTGTTCAAGCACACGTTTTAGTAATGAGGAAAGAGTTAAAGTGTTAGTAATGTCCAAAAAAAAGTTTTTGCATTTAGAAGAGCTTAAAAAGCTGATCTATATGCAAAAAAACGTATCTCTCAAACCTCTATGGTTTAAGAGATACGGGCGTTTAAAGTTTGATCTCTCCTACTGACAGTTGTAAAGCTGTCAGCAGGAGATTCATGTCGTTCGACACGGTGGTGCTTGAGAAGTGCCGCAATCTCATTATTTACAAGGAATCCCGTCATTGTAATGGTCTAAAACGTGTGCTTGAACACTAGGCACACGTTTTAGACCGTTCCAATGAAGGGATTCCTTGTAAGTAACGAGATTGCGGCACTTCTCAAGAGCCACCGTGTCGACCGACACAAAGCTCCTGCTGACAGCTTTACAGCTGTCAGTAGGAAACAGCGAACTTTAAACTCCTGTATCTCTTAAACCATAGCGGTTTGAGAGATACGTTTTTTTTGCATATAGATCAGCTTTTTAAGCTCTTCTATATGCAAAAAAACTTTTTTTTGGACATTACTAACACTTTAACTCTGCCCTCACCTGTTCAAGCTCCCCTTGTCCATTATTCTTATGTTGAAGTGGAGCGGTGCGTCCCCTCAGTTCATTTGTACAAGATGGTGGTTATCTGTTTTGCTCCATCTATGCTGAGCGTCCTAGATGTACATGTGTGTGGCTTTCACAATTTTATATGTGGTTAGGTTGGTTATGATTGCCATGATCTGTGGGGTTGAGTGGACTAACCTATTGATTCTGAATCTGTGTTGCCTGTATACACGTGCAATCAGACGCTCCATTTGGGTACGAGCTGACAGATGTTGCACCATCGGAGCACATCTTTAGTTGCATTCTGTGTATATATATTTTTTGTCTCAGCAGTGAGGTCTATCCTAGGCGGCCTACTATTCCTGATAGTAGTGCTAGCTTCTCTGTTGATCTACTGCCTGCTACTGTTGTTCGCTGTTTATACCTTGTTCTGTGCCTTGAATAAAGGTTGTTTTATTTTATACGTTCTGACTCCTGAGTGCTCTGAGTAACCGTGACACTACATTAGGGTTCCGACCCTGCATCATTGCATAGTGTGTCTCTGCCTTTCGACATCTAGCTAACCCTGATCCAGGCTGAGAGACTGTAACACCTATCAAGTGTAACTATGGTTTGAATGTTAGATTGGTATTAAGCGCATTTCATCACAATGCTCTGGAGATCTCTCTATCATTGGGCATTTTGGAAATATTATTTTTCCCCTACAGGGCAGTTGGTTTAGAACACAATTCTTTTGAACACAACCCTCCATGAGTGATATTTACAAGCTGAAGGTCTCAGATCTGTGGGGGCATCACATTCTGTCTACTGAGCGCTGCATGAAATTCCCTTTGTTCTGCAATGGCGGCCAGGAACTCTATTTACTGCAACTTATTAGCATTTTCAGGATCTGCTGCTGTAGGATTACGTCCCTCTTTAGCTTCACATTTATAATTACGAGCTCATTAGCCTCCTTCCTCTTCATTACTGGGAGAAGCAGACTACAATGGATCAGAGTCATTACAAGACTTGTTTTGAAACCATGTTCACATTTATCAATTGCTCCTATTGTATTATAGCTTATTTTTAATCCTTGGAACACTAAATTACTCTGTCCAGATCGCATATTTTACTTTAATTTCCTTCATCTTCATTGAATATCTCGTTAGTAGCAGTCTAATGATCTCATACATATTTTGATACAAATAAGCCTTAGTAGGAAACTAACACCTCCTAATAACTTTCTATTGCCACAAAATCCTAATGTCCCTTATGAAGAGATTGCATTGAGAAAAGGCAGGGTTTGTTCTGAAAAGAGGCAAATCTTTGAAAACCATGCAATTTCTTAATGTACTGACTACCTACTGCTGGCCTAAGAAAAATGATACCAGGTTGGTATGGTCTAACATCCGTACAGGGTGCCAGCAGCAGTAAACGCCTATTATTTTTATATCCTGATATTAATCGCCTGCACTAAGAGGGTCATAACAATTACAGACATGAAGAAAAGGTAGACAAGGTACACTATGTGAAACGCAGACAACTCGCCGCATTGAGTGAGGGGTCACTTGTCTTTCTACCCCTAGGCTAGTGCCCAAAAATGTTTCCAGCTTTTTTTTTTTTTTTTTTTTTTACATTTCCCCCACTTCAAATTATTGCACAGTGCTGGTCTGATACCTTTGAAAAACAGGGAATTACCTACTGTACTCATTATGTACCGGCAGCATGAGAAAAATGGTACTACTTTATTATGAATTGGCATATTGTAGGCACCACTAGGGGAACACAGTTATGTAACCACAATCTTTTATTTTTAAAATAAAAACTGAATACACATGTACTTTTGCTGGGTGATCAACCCATCATAAGTATTTTTTTAAACTACCCTCATCTGAAAGAGCAGTCTTGTTTTTGTGTGGATGGGTGTGTATAAACGTGTGTGCACATGTTTATGTGCATGCATGCGTGAATTTGTGTGTGTGTGTGTTTGCATATGTGCATGTGCATAATTTATACTAATGAAAATCTAACTTCTATAGAATTGGACAAATTTGATACATATCTTCTCACATGGTCTTCATGGATGGAAAGTAGAAATGGACAAGACGGTAGATTGCTCTAAGATAATTATTTGTATACATTTTTTTCTAATGTTCAGTATTTTTAAATGTTTAATATTATGTTAATTTTCTTATTTATTCTGTCTTCATTTTGTCATAATATGTTTATTTAAAAAATATTAACTAATAAAAAAAGTGTATGAGTGCACGCTTGTGTGTGCGTGCGTGTATATTTGTGTGTGTGTGTGTATATTTCTGTGTGTGTGCATGTATGAGTGTATATTTGTGTGTGTGCATGCGTGTATATTTGTGTGTGTGCATGTATATTTCTGTGTGTGTGCATGTATGAGTGTATATTTGTGTGTGTGCGTGTATGAGTGTATATTTTGGTGTGTGCGTGCATGTGTGTATATTTCTGTGTGTGCATGTATAAGTGTATATTTGGGGGGGTGTATGCGTGTATGTGTGTATATTTGTGTGTATGCGTGTATGAGTGTATATTTGGGTGTGTGTGTGCATGTTTGTGTGTATATTTGTGTGTGTGCATGTAAGTGTGTTAGTACGTGTATATTTGTGTATGAGTGCATGCTTGTGTGTGCTTGCAGGTAATTTGTGTGTGTATCTATAAGTGTATATTTGTGTGTGCGTGTATGTGTGTATATTTGTGTATGTGTGTATGAGTGTATATTTGTGTGTGTGTGCATGTATGAGTGTATATTTGTGTGTGCATGTGTGTGTTTTGTCGAACCAATTATGTTGAAGGTATCCAAGGGGTTAAAAACAAGAGAACCAATCAGGTTGGATATCTTCACATAAATAGATAAATTACAATATTAAATAATTTTGAGAACTTTACACTATATCAGGTATTGACACGCTACGTCACAGTAAAGAATTTATTAAAATAATCAATCCCGCATATTTGTGCAAAAATATATTTTATTTATTAAATACAATATACTATATATAAAGTGTAAACAACAATGATATAAATGAGTGATCAGCAATTACAATAGATATATAGTAACCAAAACCACAATTATCACCATTAGGATTACCAGCAATTAAAGGGTTAACCACACATAGGTATCTTCAGAGGTACTGGATAACAATAACTGCACTCTGCAGCATAGAAAAGGATAATTAATCCTTACAATTAATAAAATACAATTGGCAGCAGTGTATATGAATACCCCTACATCAGAAACTGTATAAACTATGCTAATTGAGGTTTAAGGTATATTGTCAGATGAGTCAACTTTGATATGAAGCCAGGTCCTCGGACAATTTTCCTTGTACCATATGCAATAGTCAGATTTAGAGATTAACTAGAATAGAATCCCAGATTAAATCACTATAATTTAATTATCTACCAATTACAAATATTGCATACCTTCTGAATAAAACATATAAATTGCATTTAATTTAGTCAGTAACAGATTATACCAGAAAATACTTATAATCAATTCCATAATATATGTCTAGACAGTATATGAAACTTTTATCACAAATATGACTACAGCAATATTATGTAAAACCTATAGGGTTAAGGGTTAATTGACATTTATATTAAAAAGATGGGACGGTCTGGAAATATGAAAAAAACGGTACTGTCCCATTTAAAATGGTACATATGGTCAGTCAAACTTTGGTGCGCCATGGACATCCACTTAGGTTGCCCCGTTTTATCTATAAGGCTTTGACAAAAATGTGACTGTAGAATTACAACTGTATATTTATGGCTATTGTTATACAGAGCTGGACGCTCCTGTATCAGCTGCGGCGCGGACAGTCTCTACTGCGCATGACTGACCCACGACCAGGCCCGGATTTAGATCCCAGTGGCCCATAGGCAAGGCACTTTAGGCACCAATAGCTCCTCCCATGGTCACACCCCCATTCCTCACATGACACCGCCCCCAATCCCATCCACTGTTTCCTGGAACAGAAAATACCCTTGGCCTAAAGCAAGCAAGAATGAACAGTGCTTTAACCCCTTAACGACCGGCAGTCCTGGGACATTTTCGTCCCATAAGGACCGCATAGGAACATTTGGATGCGCCGGTACACGTGACCTGTCGCGTGTATCGGCGCGTCACTATGAGGCCTGACAGAGATCAGTCCGATCTTGGAGCGGTCAATTTCAGGCCCTATTTTTACTTACAGCGCTCCCAGTAGAGCGCTGTAAGTAAAAAGTACGTGACGTACCATGACCGTCATCGGTCCTTGAGTATTTCAAGGACCGTGACGGTCATAGTACGTCACATGTCGTTAAGGGGTTAAACCTTTGGTTGTTAGAGATATCTCCAGTGCATTGCGGAGCCTGTAAAGAGGTATAAAACTGGTGAAAGGACATTGATATTGCTCAGGCCACACCGACAGTTCAGAAAGTGGGTGTGGCCAGCACAGTTAAGGCACCGCCCCTTAAAATGTGGAGCTCAACGCAGTTGCCTATTCTGCCTATTGGGAAATCCAGCATTGCAAGGAGCAACGCGTTTCAGGCACAGGACTCAAACACACATGGTTATAAGCAGTATGTACGGCGCTCAGGAGCAAAATCTGTGGTGCCCCATCCCCTTCGGAGCATCCAGCTCTGTATCAGCTGCGGCGCGGGCAGTCTCTACTGCGCATGACTGCTGCGTTACACACGTTTTAGCGAATTATTATATAGGATTTGTAACCTTCATCGCACCTTTGACACATGACATAAAATTATAGGGGTGCCCTGAAAGTGCCAGACTGCATGTTAGGGGTACCTTGAGTGAAAAAAAGCTTGAGAACCACTGCTGTAAAGGATTTGGACTAGCACCATTCATAGCTTGTTGCATACCTCTCTGTTCCTTAAAGTGTTAAATAACCTTCTTATAAAATAATTGTTATCCTTTATTCTTTAACTCTCCCCAACCAATAATTATATGCACTAACCTTAATATCTTTTAATGATGGACTCTCACTGGGTATCACTGACCTTCTATACATCATTCTCCCCCCACTGTGTAATAGCAAGGTAAATTAATTAAGGGCACAGTAATTCTAATTATCCTCTTTCATCTTCCTCCGTCACGGAGTCCAGTAGAACATTACTCTGGAGAAACCACTGAGAGGAGATTAATGACAGCATTTTCCTAGGTTTTGTGTAAAAAGCAGAAAGGTGGATCATTCAGCCATGCCATTCAAAGAGCCAGGGCCCGGATTTAGATCCCAGGGGCCCATAGGCAAGGCACTTTAGGCACCAATAGCTCCTCCCATGGTCACACCCCCATTCCTCACATGACCCCTCCCCCAATCCCATGTAGTAAGCATGTATAGTGAGAACTGACACTGACCTTATTTAACCCCTTCAGGTCCGACGATCCCGCGGTGTCTGGTCCTTTAAGGACCAGATAGACCAGTTTGACTGATCACGTGGGGCGGCACATCGAAAGCAGGACTGAAAGAGATCGCTTCGGTCTTGGAGCGATCAATTTCAGTCCACGGTATTACTCACCGCGCTCCTGCAGGAGCGCAGTGAGTAAAAGTACGTGACGTACCAGGACCATCACTGGTCCTTAAGTGCCGGACCAGCGTGACGGTCCGGGTACGTCACAGGACGCGAAGGGGTTAATCATGCACTTCCATAGACCCTAGGTGCATTCCCCACTGAAACATCTCAAAAGGTGTTTGTATGAAGAGGAAAAACAGAGAGGAGCAGCAATTTGTTTGCAAGGAGTTGCTATACCAAGATTCAAGACCAAAAAAAGTAAACCCTTTTGGTACCACAGGGGTGTTCAAAACATTGATTTGCGTTGGACACCTATCTGGGGCTCAAAGTATTAAAGGAATCGTAACCCCCCCCAACAACTTGATGGCAAAATACAGCAATCATAGAAACATACTGAACGCACGTAGTCCCATCTCTCAAACCTTTATGGTTTGAGAGATGTAAGGCAAGACAGTCCTCTGGTCCCTCCCCCTTCTGCCTGACGAGCTGTAAAGCTGTCAGAGGCAGAATCCGGTCGACCGACTTTCGGCGGTTCTGCGGGAGTTCTGACATCTAGATATCTCCATATAATTACTTCATAGGAATGGTCTACAACATGTGCTTGCAAGCCAGGCACATGTTTTAGACCATACCCATGAAGTAATAATACGGAGATATCTAGATGACAGCACTCCTGCAGAGCCGCCGTCTGGTGCTAGAAGCCGGATCTCATGACGTCCGCTATACAGCGGACATATGAGAAGGGGGAGGGAGCGGAGGTCTGTCTTGCCTTACATCTCTCAAACCATAAAGGTTTGAGAGATGGGACTAAGTGTGTTCGGTATGTTTCTATCATTGCTGTATTTTGCCTTCAAGTTGTTGGGGGGGTTGCTATCCCTTTAAAGCTGAACTTTCATGCGTATTAAAGTGCCCACCAAATAAATTTTAACCCTTTGAGTGCCAGAGGGGCACGCAACGCATTGCAGAGCAATGCGTTGTGTACCCCTCTGGCACTCAAAGGGTTAACATAACGTTAAGCATATCTATAATGTTACTGTCCTTTGTAAGTCGGGCATTATTTAGAAATCTAACTTCTTCGGAGACTCACCGGCAGACATCTTGCAGAAGAGGCATCTGTGCTCCTACGCTGTCCGTCCCTGTCTCATCTACGATTGGTAAGGGAGGAGCTGCATTGCACCTTAACCCCTTAACGATCCTTGACGGTCATGGTACGCCATGGGTCGATCTGAGTTAACGACCCATGACGTACTATGACCGTCATGGAATTTCGGGTTTCCCCTGCAGCTGCACGCCGTTCGGGGAGTCTGGAATCGAAAAAAAAAAAAAAAAAAAAGCTCTGTGGTCCTTTAGTGACCGCTGCGTGCCTGCGTGGCCAGTCATTAAGGGGTTAAGGTACAGAAAGGGACAGATGCTTCTACAGCAAGATGTCTCTGAAGTTACATCTCTAAATAATGCAGGACTTACTAAGGATAATAAAAGTATTAATATGCTTAACTTTACTTTAAACATGATTTGGGGGGCATTTTAATATGCATGAAAGGGTTAGTAATGCCGAAATAAAGTGTATTCCATATAGTAGATTTTACAAAAATAGAGTATTTGGTGAAAGTTCTCTCTCTCAGACTTTTATGATTTGAGAGATATCCGCCCATAAAGTTCCCCTTCTCTGACAGAAGGAGATCTGTGTGAGCCGACACGAAGAGGTTCTTCAATAGCGATATTGGAAAATAACTACTTAATTGGAAAGGTCTACAAAGTGCGCTTGCAAATCAAGCACACTTTTGTAGACCGTTCCAATGAAGTAACTCTTTTTAAAGATTGCTATTTCGGCTCTGCTGAAGAGCAGCTGGCTGGTCCCAGGACTGGGATAACTTGCTGTCAGTAGAATGCTGATGTCAGGAGAAGGGGAGGGAGGGATGACCTTTAGCCCTGAATATCTCTCAAACCGTAAAGGTTTGAGAGATAGAACTTTCTCCAAATACTTAATTTTTTGTAAAATCTACTATATAGAATAAACTTTATTTTGGGCATTACTAACCTTTTAATGAAGAAAAGGGGCTCACTAATAGTATTTTTATCTTACTGGCTTACAATGACCGTGTGTGATAATGTCATCCTGCTCCAACTAAAACAACAACATACCTCCCAACATTTCAAATTGCCAAAGAGGGACACTTGTGTTTTAGGGGGTGTTTCTGGGGCGTGGCTGATGGGCGGGGCTTTACAAGAAATTTTTAAGCTATTTCATGACCTATTGTCACCTCCTTGTGTAACCTAATAAATGATTTAGAACAAGAACAAAGTATTTTATTTACACAAACTAATTTATAAACACATATACTGATTTTTAAACAAACAATAATGTGAATTTTATTGCTGTAGAGCAATTTTATACACTTATATACACATCACACAATCTGATCCCCTAAAAAGAGGGACATCAGGGTGGGGAAGAGGGACAAAGGGATTTAGGTCTAAAAGAGGGACTGTCCCTCCTAAAGAGGGACACTTGGGAGGTATACAACTAATTGGTCTGACTATAAGGGGTTACATGATATTGAAGAGAAGATAGGCCCCTTGGATGCTGGCACAACCAAAAACAAACCCTAGCTATACTACTACCAACATGCAAACTTTGAACCATTCCCGAAATCTGATATGTGGGTATTCTATCTGGCAATAGAACTCATTCTTTAACCCTTTGAGTGCCAGAGGGGTACACAACGCATTTTGAAGCAACGCATTGCGTACCCTTCTGACACTCAGATGGTTAAAGGAGCAGTAAACTTTTCTTTATGAAAACACATATTTTACAGAGCTTTACCTGCTGAATAAAACAAGGTCACTCCCATTGCTGTTAGATATTTTATTCAAATTTTATAACAGTTCAAATAACCAGTAAGTGAATTTACTGTGTTTACTTCCTGATAGTTCTGACAGGAAGTGAATTTACTGTGTTTACTTCCTGATAGTTCTAACTGACAGGAAGTGACAGGTAGTGTCTATCACATTCTATGGAGAACTGTATGTCTCTGACTTTCCTCTCCATTAGAATCTAACAGGAAATCTAATTAGAATTTGACCACTAGAGGGCACTGCTAATGTAAAAAAACATGGGTTTAAACTGTAATAACTCTGGAAATATAAATATCTCAGCACTGGTAGTACCCTTATCTTACTCAATAGGAAAATCCCTACAATATATATTTTTCATAAAAAAAAGTTTACTGCTTCTTTAATTTGAAAAATCAACTTATTTTTTTCCCATCTCTATTCTGGCTTGATTTTATTAGTCATTAATATCGTTCCCACTGCCCTCGATAAACTTCTAAAGGCTTTATCTTCCCACAACGCTGTAATCAACAGAATACATGGGTTTACCTCAAAAATATCTGTAGCACACCTGGGGTTATATGTAAGTGAATTTCTTGACAAATTTATCCCACGGATTCAATTTTCTATTAACCTTTAGAGTGCCAGGGAGGCATGCAGTGAATTACATCAGTCTAGCACCAGATGGGTTAACACACAACGTATAAAACAGCACTGCAGATAAAGCTCTATTACTGCAGCCTTGAAAGATGCATTGCAGGCTTGAAAATGAATTAACAGGGCTGCCTTTTTACCAAGTCATTTTAAACTCTGTTGAAGCCATTCATTTTGAATTAATATTTATAAAATATGTTTTTTTTTCCTTCTTCCTGGACGCTGCCGCACAGCATACAGACCTCTGTCAAAATACAGCTCCCTTCATGTAACCTGACAGTGCTTCAAAGGCGCCGGTACCCAGGAGGGGCTATTACTGGAGCAGTGAAACGCACAGGGGAGACGGCACAGAGCAGCCTCTGTACCGACAGCCGCAAAGGAGATTCTGAATTACACATGGAAAATACTGAACCAAACTGTATTAACCCCTTGAGTGCAAAGAGGGGTGTGCAATAGATTGATGTTTTATATATATATACTAGTGTGAAGGCCCATGTACACGGGCCAAACTGCCACCCTCCGGCCTCGGCTGCTGCCCCAGAGACAGGCGTGGGCCGTTAGGAGCTCCCTGCTCCGAATCAGCTGTGCCTCTGACTGGAGGCCGGCGCGTTCGTTTCCAGTGCGCATGACTACTACGTTTGTCTCCACTGCGCATGACTACTGTGTTCGTATCCACTGCGCATGACTACCACGTTCGTCTACTACGTTCGTCTCCACTGCGCATGACTACTACGTTCGTCTCCACTGCGCATGACTACTACGTTTGTCTCCACTCAGCATGACTACTACGTTCGTCTACTACGTTCGTCTACTACGTTCGTCTCCACTGCGCATGACTACTGCTTTTGTCTCCACTGCACAGGACTACTGCGTTCGTCTCCACTGCGCATGACTACTGCGTTCGTCTACTATGTTCGTCTCCACTGCACATGACTACTGCGTTCGTCTACTATGTTCGTCTCCACTGCACATGACTACTGCGTTCGTCTCCACTGCACATGACTACTGCGTTCGTCTCCACTGAACATGACTACTGCGTTCGTCTCCACTGAACATGACTACTGCGTTCACCTCCACTGCACATGACTACTACGTTCGTCTCCACTGCGCATGACTACTGCGTTCGTCTCCACTGCGCATGACTACTGCGTTCGTCTCCACTGCACATGACTACTGCGTTCGTCTCCACTGCGCATGACTACTACGTTCATCTCCACTGCGCATGACTACTGAGTTTGTCTCCACTGCGCATGACTACTGCGTTTGTCTCCACTGCGCATGACTACTACGTTCGTCTCCACTGCGCATGACTACTGAGTTTGTCTCCACTGCGCATGACTACTGCGTTTGTCTCCACTGCGCATGACTACTGCGTTCGTCTCCACTGCACATGACTACTGTGTTCGTCTGCAATGCGCATGACTACTGCTTTCATCTCCACTGCGCATGACTACTGCGTTCGTCTCCACTGCGCATGTGCAGTTACGCACACAGGTGGCAACGCATTCTACCGCTTTATTTTATAGGAGGAGATATATATATATATACACACACATTACTGTGCAAAATATTTAGGCAGGTGTGAATAAATGCTGTAAAGTAAGAATGCTATCAAAAATAGACATGTTAATAGTCTATTTTTATCAATTTTATAAAATACATAGTGAGTGAACTGAAGAAAAATATAAATCAAATCAATATTTTGTGTTACCACCCTTTGCCTTCAAAACAGCATCAATTCTAGGGACACTTGCACAAAGTCAGGGATTTTGTAGGCCTCTAGGTCCAGATTCTATTGCAGGAGATAAATGTTAACACCCTTTTTATCAAACATTTTCCTACTGAAGTCTATGGGGAAACCTGGAGATAAAAGCAGAGATAAAATTATCACCTGTAATAGAATGCAGCCCACTAATGATCATCGGTTTAATATGTAGGTTGAAACACAATCATTAACTGAGACAGACTCAGTTGTGTATGAAGAATAAAACTGGGTGAGGAACAGTCAAACTCAGCTAGCAAGGTGAAGTTGCTGAAGACAGTTTAATATCAAAAACATATAAAAGCATTTTTTTACACTTGCCTAAGACTCTTGCACAGTACCATATATATATATATATATATATATATATATATATATATATATATATATATATATATATATATAGTATGCGGCTGCATACCTTACCTGTATATGTATACTAAATTTATTTGTTATTGTATGTTAAAAAAAAAAAAAAGTTCACACTTCAAAGGGGGCATCAGGACCCCTCCTGACACCCCCTACCATGGATCACCTATCCTTCTGGATAGGTGATCCATGAGGCGACATTTGCAGGGTTTTTCATAAAGCGCATATAACCTATGTTTAACATAGGTTATATGCTCTTTTACTAATATCCAATGATTTCAGACCTCGAGGGGGACATCAGGACCTCTCCTGATATCCCCCTAGCATGGATCACCTACCTTTTTTGTACTCCCATAGAATAACATAGGGACTGGAGAGTTTATCTCACTGGAGAAGTTATCTCCTCTTTATCACACCTTAGTACATCTCCCCTGTAGTCTATAACTAAATCTCTCCCATAGAATAACATAGGAACTGGAGAGTTTATCACACTGGAGAAGTTATCTCATCTTTATCACACCTTAGTACATCTCCCCTGTAGTCTATAACTAAAGCTCTCTTATAGAATAACATAGGAACTGGAGAGATTATTAAACTATAGAAGTTATCTCCTCTTTATCACACCTTAGTATATCTCCCCTGCGCTCTATAACTAAAGGTCTCCCATAGAATAAGATACTGAGTGGAGAGACCCTTACACAGGAAGTAGAGAAGTTATCACCTCTATCTTACCTTAGTGCATATTCTGGAATGTGGAGGGTTAATGAAAGCAGAGTCTTATCATAACCACGATAAAGCAATGTGTTCGAGGCCTCTCTAAAATCCAAGGGGTTAACATTTTTCAAGATTAACTACAGACAATTTCTGTTAACCCCAACTATTTGGCCATCGCGTCCAAGCACCTTACCTGGCAGACACAGGACTAACTGAACAGAATTAGCAGGTGACAACCTGCTGTATATAGAATCAGATACATCATTTTATTATATGACTAGTGTAAAAGGCTGTGTACATGGGCCAAGGTCCAAGTGACGTTAACCCTTTGAGAGCCAGAGGGGTATGCAACGCATTGCTTTGCATACCCCCTCTGGCACTGAAATGGTTAAGAGGCAGGTCCTGCTCTGCGTCCTGCTGCCGACGCAGTCATGCACTGTAGAGACTGCCCAAAAGCACAGAATGCTCCCAGCACAGAACTCCCACCATGCTCCCAGCACAGAACTCCCAGAATTTCGTGCACCCAGCACAGAACTCCCAGCATTCCATGCTCCCAGCACAGAACTCCCAACATTCTGTGCATTCGGACAGTGTCTACTGCGCATGACGGCTTCTGACAAACATCCTAGCGAATTATTGTATAGGATTAACCCTTTGAAGAAAGTGGTTTGCATCACACAGGAAATCAATGCATTGTGCGCCCTCCAGTACTCAAAGGGTTTAAAAGAATTCATATTAAACCCATACATAAAATGCCTGTTTATGTCAGAAGCATTCACCTCATTATTTTAATTCTTACGTACAGCAGTTCTTATTAATTTCCTTGACACATTGGCCCCAAAGGCATGTGGACACCGGCACCGCATAGCTCTACATCCCCACGTTAAACAGTTGGGAACCTTTACACAGTAACAGATCAGGTAATTGGCCACACGGGATACGCGTTCCATCTGCATAGACTATGATCTCAGAAAAAATACACGGGTAAACAACTGGTACTTTGTATAAACAAGAGACAAATTATTATCTTACAGACCACAGCATATCTGTATTAATTATATAACTTAGATATTAGTCTTGAACGACTTTAGATATTTTTAGTGACCCTGAAATAGCAGAGCAGTACACCACAGCCAGTGCACCAAATGCGTATGTTACAGCGCTATTAAGAGGAGTACATGCTGCATCACCATACCTCCCAACATTTCAAATTGCCAAAGAGGGACACTTGTGTTTTAGGTAGTGTTGCTGGGGGTGTGGCTGGTGGGCGGGGCATTAACGAGAATTTTCAGGCTGTTTCATGACCTATTGACACCTCCTTGTGTAACCTAATAAATGACTTATAACAAAACCAAAGTATTTTATTTACACAGACTACTTTATAAAGACATATATTGATGTTTAAAGGGATAGTAATACTTCATTTTAACTTTATTTTATTTTGTAGGCATTAAAAAAGCATGAAGAATGATATAAGTCTTATCTCTGAAACCTTTATGGTTTAAGAGATATTCACAAACAAAGTATCCCCCCCATTCAACCAGATCAGAAGGGAGGTGCCCAGGTAGACTGCAGAGAGGGACAATCTTCAATTAAGATAAGGGAAAAACCTGAAAAACTTGTCAAGGGGGGAAGGGCTTTCATTGTTTTCATACAAAGAAAATTGTCCCCTTCTGTTATCTGTCCTGTCATACAACCAGACTCACATCTGAGAAGAGATGGCTTACACTAGGAAAAAGGGGCGGGGAGGGGAAACTTTGCTTGTGAATATCTCATAAACCATAAAGGTTTGAGATATAAGACTTATATCATTCTTCATGTTTTTTAATGCCTACAAAATAAAATAAAGTTAAAACGAAGTATTACTATCCCTTTAAACAAACAATAATGTGAGTTTTATTGCTGTAGAGCAATGTGATACACTTATATACACACCACACAGTCTGATCACCTAAAACGAGGGACATCAGGGTGGGAAAGAGGGACAGAGGGATTTGGGTCTAAAAGAGGGACTGTCCCTCCTAAAGAGGGACACTTGGGAGGTATGGACAAAGAATGTATGCTATTACAGAATTCCATTCTAGGTGGTGCTTGCACAATACCTTTTTTTATAAATAAACTAGTTAAAGAGCCCGTTACACTGGCCACAGTGCCACTGCCAGCCGGTCGCGGGGCAGTCACGCTCAGTAGATACTGCGCACACCGCGGCTGATACAGAGCTGATACAGAGCTCTACTGCCCATGACTGCAGCACACACAGTGGTCCTCAAGTGCCGTCCGTGCGTGCGCGCACCGGTCCTTAAGGGGTTAATGAATAATCCCCCACACCCCCAAGGAAGAAGGTGCTTAAAAAGTGGATATTAAACTCTTTAGATCCAATTCCTCTAGTCTACCCACCACCCACATGTACCGTGACATGTAGCTAGCAATGGCCACCAGTGGGTTATTATTATTATTATTCACTGATAATAAAGTAGCAATCAGGAGAACTGACCTTTTTAATGAAAACCTATATGCTCTAGGTCATTTACTGTGGAGTAAAATAAGAATAATGCCACCATACCTCCCAAGTGTCCCTCTTTAGGAGGAACAGTCCCTCTTGTAGGCCCAAATCCCTCTGTCCCTCTTTCCCACCCTGATGTCCCTCTTTTTGGGAGATCACATTGTGTGGTGTGTATATAAGTGTATCACATTGCTCTACAGCAATAAAACTCCCATTATTGTTTGCTTACAGTATACGACAGTATATGTGTTTATAAATTAGTCTGTATAAATAAAATACTTTGGTCTTGTTATAAGTAATTTATTAAGTTATACAAAGAGGTGTTAATAGGTCATGAAATAGCCTAAAAATTCTCGGTAATGCCTCGCCCCCCCCAGCCACGCCCCCAGCAACACCCCCTAAAACACAAGTGTCCCTCTTTGGCAATTTGAAATGTTGGGAGGTATGTGCCACTACTAAGAGATTTTTCAAAAATTATTACTGCCCGAACTCATTTTTAAATCAAACTGTTATCCACAGCGCCACCTGGTAACCAAAAGGCACTTTTCTTCTCATAATGCACTGCATGGTAGACCTTCAGTCACAGACTATGGCTCTGGATAATAAGTGATTGTAAAACAGTCCCTGGTGACAGCAACATAAGATTGTAGTTTAATGTAATAAATAAATTGAACGCTTGAGCCAAAATGACTTTTGAATGAATACTCACCCAATAGCGGCAGTAATAATCATATAACATTTTATTTGATCCACAGAAAAAGTTTACCGCTCCTTTAAAATGGATCTGGCTGGTGGGTTCAAGGATCGATCGACTAATTTGTTTAACCTCTCAGATGCCAGAGAAGTCACCAACGCATTGCTTTGCAAAGCGTTGGTGACCTCTCTAGCATCCAAGGGGGCTCTTCGAAATTACTTAAGAGTCCAACGTTCGAAACAAAGTCGAATAATTTTGACGCCGACCACCACAGGCGATAAATGAACAGGTCCGCTGATTTAAAGGGGCTGTAAACTTTTTTTTGATGAAAACACATATTTTACAGAGCTTTTCCTGCTGAATAAAACAAGGTCGCTCCCATCACTGTGAGATGTTTTATTAAAAAATTATAGCAGTTTAAATAACCAGCAAGTGAATTTACTGTGTTTACTTCCTGATAGTTCTGACAGAGAAGTGAATTTACTGTGTTTACTTCCTGATAGTTCTAACTCACAGGAAGTGACTCAGCAGTTTCTATCACATTCTATGGAGAACTGTATGTCTCTGACTTTTCTGACTTTCCTTTCCATTAGAATCTAACAAGAAATCTAATTAGAATTTGACCACTAGAGGGCATTGCTAATGTAAAAAAACATGGGTTTAAACTGTAAGAACTCTGGAACTACAAATCTCTCGGCAGTGGGAGTACCCTTATTTTACTCAATAGGAAAATCCCTACAATATATATTTTTTCATTAAAAAAGTTTACTGCTCCTTTAAATAAGATGTTTAACCCCCTTTAATACTACAGAGTCCCCAAAGCATAATTTTAACCCTTTGAATGCTTGAGATGTATTTAATGCATTGCATTGAATGGGTTAACGCTTTCACTGCCAGAGGGGTATCCAACGCATTGCAAAGCAATGCGCTGGATACCCCTCTGGGACTCAAAAGGTTAAAACACACTTAAATCAATGGGAATTTGGGCTAATTTGGTCTTTGCTCTCCTGCAGCAGTTGGGTTGCCTCATAATGACTGCTATTTTCTTTTGAACATAGGGTAGTAGCACTAATTTAATCCACTGAGAACTTTTTATTCCAGCTCTAGAATTGTTGTTTTTGCAGGATATGTTTCTTTATTTACTATTCTCCTTAATATCTGTAACTTTACCACGAGAGGCTGATCACAGGCACCCCGGTGTGTCCTGATGCTGTTCAGTGGCTGTCACAAGTCTCAGAATGCTGACGGATCTCTGGATCTCCTGAGGCTCCCCCCCCAGCCTCACGCTGCTCTTGCTTGTCTCCGAAACGCGCCATGCAAAAAGCATCCAGTAAGTGTCATTTTTATTTGGCAGGTCTTCAATCAGAGCACCTGTCGTTTTTTGGAATTTCACACTGTGTACTGAACCGCAGAACTATCCTACTCTTTCATAATGTGTAAGTACAGAGTAGGCTCTCCAGTTACCATTCCACTACAATTCCCATCATCATCAGCAGGAGATATATGGTCAGCTGAAGGATGCTGTAGTCCAAGTGGGAAGTGGGCAGCTGAGGATCATGGGGGGGAGTTGTAATCTAGTCACGGGTTTCCTAACCACATCATTTGTGTAACTTATTTAAATGGATAGTAATACTTAAGTATTACTAATCCCTATATTGAAGTCCTATTCAAAAGAAATGTATTGCCCCCAGTGTCATCTCTCAGACCTTTATGGTTTGAGAGATAATCGCTCCTAAAGTTGCCCTCTCCCTCCCCCTTCCCCGAAGCAGCGTTGTAGCTGACTGAAGGGAAATCCGGTCTTACAATCATCGGGCGGCTCTGCAGCAGAGCCACAATCGCATTAATAAAATAAAAATATTTCACTAAAACGGTCTTCTACGTGTGCTTGCAAAACCAAGCACAAACCAAGCACACGTAGAAGACCATTTCAGTGAAAGTTTTCTTTTTTATTAACGTGATAGCGGCTGTGCTGGAGAGCCGCCTGAAAGTCGTACGACAAGCTTCCCTGCAGTCAGCTACAACGCTGACTTCGGGGAAGGGGGAGGGAGAGGGAAACTTTAGGAGAAATTATCTCTCAAACCATAAAGGTCTGAGAGATGACACTGGGGCAATACATTTATTTTTAATAGGACTTTAATATAGGGATTAGTAATACTTAAGTATTACTATCCCTTTAACACTTTCAGTGCCAAAGGAGTACGGAACTCATTGCTTTATTTCAATTTAGCTGTTAAACAGGGCAGGAGATTGTGTATGTTTTAAGAGAGGGCAGCTGCTGTCTTTTCTCTCTAGCACAGACAGCACATTGCCTCAGTAGCTGCATAGAAAGCTATGGGACTGAGAATTCTGACATCATAGCGCAGTGGTTCTCAACCTGTGGGTCGGGACCCCTTTGGGGGTCGAATGATGATTTGCCAGGGGTCACCTAAAACCATCAGATATTTAAATTTCGATTCATAACAGTAGCAAAATTACAGCGATGAAGGAGCAACGAAAATAATTTTACTGTCAGGAGTCGCCACAACTTGGGAAATTTTATCAAAGGGTCGCGGCACTAGAAAGGTTGAGAACCGCTGCCATAGCGAGTTATCAGAGCTTAGCGCATGTGGTGACAATCCACAGGAATATGACAATGGCTCGATATGTAAATGAGTCATTGTTACAGTAAATATTTCCTGAGAAAGAAGCATATACAAGTAACATAACTAACCAATGGGACATAATAAAAAACAATAACCATAAGAATGCAAAAAATAAGGTCTTTAACCTCTTAAGGGCCGACAAAGCATGCTCGTACACGGCCGGCACTTAAAGGGAATCTATCAACCCTATACAAGTTAGTCTTAACCCCTTAGAGTCCGGTGACGTACCCGGACCGTGAAGCTGGTCCGGCACTTAAGGACCAGTGACGGTACGGGGACTGAATTTGATCGCTCCAAGACCGGATCGATCTCTTTCAGTCCCTCAGTTCGGCGTGCCGCCCCACGTGATCAGTCACGTGGGGCGGCACGCCGAAACTCTCTATCTGGTCCTTAAAGGACCACTCACCCCGCGACCGCCGGTCGTTAAGGGGTTAATAGGTACAGGGCCGGCCCAAGACATTGTGCTGCCTGGGACCAAGGAGGAAATGCTGCCCCCCCCCTCCGCACACCAAAACCACGCCCACCAAAACACACCACATCCTTAATTATATTAACCCCTCTCCTGCTCCTAAAACCACATAGAACTGTCATGTTTTTTGTTAATACCCCTTGTACTTATTTCTCCCCCCTGTGCCTCTTTTTCCCCTCTTTTTAACCCCTTGTGCCTCTTTTTTCACCCCTTGTGCATTTTTTCCCCTCTTTTCACCTCTTATGTCTTTTTCCCTCTTTTCGCCCCTTGTGCCTTTTTTCCCCTTTTCACCTCTTATGTCTTTTTCCCTTCTTTACACCCCTTGTGCCTCTTGTCCCCCCTTTTTACCCCTTATATCTCTTTTTTCACCCCTTGTGCCTAGTTTTTCCCCCTTTACCTGTTTCTCTTCTCCTTCGCTGTCTCTCTTCTCCCTGGCTCTCTCTTCTCTGCTTGTCTGTTTCTTCCTCCCCCGTTTCTCTTCTCCTTCGATCTCTCTCTCTTCTCCTTCTGGCTCTCTCTTCTCCTGCTTTTCACTGTCTCCCCACTGCTCCGCACTGATAACAGCCGGGACCGTGTCCCATGCAGAGACGACGCGTGGTGCATGCTGGGAATTTCTTCGTCAGCCTGGGCGCCATTTTTAAAATTTCACTGGCCTTTGAACAGAGGAAGAAAACCCCGGTATGCTCTACACGGCGTCTCCGCATGTGACGCGGTCCCAGCTGTCATCAGTGCGGGCAGTGGGGAGACGCCGCGCACTAAATAGCATGCCTTGGGGGGCCAAACTGCTGCCCCTGTTAGAGTGCCGTCTGGGTCCATGGACCCACCGGGACTCATGTAAGGGCCGGCCCTGAATAGGTAGGTTATATAGCAAATAGGTGTAATATTGTAGTATTTTCTCTTTTTAAATCTCTGTTTGGCTGAAATCTAAGGAGTAAATGGTTCCCTGTGCCCATCTTCCCGGACAGACTGAGGTTACCAGCTCTGCCCCGCAGTCCGTCACTCTGCCTCTGCTCACTTCCCTCTATCCAGCCTCCTCCAATGACGGAGGATTTCTGTCTGTAAGCCGGAGCGGTCTCATTGGCCAGAGATCGCATGCAAACCAGGCACACTTTGTAGACCGTTCCAGTGAAGAATTATAATGTTTAGATCAGCTCTGCTGAAGAGCCGCCATGCAGTCAAATGACTGGATTCTGCAGGTGTCAGTTAGAGCGCCGACTTTGTTCAAACAGTCAGGAAGAGGTAACTTTATCGAGGAATATCTCTCAGACCATAAAGGTTTGAGAGATAAAATAAGCCTTACATTGTTTTGCATATTTTTTTATGCCTACAATCTTATGTAATAATTCGCTACAAAGTTTGTAATGATGCAGTCATATGCAGTAGAGACTGCTGCGCGTGCTGCAGTCATGAGCAGTAGAGACTGCCCGTGACAAGGCGGATACAGAGCGTGAAGCTCCGAAGGAGCGTCCAGCTCTGTATCAGCTACGGCGCGGGCAACCTCTACTGAGCATGACTGCACCGCAACAGGCTGGCACTGTATCAGCCGAAACACGGGCAGTCTCTACTGTGCATGACTGCCCCGCGACCGGCTGGCAATGGCACTGTGGCCCGTGTGACGGGCTCTTGAACTAGTATTAAATAAACGTATACGTTTATTTAATATTGTAGGCATAAAAAAAATAAGTATAACTATTTCTTTAAAACAAGTAGAAAATAAATCCATAAGTAAAACATGGAAAATCTATTTTTTATGGGATTTCCTCTTAGTAAATCAAGGGTACCCTTGCTGCTTGAAGATTCTTCATCCAAAACTCATTATATATCGAACTTGAATTTCTTGGATGCTGTCCTTCCATGGCTTGTTGGGGGATGCTGTGACTACATAAGTACTGCATCCAAGAAATGCAAGTTTTGCTGTAATAATTTTTGACTGAAGAATTTCTCAGCACTGGGAGTACCTGTATTTTACTCAAAAGATTAAACCTTACATACTATCAGTTTCCTATAATAAAATATACATTCTGTTTAAAAGAAACCAATATATTTTGTTTATAACAACACACTATTTTACTGTAAGATACAAAAGATTTATCGACAAAAAATTCATTATCCTGTCTTTTTCCTTACTTTCCTGGCAGTATTTGTTTTATAACTAATATTATTGCCTTTTAAAAAATATAGACTATGAGGAAAGCAAGTTTAATCTGAAACCAACATTACCAGCCAAGGACACTTGCTCGTGAAAAATGACATTTCCCAATAAACGTGCCAAACGCTATAACCAAATATTCCTGCACAAACTGCTGTGCTGTAACGAAAACATCTTTAAAATCCGACCTGCTGTAAAAATTAAGACTCATTTTATGGTTTATCTGCCTCATAAAGTAACGAATAATATAGAGGTGATCTCAAACAGACTTCACTCTGAACATGCAGAACACAGGGCCATATGAAGGACAATGCTGATATATTAGTGGTTTAAACCTTTAAGTGTCAGAAGGTACGCAACGTTATGTACCCATCTGGCACTCACAGGCTTAAAGAAACATTAACACATGATAACAAACCTCCCAATGGGGACCCGAGGTGTATGCAACACATTGCTCTGGCCTCGAAAGGGTTAATCTGCACAAATGCTAATAGCCACTTCAATTCAATTCTGTGTGCACTGATTCCCAAAATAAATAATAAAATCTTACTTCATAACAAGTCCATGGAGACGGACATGATTGTTTCAGCAGGATTCCTGGATCCAAAACTCCTTCTCCCCCACCCCCAGCATTATTAGGATTTTATAAACAGATTAAGATAAGCATCAGTTTATTACTAGGCAGTGGTAGTGTTCCTTTAAATGGATAGTAAATAATTGCTGTAATGCTCACATAGGCATCATTGTGTGTCCTAATAATCCACAAGATGGGGGAAGCTATTTTCCTATGCACGCCTCACTTCCTGGTTGACAGGCTGCACTCTACAATGTAGGACACTTCAGGAAGTGAGTATTGCAAGGAAAATGGTTTCCTCCAGCTAATTAATCAACAGCACAAGCATTATATGGAGATTTTCACACAAATATAGTATCTTCCACATAACAGCAAGTTGATTTTACATGTGTTCCCTTAAGTTATATATATTAACCTAACTTAGTGTGAAGTACACCTACCTATGTATGTGCTTCTGTGATACACAGTAATTATGTAAATACACATGACTGCTGTATGATGGACTCCTACCTAGGTAAGTCCTACTGTTACACACAGTAATTATACAGATACACCTGACTTCTGTATGATGGACTCCTACCTAGGTAAGTGCTTCTGTTACACACAGTAATTATATAGATACGCCTGACCGCTGTATGATGGACTCCTACCTAGGTAAGTGCTTCTCTTACACACAGTAATTATATAGATACGCCTGACTGCTGTGTGATGGACTCCTACCTAGGTAAGCGCTTCTGTTACACACAGTAATTATATAGATACGCCTGACTCCTATATGATGGACTACTACCTAGGTAAGTGCTTCTGTTACCTGACTGCTGTATGATGGACTCCTACCTAGGTAAGTGCTTCTGTTACACACAGTAATTATATAGATACACCTGACTGCTGTATGATGGACTCCTACCTAGGTAAGCACTTCTGTTACACACAGTAATTATATAGATACACCTGACTGCTGTGTGATGGACTCCTACCTAGGTAAGCGCTTCTGTTACACACAGTAATTATATAGATACGCCTGACCGCTGTATGATGGACTCCTACCTAGGTAAGCGCTTCTGTTACACACAGTAATTATATAGATACGCCTGACCGCTGTATGATGGACTCCTACCTAGGTAAGCGCTTCTGTTACACACAGTAATTATATAGATACGCCTGACCGCTGTATGATGGACTCCTACCTAGGTAAGCGCTTCTGTTACACACAGTAATTATATAGATACGCCTGACCGCTGTATGATGGACTCCTACCTAGGTAAGCGCTTCTGTTACACACAGTAATTATACAGATACGCCTGACCGCTGTATGATGGACTCCTACCTGGGTAAGCGCTTCTGTTACACACAGTAATTATACAGATACGCCTGACCGCTGTATGATGGACTCCTACCTAGGTAAGCGCTTCTGTTACACACAGTAATTATATAGATACGCCTGACAGCTGTGTGATGGACTCCTACCTAGGTAAGCGCTTCTCTTACACACAGTAATTATATAGATACGCCTGACCGCTGTGTGATGGACTCCTACCTAGGTAAGCGCTTCTGTTACACACAGTAATTATATAGATACACCTGACCGCTGTGTGATGGACTCCTACCTAGGTAAGCGCTTCTGTTACACACAGTAATT
This sequence comes from Rhinophrynus dorsalis, assembly GCA_037306005.1. Lineage (NCBI taxonomy): Eukaryota > Metazoa > Chordata > Amphibia > Anura > Rhinophrynidae > Rhinophrynus > Rhinophrynus dorsalis. The sequence goes on along the minus strand of CM074722.1, from coordinate 496,476,269 downwards.
ATATAGATACACCTGACCGCTGTGATGGACTCCTACCTAGGTAAGCGCTTCTGTTACACACAGTAATTATATAGATACACCTGACCGCTGTGTGATGGACTCCTACCTAGGTAAGCGCTTCTGTTACACACAGTAATTATATAGATACACCTGACCGCTGTGTGATGGACTCCTACCTAGGTAAGTGCTTCTGTTACACACAGTAATTATATAGATACACCTGACTGCTGTATGACGGACTCCTACCTAAGTAAGCGCTTCTGTTACACACAGTAATTATATAGATACACCTGACTACTGTATGATGGACTCCTATCTAGGTAAGTCCTTCTGTTACACACAGTAATTATATAGATACACCTGACTGTTGTATGATGGACTCCTACCTAGGTAAGTACTGTTAAATAAATGCCACGTGTTTCTATAGGAATAGTTTCTCTTTAATAAAAATTTTTTACTTTTCTACAATACAACAAACTTTTATGCACTTGTCATTTCACAATTATTTCCTGCAGACAGAACTGACAATAGCACTTAGCTAGGACTTCACTTTAGTTATATTAAATAGCAAACATGTTCTCGTTTTAATAGGTTGCTATGGAAACGTTTCCTTTGTTGGTGATAAAGGTTGAAAATGATCAGGCAATCATTACCTGGTTTCATTCCTCAGAGAGCGAGAAAGACAAGAGCCTGGTAACAAGATTTGGAAGACGATTGGTAAACAAAGGCAAAAGAAATTGAGATACGGGACTGCAAATTGTGGCCAATAAAGTATTTAACTGTTTGGCACTCAAAGAGTTAAATACTTTACTGGCCACTGTTTGCAATCACGTAGCTCAAAGCATTGCATAGGTCTCCGGCACTCAAAGAGGTTTCTTTTAGAAACAGAGGTTTTCTTAATCTCTTAATGACCAGCAGTCCAGGGAGGTTACCTTCCTTAAGGATTGCTTTGATCCTTGCAATGCACCGGTACACGTGACTTCTTACGCATTCCAGCGTGCTGAGCAGGGGTCTGAGAGAGAGCACTCCAGTCTTGTAAAAGTAAATTTCAGACCCTGCAAAAGTGCTGTAGGTAAAAAGTACATGACGTGCCAGCACTGTCACCGGGCCTTAAAGCAGAACTACCACCCCACACAATCTTTAGCTTCATAAGTCCCCATCTGGTGACTAGCTGCTTAGTAGCGCTAGTCACCAGAATAATTACCTTATTTAATAGATTTCTCCTCTCTTCCATGGGTGACAGGCAGGACGGAGCGCGGACATCTTGCCATTGTGACGTCCGTGCGCCTGCGAGTCAGTATCAACCGGAGGCAAATGGCTCCTAGCAACGCCTCCTAGACCCGACTGGGACTGACAGTGCAGGCGCACGGACGTCACTATGGCAAGATGTCTGCGCTCCGTCCTGCCTGTCACCCATGGAAGAGAGCAGAAATCTATTTAATAAGGTAATTATTCTGGCGACTAGCGCTACTAAGCAGCTAGTCGCCAGATGGGGATTTAGTGAAGGTAAAGATTGTGTCGGGTGGTAGTTCCACTTTAACCCCTTGGACCTGTGAAAAGGACCAATGATGTGCCAGGACCGTCATCGATTTCAGGGCTCCCTATGGGGCTGTATGTATTCAGGGAACCCTGAGCGGATCGGCAAAAAAAAAAAATCTCCGTGGTTCTTAAATGCCGGCCAAGAACGCACGCAACCGATCCTTAAGGAGTTAAGGGAAAAAAACGGTGACAGTCCTGGGGCATCACACAGTCCATAACGGGTTAAATCAAGACCAGTCATACCCAAACTTTTACACAAAAAGCGCCCCTTTTGGTTTTCACAAAACCCTGATACCCCATCCCCCCTTTTAAGCTTAAATTAATATAACCCCTTTACACACATATTGACACTATTCTTCAGTTGCATTTACTTTTGTATTAAAGTGATAGTAATGCCTATGTAAAATGAGTTGTCTGAGTCTTCTGTATATTAAAAGGAACATATTGCGCTATGTGTAAGCGCTTACTTCTTTGTCGTTCAAAAGAACTGAAGATCCACCGTCCGCCCCTTCTCCCCACATCACTCAGAAGATGCCGGCTGGTCGGGACGGCTGCAGTGAGGAACACACTTCAGTAAAGTCTCATAACCCGATCTCAGATTCCGTGGGAGGCAGACAGAATGGGGCGAGGGATCTTCAGTGCTTCAAGTGGAACTTTCAGTAAATGCTTAGTCGCATGAATTCATTAAACGCATGGCGACTAGCTTTGAAATAGATGTTTTACCTTGAAAAAATAGCCCAGTGTAAAGAAATCCTTCCTGTTTGGGGACTAGCGGGCAGGTTAGTGCGGTCCACGCTCCTGCGCTGTCAGTCACTTCCAGTAACCGTATGGTGCACTGCAGTGCTACTCAATGGAGACCGGGACTGACAGTGCAGGCCCGCGGACAAGATGTCTGCACTGTAGCCTGGGTTCCGGTCTCCAAATAGGAACCATTCCTTTACACTGAGATATTTTTTCAAGGTAAAACATCTATTTCAAAGGTAGTGGCCATGCGTTTAATGAATGTATGCGACTACGTATGTACTGAAAGTTACGCTTTCATAACTTTTGCACTACAAAGAATTAATCTCTTAGACATAGCGCACTATATTCCTTTTACTATACAGAAGACTCGGGCAACTAATTTTACATAGACATTACTATCACTTTAAAGTATTTTGAAGATACTGATTTATTATATATTGTTTTCTTTGCTGTAGACATTTATACAAACCTATACAGGCTCCCACCTAACGTACATGTAACACAAACATGGCAGACTGTGATGTGCACAATGGTTTTTAGAACCACTTTTCCCAAACTTCTGACTGTGATGACTTTTCAACGATAAGGATACCTTTATGTTTCATAACCACGTGTATACCTGAGAACTCTGCTGGTAGTAGGCCCTGGAGTGACAAGTATGGGTGGAGATTGGAATGTCTAAGTGATGCTTGTTGCATCACAAGGTAGGCGGGGCTTCATAGAAGTAGGTGGGATTGAATGAGGAAATGGGGGGTTGTACCAAAAATGGACAGAACAAAGCAGAGAGTGGACAGAAATAGTGAGAAAGTAGGTGGTTTACCACATGTTAAAGAGCTTTTCCTGCTGAATAAAACAACAGCAGTCCCACTGCTGTCAGTTGCTTTATTCAAATGTTATAACAGTTCAAATAATCAGGAAGTGAATTACAGCGCATTTACTTCCTGAAAGTTCTAACTGACAGGAAGTGACTCAGCAGTTTCTATCACATTCTATTGAGAATTGTTTGTCACTGACTTTCCTCTCAAACTTTCTGAATCCTACTAGTAGGAGGAGTTTGGGTTTCACCAACAAAGAATTATGGCTGCCTCCTTTGACATTACATCCAAGACATATTAAAGGGATAGTAATGTTTCATAATAAAAGCAGCTCTAATTAATCATCATAATATTTGGACTTTGGAGAGTGTTATTTCAATTCTGTCAGAATTGTAGTACAAGAGTAATTGAATGATAACGTATCCCCCTCCCGCCCCTTTTACTGATGTCACACTGTTCAGCCAGATCAGAAGGGAGGTGCCCAGGTAGACTGCAGAGAGGGACAATCTTCAATTGAGATAAGGGAAAAACCTGAAAAACTTGTCAAGGGGGGCAGGGCGTTCATTGTTCTCATAGGAAGAAGATTGTCCCCTTCTGTTATCTGTCTGGTCTATGGACTGCATTCCACATCTGAGAAGAGATGGCTTACACTAGGCAAAAGGGGCGGGAGGGGAAACTTTGCTTGTGAATATCTCTCAAACCATAAATGTTTGAGAGATAAGACTTATATCGTTCTTCATGTTTTTTTAATGCCTACAAAATAAAATAAAGTTAAAACGAAGTATTACTATCCCTTTAAGGCTGGAATAAGGAAATTTAAGGTTTCTCATTATAGGCGGTACAGTTTATTTGCAGAAAATTCCACTTCAATTCAGTTTTTCATTCTCTTTATTAATCATAATTTCATTTAAAAAAACAGCTTTTTTAAGGGGAAATTTGGGTAAAGTTCTGCTGAAACAAGTGATGGATGTATGTGTGCAACAAAAGAAAAGGGAGACAGCGCACAAGAGATCTAAGTGTAGCTGATATTAAATGTAAATATATAAAGAAAATCACTTCATGTAAACATAAAATATTGGCTCTAAAAATCAATCAAATAGATTTATTGTGCAATAAAAAATCAAAAATAAATACACTGATCTAATCAATGTCAAAACAAAATAAATAAAATATGTGAGTACTGAAGATAAAATACAAGATCTAAAAAATTAGACAATATCAATGGTATAAAAATCAAGTATATGAAGTGGAGTGATAAGAGGGGTCGCACCTGCGACTGGGCTCGTCAATCCAGGGGTCCGTCCGCTCCCTGCGACCCCACAGACTGGCACCCACAACAATCTGATTGCTGATCTCCCTTGACACTCTAATAATGCAGAGCCTAGGAGATTACTTCATCTAACAGCGCTCTGCATTATGAGAGGACCGCGTGGGAGCACCATCTGTATAGAGGTCTGTGTGGAAGAAGGCACAGACCTCTCCTGCCTTGCCACTGGACCACCAGGGAGGTAGGAGATGGGCAATATGGGGGCAGTGTGGTGGCTGTTTGGAGATGGGAGACAATGTGGAGATGTGGGGCAATGTGGAGATTGGGAGCAGTGTGGTGGCAATGTGGATATGGGAGGCAATGTGGTGGCAATGTGGAGATTGGGGGCAATGTGGAGGCAATGTGGAGATTGGGGACAATGTGGAGATTGGGGGCAATGTGGAGATTGGGGCAAGTGTGGTGGCAATGTGGAGATTGGGGAGCAATGTGGAGATGGGGGGCAATGTGGTGGTAATGTGGAGATTGGGGGCAATGTGGAGATGGGGGGCAATGTGGTGGTAATGTGGAGATGGGGGGCAATGTGGTGGTAATGTGGAGATTGAGGGCAGTGTGAAGGCAATGTGGAGATTGGAAGCAATGTGGAGATGGGGGGCAATGTGGTGGTAATGTGGAGATGGGGGGCAATGTGGTGGTAATGTGGAGATGGGGGGCAATGTGGTGGTAATGTGGAGATGGGGGCAATGTGGTGGTAATGTGGAGATGGGGGGCAATGTGGTGGTAATGTGGAGATGGGGGCAATGTGGTGGTAATGTGGAGATGGGGGGCAATGTGGTGGTAATGTGGAGATGGGGGGCAATGTGGTGGTAATGTGGAGATTGGGGGCAGTGTGAAGGCAATGTGGAGATTGGAAGCAATGTGGAGATTGGGGACAATGTGGAGATTGGGGGAAGTGTGGTGGCAATGTGGACATGGGGGCAATGTGGATATGGGGGGCAATGTGGAGATGGGGGGCAATGTGGAGCCAATGTGGAGATGCGGGACTATGTGGAGGTGGCTAGTGGAGATAGCCAGTGTCGGGGCCAATGTGGTTGAGGAGGGGCAATGTCGTCGGGGGGGGGGGGGCATGGCAATTCTTGCACCAGGGCCAAGTGGCTTCTAGTTACGCCTCTGAGTATATGCTAGGACTAGCGCAATAAAAAATGCTACAGCTAAAAGTAATATGTATACAATGTAAACTGTATACAGTGTATCGAGACAGTGGCTTGAAGCTGTCACAGTTCAGCTGGCTAGACTAGCCTCTAGAGCGTCAGAAACCACCGGATAATCCGGGACTGCGCATCTAGGGAGTCGGCTTAGAGAAGACAAAGACCTAATCACTGATGAGCCTAGGATCAAGTAATCAAAGATAATATACAATTCTATCAAATGAATCTGCTCACCAGATAGTTTCTTTATGTATTGCGTGTCGCAGAGCCGGATCATCCATTAGGGCAACATAGGCTACTGCCTAGGGCCCAGGGCAATATGAGGGGCCCTGGTTGCAAGAGATGAATCACAGACAGAGACCCTGCTGTTGCTGCCACAAACATCTTGTGTCAGATGCCCTTTTAGTTGAAAGACACCAGCATCATCCAGTTGCACCCAATTCCGTTATAGCCAAAAAGCCAGTACCTGCTGACAGCACTTTGTGTCAGAAGCACCAGATCAAAAGATGCGGGGCCCCAAAATGCTACCTTGCCTAGGGCCCTATGGAGCCTTAATCCGTCTCTGGCGTGTCGGGATGTCTTTGGTAAACCGCCGCTGTGCTCTTTCCCCTCCTGGACTCGGAGTCCCTTGTATAGTACTGGATTTATGTGTGTTATGCAAAAATTTCACTGAAACTGACGTTAGTCTATAAACAGCAACAGCATGAAAACCTGCATCACTGGGACATTTCATAATGTTGGAGCGAAGGGGTAAAATATTAATTTTGGAGAACCAACATATGCAGAACTGATTCATAGAAGAAGATATTCGGATTTTCTGAAACCAGAAAAGTCCCCGGAGCCTGGGAGTCTAAAATGTTACTTGTCTCCCACATTTTATGGCAAGCACGGAGGCTTCATATTATCTTATAATCCTTCCTCGCTGCCACCCTCAGCAGCAAAGAAAACTTTATTGTTACAACAAAACAGAAAAGAAACTTGATACCACCAAACTCCTCCCCCTCAGTTAATCACGCCCACATTCCCTTATAACTGGGATGCAGCCTCGAAGACTTCTTCTTTCTTAGCTGCTTCCATCAGAGATAAGTAGTTGGTCCATTTTATGTTTAAAGTGGAACTGTCACCTAAAACCAAAGTTTTACCATGCGTTTTAATGTTTAACCCGACATTAGTGCTGTGTGTGTGTTCTTCAAGTCGCCTGGTAGTGGACATATTTGCCCTGCAAAATCGGGCACTTCCGCGTTCTGCTGGACTCCATAACGTCTCAGGACTTCCCAGCTTCCCCAGGGAGTGCGTTCACGCTGCCCTTCTAAGCTGGATTTCTGTGATGTAGCGTTACAGCAAACTCCGTTTACAGTGCTCCTGAGGTTGTATATAGTTGTATTACAGGTTGCAACCTCAGTAGCACTGTAAACGGAGTTTGCTATAACGCTACATCACAGAAATCCAGCTTCGAAGGGGAACGTGAACGCGCTCCATGGGGCAGCTGGGAAGTCCTGAGATGTCATGGAGAACGCGGAAGTGCCCAATTTTGCAGGGCAAATATCTCCACTACCAGGCGACTTGAAGAACACACACACACACACAGCACTAATGTTGGGTTAAACATTAAAACGCATGGTAAAACTTTGGTTTTCGGTGATAGTTCCGTTTTAATTTACCTGTGTTTGTCTAATGTGCTTCCTACCCCTCTGGCATTCAAAGGGTTAACATATAATGAACCCCTTTACTGACTCCCAAAGCTCCCAAATGGATCCTAGTAATTGTCCTCGACTCAGGAGTTTTAAATATTTTCGTTCACCTCTTTATAAAAGTATTAACCCTTTGGATGAAGTCTCACTAGCATGTGTTAAAGGGGAACCACCACCCCAAATAAAGTCTCCCCCCCCCCCCAAACAATTAGCCATCTAGCGATAAGCTTACCAATAATATTTGTAGCCAGAATAATTACTGCGTTACTGAGAAATCCTACTTTTGGTCAGGCCTCAGCACAGACATCTTTGCTTACAGACATCTGTGTGCCTGCGCTGTCAGTCCCGGTATCCTCTAGGGGGCGTTGCATGGTGCCTTTAGGTACCGGAAGGGATTGACGGCGCAGGTGCACAGATGCCTCTAACACACTGTTGCCTGGCCGTCAGTCTCGGCAGAAGTAGGATTTCTCAGTAACCCGATATTTATGCTGGCTAATACTACTGTTGTTAAGCTGATCGTTAGATGGCTAATTGCTGGGGAGGAGACTTTATTTGGGGTGATGCTTTCCCTTTAACGATACCAGGTAAGAATAACTATATATGTCACAGACACATACAGTCATGCAGAATTGCTTCTGCAGCTTAAAAGCTGACCCGGTCAATCAATTGATACATCTTCCTTGCGGCTCTGATCGTCTCTCGTTTGATTGTCCCACCTTGAATCGTTTCACGTTATGATACTTTTTACTGCCTGACAGGAGTTCTTTACCGAAGGAATGAAAATGAAATCACCCAGTGTCCACTTCAAACAGAAAGCTGTACGTTTTCCAAAGCGATATATGCTTTCATTTCATTGATGTAGAAGCTGCAATGGAAAATATTACATGAACTCTCAGAGCTGGGGTCACCAAGGCACACTTTGCAATGAATTTATACTGTGTGGCTTATTAGGTAACATCTTATAATTCTGGTCTAGATTACCTTGATATATTGTGTCACTGGTTTTATCTCACAGGTTACTGTTAAAGTGTAAGGGGGGATTTACAGAGAAAACCAGACATAAAGTTACCACCGGAAAAGACATTTAGGTCAATATCACATAATAACCAACAGTAGATACAAAATAATTATACTAAATGAATAGTAAACCATTATTATTTTTCTGCTGCATAAAACAGGGGTATTTATTCCAACTGCTGTTAGAGGTGTTGAAGAAAGTCATTACAGTTTCAACAGTTATTTTACATTAAAGTGTTAGTAATGTCAAAAAAAAGTGTTTTGCATATAGAAGAGCTTAAAAAGCTGAGCTAAATGCAAAAAAACGTATCTCTCAAACCGCTATGGTTTAAAGGGATAGTAATACTTAAAATGTAAAAAAAAATATGTTGTAGGGTTTATCCCCCTGAGTAAAACAAGAGTACTACCACTGCTGAAAGGTGTTTCATTCAAAAGGTATTAATTTTCAAAGCTGATTTTTTTAGGTGCAATATCACAGTGGCCTGAAATTGTACAGTGGCGCTGTTGCTACACCATCCTATGGATATTTGTGGTCCCGGGACCAGAGCTGTCCATAGGATCGTGTAGCAACAGCGCCACTGTACAATTTCAGGCCACTGTGATATTGCACCTAAAAAATTCAGCTTTGAAAATTAATAACTTTTGAATAAAACACCTTTCAGCAGTGGGAGTACTCTTGTTTTACTCAGGGGGATAAACCCTACAACATATTTTTTTTTACATTTTAAGTATTACTATCCCGTAAAGAGATACAGGCATTTAAAGTTCGCTGTTTCCTACTGACAGCTGTAAAGCTGTCAGCAGGAGATTCGTGTCGGTCGACACGGAGGAGCTTGAGAAGTGCTGCGATCTCGTTACTTACAAGGAATCCCTTCATTGGAATGGTCTAAAACGTGTGCCTGGTGTTCAAGCACACGTTTTAGACCATTCCAATGAAGGGATTCCTTGTAAATAACGAGATCTTGGCACTTTTCAAGCCAATATAATTAGGGATGTTCCAAAATCAATGCTCAAAGCTACATGTACTTCCCACCGTTAGAATCTGAGTTACAACCGGCACTAAACGTAACTTTTATTAAATGATAAGTAAATGTCTTTTTTTTTCACTGAAAAAATATGTTATAGAGCCTTTCCTATTGATTAAAACAGGGCTGTCCACGGTCAGTCCTCAAGGGCCACCAACAGGCCAGGATGTAAGGATTTCCCTGATAAAGCACAGGTGAGTTAATCAGTGGATCATTCATTGTGACTGATTCACTTGTGTTTAAGCAGGGAAATCCTTATATCCTGGCCTGTTGGTGGCCCCTGAGGACTGAACTTGGACAGTCCTGGATTAAAAGAAGGGCTCCTCTACTTCTAGGAGTTGTTTTATTCATTATTCATTAGGTCCATGGTGAGCAGAGCAGTGATTGGTGAAGCTCAAGCTCCTCCCCTACTTATGAGACAGCCCCCGAAGTACCAGCAAAAAAACTTATTTTCAAATGAATTGCCTAACCCTTTGAGTTCCAGAGAGGTATATCCAATGCATTGCGTTGCAATTCATTGGATACCTCTCTGGCACTGAAAGGGTTAAAAAGAAGAAACATAATACCAGGTGGATGTACTAGTATTACTTTGCACTAAAGATGGAATAATTTTTTTGTGTGCTGCACCTACCTGTCGCAGATGTGCTGAGGCAAGGATAGGCAATGTTTGCTTCCCAGATGTTTGGGACTACAACTCCCATAATTCCCAACCAGGCAATGGCTGGTTAAGGCTGACGTCAGATGTTGCCCCTAGCAGCTGGGGAGCAAAATAATTGAGTGGATGTGTCACCTCAATATAACGTAGCATAAATAGTTAGGCTGTATAGTGAATATTACTAAAACTGTCTTAATTTTTTTTTTAGCTTTGTTTGTTGTAAATTTAAGTTATAAAGTTGGTCCTGCAGCTACTTCCTCATAGACTGTGGTTACCTGCTCTGTAACCTCAGTCCGTCACTCTGCCTCTGCTCCCCTCCCTCTATCCAGCCTCCTCCAATGACGGAGGCTTCTGTCTGTAAGCTGGAGCGCTCTCATTGGCTAGATCGATTTCTGCCTTTGTCATTGGAGGAGGCTGGATAGAGGGAGGAGAGCAGAGGCAGAGTGACGGACTGCGGTTACAGAGCAGGTAACCTCAGTCTATAAGGAAGTAGCTGCAGGACCGACTTTGTAACTTAAAGTTACAACAAATAAAGCTAAAAAAAAAATTTAAGACAGTATTTGTAATATTCGCTATACAGCCTAAGTATTTATGCTACGTTATACTGAGGTGACACATCCACTTTAAAACAGAACTACTATTTAGACAGCTTGCAGCAAATTCAGGGCAATGGGAGAGTCTAGGGGCGTTTTGAGGCATTATATTACTCTGAACCTTTTTTACTGCTATGTACTAACAAGGAGTAGGGAAAATCTGTGTAAATTTTTTTTTTTTTTTTCAAACAAATAGATTTATTATAAGGTAAAGTCTTGACAACATTAAGAATAACAAAGTAATTGATCTTAGATAGGCTTCGAGTGTTCTTACAGAAACAGGTAATTACAGTAAAATATAGAAACTGAAAGGAGTGTACTATGGGTAATACAATCATTTAAATGAAGGGTTCAGTGTAAATGTTTGCCCATTTTTCTTTGCAGCATTAAAGTCCTTACAATGGCAGAATGCGTGCACCGGCATGCGCTAAACAGATTATACAAGCTCTTATACATGCCAAAGTACCAACTCATGAATATTAGGCAGAAAGAAGCAGAAAATGAGCCTCTCTGGTGGATTTTTACATTTCCCCCAACCAGTGGCAATTCATCTGACAAAGGATTGAAAGAAACACAAATGTTTTAACCATTTTCAAGAATCGGTCTATGAAATGCGTCTGGTTTATTACTCTGCAATCAACCATACCCTGCAATGTTCCAGATCTGATAACATCTGTTTGGGAGGCTGATTTTTCCTTTAAACGGATAGTAACACTTCGTTTTAACTTTATTTTATTTTGTAGGCATTAAAAAAACATGAAGAATGATATAAGTCTTATCCCTCAAACCTTTATGGTTTATGAGATATTCACAAGCAAAGTTCCCCTCCCCACCCCTTTTTCCTAGTGTAAGCCATCTCTTCTCAGATGTGAGTCTGGTTGTATGACAGTACAGATAACAGAAGGGGACAATTTTCTTTGTATGAAAACAATGAAAGCCGTTCCCCCCTTGACAAGTTTTTCAGCTTTTTCCATTATCTTAATTGAAGATTGTCCCTCTCTGCAGTCTACCTGGGCATCTCCCTTCTGATCTGTTTGAACAGGGGGGGGATACTTTGTTTGTGAATATCTCTTAAACCATAAAGGTTTCAGAGATAAGACTTATATCATTCTTCATGTTTTTTAATGCCTACAAAATAAAATAAAGTTAAAATGAAGTATTACTATCCCTTTAAATCAGTATGTATTTCAGGCACATAAAGAAAATCTTGGTAAAGTTTGATTAAAAATAGAAAAGCTGAATCTGAGCAAAGTATATGAATACTCATGGGAACTCATTAGGACAGACAGACAAAAGGACAATGGAATCCATATTCTGCTGTGTCTTTCAATTCCGAGTGAAAGAACTGATGGCATAAATGTCAACCGAATCTTTTAAAATGTTCCCCTCTCTGAAATGTCATTTTGCGACCCAGCCTTCCATTGCTCCGGCCTCTATAGATTAAATAAACAGCGAGCAAGTGTCACCTGTTTGAGAAAAGTTTGAAACGCTACAGAGGTTTAGACTGATGCATGATCATGGTTTCACTGCGTTTTATATGGATCCTGACATCCAAGAACGCAGTGAAGAAACTGCAGTTGGGTTGGGTATATTTATGCTGGAAATTAACACTGTGAGTATAAGAAAAGCGTGTATTGCATTATTCTGCAATGCATTTCACAAATCTCTGGCACCCAAAGCGTTAAAGAGGAACTTTCAGTTACTAATAAGTGGCTCTTCAATTATGAAACACTAGTGTAAAAGTCCGTGTACACGGGCCAAGGTCCAGGTAATGTTAACCCTTTGAGTGCCAGAGGGGTACGCAACGCATTAGGTTTGAGAGATAACCGAAGGCAAAGTTCCCCCCTCCCTCCTCCTTCCCTGAAGTCAGCGTTGCACTGACTGCAAGGGAAGTCTGTCGTACGGAAGGCTTGCGGCTCTGCAGCAGAGCTGCGATCCCGTTAGTGAAGAAGAATTATTTCACTGAAACTGTATTCTACATGTGCTTGGTTTGTCCTTGGTTTGCAAGCACATGTAGAAGACCGTTTTAGTGAAATAATTATTTGTCACTAACACGATCGCGGCTCTGCTGCAGAGCCGCATGATTAAAGTCAGACTAGATATCCCTGCAGTCAGTACAACACTGACTTCAGGGAAGGGGGAGGGAGGGGGGAACTTTGCCTTTGGTAATCTCTCAAACCATAAAGGTTTGAGAGATGAACCTGGGGGCTATTAACTTATTTTGCAAATACCTATAATATGAGGGATAGTAAAAATAAAGTATTACTATCCCTTTAAAGCAACATTGGCAGCCAGTCACATATTTCCCAAATTCAAATTATGTGTGTCTCAGTGTTTTGAGAATTTCACAGTCAGTGATGTTCTTCATAGAGACTAATGAAACAGCACCACCTAGTGGTCACTTTCATAGAATATTCCTCTTTAAAAAAAAGAAAATGGAACATGTTTGAAGTCTTATAACCTTTGAACTAATTATCTCTCAGCAGTGGGAGTAGATTCATTTTACTTAACAGGAAAATCCATATTATACAAACACGTGGACAGGTAACCTCAGAATTGCTTCCCTCTTGGATCAGGTCTGCTCCCTGAATACTCCCTTCCCTCGAGGCCCAATGATATGTCAAGGACCCGGAAAGGAAGGAATTTTTGTTTTGAAACATGAGGTCCACCAGGGGGCCGGTCCTCCTCTTGACAATAGTCCCCCACTTGCAGATTGGCCCCGCTGCCTTGCACCAGCTTCACCTGCAGTGGTTCCACCAGTGGAAAGCAATGTGTTGAAAACCTAGTTAGCATTCAATAAGTTTAACCCCTTAACAACATGTGACGTACTATGACCGTCACGGTCCTTGAAATACTTAAGGACCGATGACGGACATAGTACGTCACGTACTTTTTACTTACAGCGCTCTACCGGGAGCGCTGTAAGTAAAAGTAGGGCCTGAAATTGACCGCTCCAAGATCAGAGCGATCTCTGTCAGACCCCAAAGTGACGCGCCGATACACACAACAGGTCACGTGTACCGGCGCGTCAGTGTTGATCAAAGCGGTCCTTATGGGACGGAAACGTCCCAGGACCGCCGATCGCTAAGCGGTTAAAGCGGATGTATATAGCCTATGTATATAGGTTATATAGCCAATCTGACTACAATTGTGTTATTTTATTTTTTTTTATAAAAGCTTTATTTTGTCAAAATGTAAGTTATAAAGTCTGTCCTGCAGCTACTTCCGCATAGACTGCTGTTACCTGCTCTGTAGCCGCAGTCTGTCACCCTGCCTTTGCTCTCCTCCCTCTATCCAGCCTCCTCCAATGACGGAGGCTTTCTGTCTGTAAGCTGGAGCCCTCTCACTGGCAGAGATCGATATCTAGCCAATGAGACCACTTCATCTTACAGGCAGAAGCCTCCGTCATCGGAGGAGGATGGATAGATGGAGAGGAGCAGAGGCAGGGTGACGGACTGCAGTCTATGCGGAACTAGCTGCAGCCCAGACTTTATAACTTAAATTTTGATGAAATAAAGCTTAAAAAAAAGAACACAAATTTAGTAAGATTTGCTATATAACCTAACTATTTAGCCTAAGTTCTATAGAGGTGATACATCCCCTTTAAAGTGGAACTGTCATGGTTATGCAAGTAAAGTCCTATTAATACATAACCTTAAAGGGATAGTAATACTTGAAAATAATTTTATTTTATATTGTAGCCCTTAAAAAAACATGAAAATGATATAAGTCTTACCTCCCAAACCTAAAATATAGTAAAGTTCTCTTTTCCTGGCTGTTTCAGCCAAGTCTGCCATCTAGTGGACAGATTTGGAATTCTGTCCACAGAGCAACCTGCAGCTCTTTAGCAGTGCCGAGATCACGATCTTTGAAAATAACTACTTAATTGGAACTGTGTACAAAGTGTGCCTGGCTTGAAAGCACACTTTATACACCATTCCAATTAAGAAATTCTTTTTAAAGATGGTGATCTCAGCACTTCTGGAGAGGCACAGCCGGTCCCGGGACCGGATTCCAAATCTGAAGGGTGGAGCAATGATGTCACTCCAGAGGAAACTTTACTTCTGAATATCTCCCAAACCATAAAGATTTGGGAGATAAGACTTATATCATTTTTCATGTTTTTTTAAGGGCTACAATATAAAATAAACTTATTTTCAAGTATTACTATCCCTTTAATGTGCACAACAAAATATGTGTTTACATTTCCTACTGTGTCAGGATCTATGTAAATTCTACCTGTTATTGCATCAACATGAGCAGGGAGAGAGCGGCCATCTTTGCAAAATTCTTTGACAACACATGAGCCACCTCTCCCTGTCTCTGTCAATCAATGACCAGGAGACGGCCCCTTTTCCTCCTACTGTACCAACAGGACCTGGACGCGTAGGAGGGTTGGAGCGTGCCAGGTCACGAGGAGGTCACAGGCAAGCCACACGAGGGATTAGACTGCAAGGGGGGGAGTGGCAAAGGAACATTGCGGTACAGCTTGCTCTGTACCGCGCCCAGCGGTGATGTCACCAGGTACATTTTCTGAAGCACATTTACAGAAAAACACTTAAAAAAAAAAAAGTAGAAACGCATCTCTGGAGATAGTATATGCTCAACTACAAATTAAATCTAATTCATAGCTTGAAGAAACTTCTTTAAAAAAAATCCCCTTTTAAATCAATGGAAGTTTTTAATTGTTTCCTTGGGTACAGATAGCTCAGTTTTGTACCTTAACCCTTAGAGTGTCAGAGAAGTGTCCAACACATCGCAACGCATCTATATTTGTACCCTTCCTTACTACTTGATAAATGACATAAAATGCTAGCGTACCCCGAAAATTCCAGACTGCGTGTTAGGGTGACTTGAGGAAAAAAAAATGATTGAGATACTCTGAGTTAACACTTTCACTGCCAGAGGGGTACAGAACGTATTGCAAAGTCCGTAGACCTCTGGCAGTCAAAGTGTTAAAGTGGACCTGTCACCAGGTATTTGTTTTTTTAAACATTTTGAAACATCATTCAAATCTACCTACAGTAAAATCTTATGTATAATACGCAAATTTTGCCCCTCGTCACCTTATGTGAAGTGTGTGGGGGGGTATACACGAGTGAAAATAGCTCTAAAAAGAAAAAAATCTCCATTGCCTCTGCTTCCCTCCCTCCACGCTTACCCATGGCCTCCTCTACCCCTCTGTAGTGCAAAATTGTACTACAGATGGGCAGAGGAGGAAGATATTGGTAAGCAAGGAGGGAGGGAAGCAGTGGCAATGGAGATTTTTTGTGTGTGACAGGGGAAAACAAGGGTGTGTATTATACACAGGCACTCTTGTTTTCTCCTAATATCTTTGGTATAATGTACACCTGAGTATTATACACAGGTGCATATTATACCTGAGATTTTACGATAAGTGTCACGTAAATCAAAATTCCATCAGATGTACAGTTTAGGAAATAGTAATACTTTTATTTCTAGGAACAGTGAAATGGACAGTCTCCTGGTGCAGCACATGGCTTCATTAGCATATGAAATATCACTGAAAAGCATCATCATCATAAGAAATATAATTGAAAATTCCATTAGCATATGAAATTGCATGGGTACTGCATTTAGCATACATTAGCATACAGTGACGAGTCTGACTATCTCCTTAAAGGGATAGTAATACTTCGTTTTATCTTTATTTTATTTTGTAGGCATTAAAAATACATGAAGAACGATATAAGTCTTATCTCTCAACCCTTTATGGTTTGAGAGATATTCACAAGCAAAGTTTCCCCTCCCGCCCCTTTTACCTAGTGTAAGCAATCTCTTCTCAGATGTGAATCTGGTTGTAAGACCAGACAGATAACAGAAGGGGACAATCTTCTTCCTATGAGAACAATGAAAGCCCTGCCCCCCTTGACAAGCTTTTCAGGCTTTTTCCTTATCTTAATTGAAGATTGTTCCTCTCTGCAGTCTACCTGGGCACCTCCCTTCTGATCTGGCTGAATGGGGGGGGGGATACTTTGCTTGTGAATATCTCTTAAACCATAAAGGTTTGAGAGATAAGACTTATATCGTTCTTTATGTTTTTTTAATGCCTACAAAATAAAATAAAGATAAAACGAAGTGTTACTATCCCTTTGAACGAACATTTGCAGATCTTTTGGCTAACATGACACAGTGCCAGTTTTTTATGATATTTTCAAGCATGTAAAAGTGAATCAAGGTGACAAATCCATTTTATCTGGTACAGATCAGACAGTATGAATCGCTGACCTCTCTCACCCTGAGACCTTGAGACACTGGTCGAAACCCTGAGAGTTCAAGTTACCTTAAAATCTCAGGTATAATACGCATGTGTACATTATACCCAAGATTTTAGAGGAAAACAAGAGTGACTATGTATAAAATACACCCTTGTTTTCCCATCACACACAAAAAAATGCCACTGCCGCACTGCTTCCCTCCCTCCCCGTTTACCCATGGTCTCCTCTTCCCCTCCGTAGTCCAATTTCGTTATCCTGACAGGGTCCCAGCGGGGCGGCATGCTTGTATCTGCCACCAGCTTCCAGCATTGCCCTGTCAGGACCTATTCTGCCTCACCAATGGTAGCTATGTGCATTGGATGTATGGGTTTGCCCTGCGAGGACAGCAGACATTACCATTGGCTGGGCAGAAGAGGTCCTGACAGGGCAATGCTGGAAGCCGACAGCAGATGCAAGCATGCCGCCCGCTGGGACCCTGTCAGGATAACGAAATTGGACTACGGAGGGGAAGAGGAGACCATGGGTAAGTGGGGAGGGGGGAAGCAGTGCAGCAGTGGCATTTTTTTTTTAATTATTTTTTTCCTCATGAATAATACGCAGCCCCCACTTCACATAAGGTGAAGAGGGGCAAAACTGTGCGTATTATACGTGAGATTTTACTGTATGTATCTCACCTTGGGTCCTGTCATTCTATGCTCTGTGCAGTTTCTTTATGGGTTGATCTCATACCTCCCAAAATGTGACCCTTTCAGTGCCAGAGGGATACGCAAATATATTGCTTTGCAATGAGTTGCGTTCCCCTCTGACACTGAAAGAGTTAAAACGGCCAATGATCGACACTTTAGTTTTAGGCATTGTTGCGGGGGGCAGAGCATTACAGAGAATTTTTAGGTTAGTTAACCCCTTAAGGACCAAGGACCTGGGAAGTAACCTTCCTTGTGCCAAAGAAGGCACAGAACTCACTATGTTGTGGGCCCCGGGTGAGGGGGTCGCAGGGGCGGCCGGGCCCCTGGATTAACGGGCCCGACCGCAGGTGCGACCCCTACAACCCCTATTGTTATGTCACAGACAGGAAGTCAGTACTAGGGGAGGTGGGCAATGCATTGCTGAGCAGTGTCAGTGAGTGAGGAGGTAATGTAGGGATAAGACAGGAAGTCAGTGCTAGGGGAGGTGGGTAATGTATTGCTGAGCAGTGTCAGGGAGTGGGGAGGTAATGTAGGGATAAGACAGGAAGTCAGTGTTAGGGGAGGTGGGTAATACATTGCTGAGCAGTGTCAGTGAGTGGGGAGGTAATGTAGGGATAAGACAGGAAGTCAGTGCTAGGAGAGGTGGGTAATGCAGTGCTGAGCAGTGTCAGTGAGTGGGGAGGTAATGTAGGATAAGACAGGAAGTCAGTGCTAGGGGAGGTGGGTAATGTGTTGTTGAGAAGTATCAGTGAGTGTGGAGGTAATGTAGGGATAAGACAGGAAGTCAGTGCTAGGGGAGGTGGGTAATGCATTGCTGAGCAGTGTCACTGAGTGGGGGAGGTAATGTAGGGATAAGACAGGAAGTCGGTACTAGGGGAGGTGGGCAATGCATTGCTGAGCAGTGTCAGTGAGTGGGGAGGTAATGTAGAGATAAGACAGGAAGTCAGTGCCAGGGGAGGTGGGCAATGCATTGCTGTGCAGTGTTAGTGAGTGGGGAAGGTAACAAGAAGTGCCTGCACAGCATCAAAATTAAAAAAAGTAAAAGCAGCTACTAATACATGTAGGTGATTTTTAAAGCTCTTTCAAAATCACCAACGTTGTTCATAGCCAATATGGACCCTTAACAGAGCAGAGATACATGAAAAACATTGCCTAGCAATAAGTCACAATTCCCTCTGGTCCTTAAGGATTTAACAGGATAGGTTAGGTTCACTTAATGAGAAATCCTGACTCCCTAACAAAACCTGGTCCATTTTTTCTTCTCTTTGCAAATACATTTTGGAAAAGCAGATGCTGGGATGGATCTCTGCCAAACCTTAGAAAAAAATCAGCTCTGCTCCTTCATCAAAAATGTATGATTTCCTAATGAATTTCACCTTACAGGCAGATCTATTGATATCACACGGAGCCCTTTACACTCTCTTGTCGGCTAACTGTTTAATCAGACACAGCAAAAAGCTGATGAGAATTCTGTTTAAATTCAGGTCATCGTTTGATATTTGCTGATACAAAATCTTCACTTCTGCAGACAAGGGAGCAATTCAGAACAATACTAAATGCATAAATCTATAGCTGCCATTTCTACAGTATGGTTGTGGTTATTAAAATCCTTGTGTTATTTTGTAACAACTGTGTAGGAGTCAATGCATTAAGGGAATTCGATTTTAATCTGATTACTGTAATTTACTATGAACTAGTGTTGATTATAGGTTAAACGTTTAAGTTGATATGTACAACAAAAAAAAGGACCAAAAACGAAAAAGAACACTTTTTATGAATCTCCCCCACTCCTCTCTATTCTTTCAGAGTAAAAATTTGAAACGTACATGAGACGTGCATTCGCAAGACTTACAAACAACAGGTCCAGGAGATTCAAAACAGTCAACGCGTTTCACAATAACAATGCTTATTCATGACTAAAGAATGTCCACAGCGGACTCCTCCAAATGTAATCGTTTAACAGCTTATCATGTTGAGAGTGCCTCAATCATCTTAGCAGAGCGAATCAGAAACTAGCAATTCAATTCTGAAATCAAATACAGCAACGTTGCTATCCAGTAGTTATTCAGTCATCAAAATTGTATGAACAGCATCATGTATAATGAAAACTTTGGCATCAATAAGATTGTTATTTTACCAACGTATTGGACCTCACATTCCCTACATGACAGCAGATAAATAACAATTTACATAACTCTTCATATCATTCCTAGTTACATGAGACCTCAACTAAATTACAAAGACCACATCTTACGCCAAAACATACTCGATTTACGTTCTCTATCTTTCACATATTTGTGTGGATACAGTTGTCTGTGCATTATCCCTGACCTTTTGATGTTCAATGCTTATGATATGAATTATAAATGTGTCTTATTGGTGCCAATTTATTCATTATACATGATGCTGGTCATACAGTTTTGATGACTGAATGGTGCCTGCCCGAACATTTGTATACTTTTATTAATGGTGCTTATGTTTGAGTAATATACTAGAATGTGTGCAGTACGTAGCAGTGTACCTATTTCCCCTTTTTTGTGGGTGAGCTCTTTAAAGGGATAGTATTGCTTGAAAATAATTTTATTTTATGTTGTAGCTCTTCAAAAAAACATTTAAAATGATATAACTCTTATCTCCCAAACCTTTATGGTTTGGGAGATATTAGCAAGTAAAGTTACCCCTGAAGTGACGTCACTGCTCAAGCCTTCAGGTTTGGAATCCGGTCCTGGAACCGGCCGCGGATCTTCAGCAGTGCCGAGATCACAATCTTTAAAAAGAATTTCTTCATTGGAACTGTCTACAAAATGTGCTTGCAAGCCACTTGTATCCCCCTCCCGCCCCTTCTACTGATGTAACACTGCTCAGCTTAGAGCAGCAGGGAGTGTCCAGGTAGACTGCAGAGAGGAACAATCTTCAATTAAGATAAGGGAAAAAGCTGAAAAACTTGTCAAGGGGGGCAGGGCTTTCATTGTTCTCATAGGAAGAAGATTGTCCCTTGCTGTTATCTGTCTGGTCTATGGACTGCATTCCATATCTGAGAAGAGATGGCTTACACTAGGTAAAAGGGGCGGGAGGGGAAACTTTATCATTCAATTACTGTTGAACTACAACGCTCACAATAATGAAATAACACTCTCCATGGCCCAAATACTATGAAGATTAATTGAAGCTGCTGTTTTTGTGAAACATTACTATCACTTTAAACCCCACCCACATTATTATGCAGATAATAAATTATACACCCCCATCAACAGCCCTGTGTTTCTCTGGAGGTCATGAATATGACGTTCCTAGTTATCTTTCTGTAGCATCCAAGGGTTTAAAGTGACAGTAATGGCTGATTTTAACTAAATGTAATATTGTAGATATTAAAGGGATAGCAATACTTAAAATGTATGTAAAAGGTGGCGCTGTTGCTACACCATCCTATGGAGATTTATGGTCCCGAGACCAGAGCTGTCCATAGGATTGTGTAGCAACAGCGCCACCGTACAATTTCAGGCCTGTGATATTGCACCTAAAAAATTCAACTTTGAAAATTAATAACTTTTGAATTAAACCCCTTTCAGCAGTGGGAGTACTCTTGTTTTACTCAGGGGGATAAACCCTACAACATATTTTTTTTTTACATTTTAAGTATTACTATCCCTTTAAAAAGCTAAATTAACGGATGCAAGTCCAGTCTCTCAAACATACATAATTTGAGAGCTATACGCTGATAAAGTTCTCCCCTCCCTCCCCTTTCACTGGTATCAGCCTCTAGCTGACAGAAGGAGATTCGGGTCATGCGACCTGACAGCTGCTCTTCAGCAGAGCTGAAATAGCGCTATCTAAAAATAAATACTTCACTGGAGCTGTCTTCAAAGTGTGCTTGCAAACCAGGAACACTTTGTAGACCGTTCCAATGAAGTATTTCTTTTTAGCTAGCGCTATTTCGCCTCTGCTGAAGAGCCGCCGTCGGGTCGCACAACTCGAATCTCCTTCTATCAGCCAGAGACTGACGTCTGTGAAAGGGACGGGAGGGGGGAACGTTATCAGCTTATAGGGATAGTAATACTTCGTTTTAACTTTATTTTATTTTGTAGGCATTAAAAAAACATGAAGAACGATATAAGTCTTATCTCTCAGACCTTTATGGTTTGAGAGATATTCACAAGCAAAGTTTCCCCTCCCGCCCCAGAGAACTTTTTCCTGTATCTCTCAAAACATAAAGGTTTTGAGTGATTGGAATAACCTCAGGTAATCTCTTTTTATTATATCTACGATAGAGCTTACATGGGTTTACTATCCCTTTAAAGGGTTAAATATTGCTATCAGAAGGACAATAGTGAAAGATCATTATTTTTTGGCTAGAAATAAAGAGGAGAAAACACTGTTAGTCTGTAGTTTTTGATGTCCTTTTAGATAAACTCAGGCGACTGAAAGAGCTCACACACTTAACAGACAATCGAGAACTCCGATCTGAAAAGCAGGCGGCGTGCAGAACAGGCGGCCTTTGGAGAGAGTGAGAAATTCTATCTTTATTATTCCATTATTTGCCGTCTCTCTCTCTTTTCTATCCCTGCTTTTGAGGAGTCTGGTTATTTTCTTTCTAGATCAAAAGGTCAGGGAAAAGGTTGGGGATGTTTTGATTTTGTTTCGAGAGAGCTCGGCTATATAAACATTTATTGTTCATGGCTTGTGTTTACAGAGATCTTACTTTGGGATGATGAATCCTATAAGATGCTCCTGTTTGTGTGGAAGAAATTAAAAATGTATTCTAATGCGCTAGAGCAGAGGAGGTCAAAACTATTCTCAAGCACCCCTGTGTTTTCAGGATCTCCTTAATTAACCTTTTGAGTGTCAGGGAGGTATCCAGTGCATTACAAAAGGCAATAGATACCTCTCTAGCATGCAAAGGGTTAAACATAAGTGAATCCTATCACCTTGAATTTTTTTTTTACAAATTCGAAAACATAATTCAAAACTGCCTATGTGTCGTGTTCAACAAAAGTCCAGCAGATGTAAAGTTTAGGAGATATTGACACATTTATTTCTGGGAAAAGCGAAAGGCTCCTGGTACTACAAGCAGATTCATTATAATATACAGCATCACTGAAAACCTTCACAGTATATGACACATCACTAAAAGGCTTCATTAACATATGTAATGTCACAACAAAATGTAATTAGCATATTAAATGTCACTGGTAGCACATGGGTACCACAGTTAGCATTTATTAGCATTTGATAACAAGTCTGAATATCTCCGTAACTGTACATTTGTTGGTCTATTGGGGAACATGACACATAAGCATTTTTTAATGCAGTTTCAAAAATGCAAACACAAGAAATCCTTCAGAATAATTGAACTACTGACTGAAAAGCTGCACCTTTGGGCGCGGGGTAGAGTCAGACAGGTTTAAGCTCCCTGGGTTAGAAGACAGTACAAAAAAAATACAGCAGCATAGAAGCCTTCTCTGGCTTCAGTACTCAAAGTGAATTTAAAGTGATAGAATTGTGTCATTTAAAAAAAAAAAAATATATATATATCTTGTAGCTATTAAAAAAATAAGTCTAACGATGCCAGTCCCATCTCTCAAACCTTTATGGTTTGAGAGCTATTGGCTGCTAAAGTTCCCCCCTCCATTCACTTTCCCTGACGTCACCACTCTAGTTGACTGCAGGAGAATCAGGCCCTGGACCGGCGGAGGCTCTTCAGCAGAGCCGCAATAGCGATATTTAAAAAGAACTACTTCATTGGAACGGTCTACATAGTGTGCTTCCAAACCAAACACACTTTGGTTCCAATTAAGTTTTTTTTTAAATATCGCTATTGCGGTTCTGCTGAAGAGCCTCCACCGGTCCCGGGACCAGATTCTCCTGCAGTCAGCTAGAGCGCTGACGTCAGTAAAAAGGGGTCGTAGGGGGGAACTTTAAAATGTTCTCTCTCTCAAACCATAAAGGATTGAGAGATGGGACTAGCATCTTTATACTTATTTTTTTAATAGCTACAAGATCATTGTTTTTAAAATGATACAATACTATCCCTTTAAAAGAGCAGTAAACGTTTTTATGAAAAAAAAATATTGTAGGGATTTTCCTATTGAGTAAAATAAGGGTACTCCCACTGTGGAGAGATTTATATTTCCAGAGTTATTACAGTTTAAACCAATGTTTTTTACATTAGCAGTGCCCTCTAGTGGTCAAATTCTAATTAGATTTCCTGTTAGATTCTAATGGAGGGGAAAGTCAGAAAAGTCAGAGACATACAGTTCTCCATAGAATGTGATAGAAACTGCCTGTCGCTTCCTGTCAGAACTATCAGGAAGTAAACACAGTAAATTCACTTCCTGTCAGGTAGAACTATCAGGAAGTAAAAACAGTAAAGTCACTTCTTGTCAAAACTATCAGGAAGTAAATACAGTAAATTCACTTCCTGGTTATTTAAACTGCTATAAATTTTGAATACAACATCTGACAGCAGTGGGAGTAACCTTGTTTTATTCAACAGGAAAAGCTCTATAAAATATGTGTTTTCATAAAAAAAAGTTTACCGCTCCTTTAAAGAAGAACTTTCATCATAATAAAACTGCCCCAAATAGATTACTAACCTAGCGATATACAAAATTATACTATCCTTAAAGGGGAACTTTCACCCCTTAATAACTAAATCTCCCCTTACTGCTGACCTGGCGACTAGCTGCTTAGTAGCGCTAGTCGCCAGAAATCTTACCCCGTTCTCAAGATTTCGGCGTTTCAAAGGATCAGGAAGCACGGACGTCTCTTCACAGTGACGTCCGTGCGCCTGCGCTGTCAGTCCCTTGTCAGTCCCTTGTGCACCGTACGGTGCACAAGGGACTGACAAGGGACTGACAGCGCAGGCGCACGGACGTCACTGTGAAGAGACGCCCGTGCTTCCTGATCCTTTGAAACGCCGAAATCTTGAGAACGGGGTAAGATTTCTGGCGACTAGCGCTACTAAGCAGCTAGTCGCCAGGTCAGCAGTAAGGGGAGATTTAGTTATTAAGGGGTGAAAGTTCCCCTTTAAGTGCAATAAGTCAGCGGTATTGAAGAAAAACTACATCTACTGTACATCGGGCTGCACATTGCTCACTAGAGAAGCTCTGTGCATCTGTGTGGTCAGTCCCTTCCTGTGCCATAAAGGAGCAGTAAACTTATTTTTACGAAAGCATATATTTATAGAGCATTTCCTGCTGAATAAAACAAGGTCACTTCCATTGCTGTCCGATGTTTTAGTCAAAATTTATAGCAGTTTAAATAATCAGGAAGTGAATTTACTGTGTTTACTTCCTGATAGTTCTAACTGACAGGAAGTGACTTTACTGTGTTTACTTCCTGATAGTTCTAACTGACAGGAAGTGAATTTACTGTGTGTTTACTTCCTGATAGTTCTAACTGACAGGAAGTGAATTTACTGTGTTTACTTCCTGATAGTTCTAACTGACAGGAAGTGACAGGCAGTTTCTATCACATTCTATGGAGAACTGTATGTCTCTGACTTTTCTGACTTTCCTCTCCATTAGAATCTAACAGAATAACTAATTAGAATTTGACCACTAGAGGGCGCTGCTAATGTAAAAAAAAACATGGGTTTAAACTGTAATAACTCTGGAAATATAAATCTCTCAGCAGTGGGAGTACCCTTATTTTACTCAATAGGAAAATCCCTACAATATATATTTTTTCATAAAAAAAAGTTTACTGCTCCTTTAACACAGTAACAACAATTGATGTGCCAGGACCGTCACGGTGGTCCCAGAACAAAACGACCGATGATGGTCCTGTCACTTCATGGTATTCTGGGATCTGCCATCCCACAGTCAGCTTGGCCAAATAAATCCTCTGTGGTTCTTAATGGCGCTTTAATGGCGGTCATTAACGGTTGAAGTTATTAAAACTTGAACAACTGTTTTTTTAATATTAAACTCTTTTTAATAGTGCCACTGGGGAGGGGATGCACTAAGGTGTGATAAAGAGGTGATAAAGCAGAGATAATTTCTCCAGTGATATCACTTCTCCAGTTCCTATGTTATTGTATAGAGTTTATGCACTAAGATTTCTCCAACTTTGGAGATCTCATTGCATTGGCTCCATCCTATATAATAATTCGCTAAATGTGTGTTTGTCAGAAGCCATCATGCGCAGCACAGATGGCTGCGCGCACTGCAGTCATGCGCACTACAGACTGCCCGTATCAGCAGCGGCATGGGCAGTCTGTAGTGCGCATGACTGTGCCGCGGCCGTTGCTGGGTGGCACTGTGGCCCGTGTACACGGTCTCTTCAACTAGTCCTATATAATAATTTGCTAGGATGTTTGTCACAATGCAGTCATGCACAGTAGAGACTGTCCATGTTCGCCCAGTCTCTACTGCTCATGATTGCATTGTGTGAGTGAGGTGACGCATGACTGCATCGCGTGGAGCAGTGAGGTAGCAGCCTCTTAACCCTTTGAGTGCCAAAGGGTTACTCAACGCATTGCAAAGCAATGTGTTGGGTACCCCTCTGGCACTCAAAGGGTTAGCATTACCCTGATCTTGGCCTGTGTACACGGGCTTTTACACTAGTAATATAATATAGAAATTGGAGAAGTGATATCACCAAAGAAGATATCTCCATTGTAACACCTCTTTATAACACCTTAGTGCATAAACCCACCCGCCATGTGTCCAGACATTTTCTTTCATATCACATTGTATAGAAGATGGGATCCACACAAGAGTTAGAGTAATTTTAGATGCGTCTGTTGTGACCTTTCACATTTTGAGTGCCAGAGGGGTATCCAATGCATTGTGAACATTTTGATTAAACCCTACTGGCAGTCAAAAAGGTTAACAGCCACTTTGTGGGTCATAAACTGATCTCAGCAGCTGGAAAGTTGTGTTCTACCCCAAAAAACCTCAATTGATGGGACTCGGCACCTATTAGGTCTATGGATCCCAGCAGAGTGGCAAGTAAAATATAACCTGTTACACTTGAGTAAATGAGACAATGGGGTTTGTTAGAATTTATTGCATAAATGTAAATCTACTCTCTTAGAAGCTGACAGAGTTAAATGTTAACCCTTTTTGTTAGAAACTTTGCCAATGTATTGCTTCACTATCATCCAACTGGTTAATGATGATCACAATATCTGTTTATGGCATAAATTGGCTCAGTGAGTCAATTCAACATAGTGGATTACATGCAGATTGAGTGCTAAAGTGACTTGGTTACAAGTGGTAAAGGATACACCTGACTACTGTATGATGGACTTCTACCTAGGTAAGTGCTTCTGTTACACACAGTAATTATATAGATACACCTGACTGCTGTATGATGGACTCCTACCTAGGTAAGTGCTTCTGTTACACACAGTAATTATATAGATACATCTGACCGCTGTATGATGGACTCCTACCTAGGTAAGTGCTTCTGTTACACACAGTAATTATACAGATACACCTGACTGCTGTATGATGGACTCCTACCTAGATAAGTATTTCTGTTACACACAGTAATTATACAGATACACCTGACTGCTGTATGATGGACTCCTACTTAGGTAAGTATTTCTGTTACACACAGTAATTATACAGATACACCTGACTACTGTATGATGGACTCCTACCTAGGTAAGTGCTTCTGTCACACACAGTAGTTACATAGATACACGTGACTGCTGTATGATGGACTCCTACCTAGGTAAGTGCTTCTGTAACACACAGTAATTATATAGATACACCTGACTGCTTTATGATGGACTCCTACCTAGGTAAGTGCTTCTGTTACACACAGTAATTATATAGATACACCTGACTGCTGTATGATGGACTCCTACCTAGGTAAGTGCTTCTGTTACACACAGTAAATATATAGATACACCTGACCGCTGTATGATGGACTCCTACCTAGGTAAGTGCTTCTGTTACACACAGTAATTATATAGATACACCTGACTGCTGTATGATGGACTCCTACCTAGATAAGTGCTTCTGTTACACACAGTAATTATACAGATACACCTGACTGCTGTATGATGGACTCCTACCTAGGTAAGTGCTTCTGTTACACACAGTAGTTATATAGATACACCTGACTGCTGTGTGGTGGACTCCTACCTAGGTAAGCGCTTCTGTTACACACAGTAATTATATAGATACACCTGACTGCTGTATGATGGACTCCTACCTAGGTAAGTGCTTCTGTTACACACAGTAATTATACAGATTCACCTGACTGCTGTATGATGGACTCATACCTAGGTAAGTCCTTCTGTTACACACAGTAATTATATAGATGCACCTGACTGCTGTATGATGGACTCCTACCTAGGTAAGTGCGTCTGTTACACACAGTAATTATATAGATACACCTGACTGCTGTGTGATGGACTCCTACCTAGGTAAGTGCTTCTGTTACACACAGTAATTATATAGATACGCCTGACTGCTGTGTGATGGACTCCTACCTAGGTAAGTGCTTCTGTTACACACAGTAGTTATATAGATACACCTGACTGCTGTGTGGTGGACTCCTACCTAGGTAAGCGCTTCTGTTACACACAGTAATTATATAGATACACCTGACTGCTGTATGATGGACTCCTACCTAGGTAAGTGCTTCTGTTACACACAGTAATTATACAGATTCACCTGACTGCTGTATGATGGACTCATACCTAGGTAAGTCCTTCTGTTACACACAGTAATTATATAGATGCACCTGACTGCTGTATGATGGACTCCTACCTAGGTAAGTGCGTCTGTTACACACAGTAATTATATAGATACACCTGACTGCTGTGTGATGGACTCCTACCTAGGTAAGTGCTTCTGTTACACACAGTAATTATATAGATACGCCTGACTGCTGTGTGATGGACTCCTACCTAGGTAAGTGCTTCTGTTACACACAGTAATTATATAGATACACCAGACTGCTGTATGATGGACTCCTACCTAGGTAAGTGCTTCTGTTACACACAGTAATTATATAGATACGCCTGACTGCTGTATAATGGACTCCTACCTAGGTAAGTGCTTCTGTTACACACAGTAATTATATAGATACACCTGACTGCTGTATGATGGACACCAAAACAGATTGAGAGCCACATGCAACTCACGCATGATATAAAGCTTAGCTTTATGTGTGGCTGAGAGGCTCTGCCAGGTACAACATTTGGTAGAGGGGTAAACAGCTCCACCCTTTGGCTGTCCTTCCATCCTCCTGTCCTGGAAAGTCTGTGTCAGTGGCATTTGCAGTAGTTTTATTATTTTTTGGAGAAGAAGATCTCACTTGCACCATTACACACATCCTCCTAAAGCAGTTGTCAGTGGCTGTTAGAAATGTAATTATTTGCTTAGTGAAAAATACCAGATCTGTTCATTTAGGAGAATGATTTCCAAAAATAGGATTTTAAAAGATTCCTTTTGGATACAAAGTTCTCCTCAATACAAAGGACCAGACGCACAATAGGGGGGAGATGCACTAAGTTGTGATAAAGAGGTGATAAAGTGGAGATGATTTATCCAGTGATATAATTTCTCCAAATGCTATGTTGTTCTATGGAGTCCCTGCACTAAGATTTCTCCATCACTGGGCATCTTAGTGCATTGGCTCTATAGAAGAACACAGGAACTTGAGAAGTGATATCACTGGAGAAGTCAGTGCATAACCCACATAGCGTAGCAATTCTGGAGCAAATCAACTGTACAATAAGAGCGTAACAAAAATCCTCTTCAAATTAAGTGGGATTTTTAACCCTTTGATTGCTAGAGAGATTTCCAGTGGTTGTTGACCTCTGAAACATCATTTTGCCATTGTACAAATCATTGGTAAGACTTCACTTCGAATACGCGGTGCAATTTTGGGCACCATTTCTGAAAAAGGATATTAAAGAACTAGAGAGGGTACAGCAAAGAGCAACAAAATTAATTAGGGGAATGGAGGACTTGATGTATGAGGAACGACTAGACAAACTTGGTTTATTTACTCTAGAGAAAAGATGACTAAGAGGAGATCTTATCACAATGTACAAGTATATGAGAGATCAATACGGGGATCTCCTTTATGAGCTATTTATTCCAAGGACTGATCAAATAACCAGGGTCCACACCTTGAGATTAGAGGAAAGGAGGTTTCAGCTTCAGCAGAGGAAAGGGTTTTTTTTTTTTTTTACAGTAAGGTCTGTTAAACTGAGGAATACATTCCCCAAGGATGTGGTAATGGCAGATACAATGGATACATTTAAGACAAGAATGGATACATTTCTTTCAAGAGGGAACATACAGGATTATACTGTCTAATAGTAGGCAAACAGGAAGTTCAGTCCAACTTCAGTCCAGATATCTGGGTTGTGAGGCAAAGGATGAACTTGATGGACTTGTGTCTTTTTTCAACCTAATTTACTATGTTACTATTCATAGGATTGGAAGCCCTGTTCGAATTAATGCAATGTTTTTATTTGTTCCCTCTACAGAATTAGATTTGCTCAACAATAGCTCCAATTTTGCTTGACTATAATAGATATAATTTTCACAATGCAGAATGCATTTTTATATAAGTTCCTTTGTGAGCTGGAAATCCAAAGTGCATCTCCTTCTGTAGAAGTGAAGTTTTAAATCAGATGCATGTAGTTGTCCGATGATGTCACACTGCACAGCACTACAGACCACTAGTAGAGCTCTATTAGGTGAGTAACCAGCACTAACGTGTCCATATACATGCTGGTAAGAGACATGGACTGGTCACATATATTTGTGAATTAAATGCTACCAATGGCATCTCTCAAACCTTTATGGTTTGCGAGATAGCCTCTTTTAAACTTCGCTCTCCCCTGCCTCTCCCCTGACATCATTGTTCTTGCGGCAGCAGGGAAAACCGGTCCCGGGACCGGCTCTTCAGCAGAGCCGAGATCCCGTTATGGAAGACAAGATCCTTCACTAAAACGGTCTTCTACGTGTGTTTGGTTACTAAGCGCACGTAAAAGACCATTTTAGTGAAGGATCGTTTCTTCTATAACGAGATCTGGCTCTGCTGAAGAGCCTCTGCCGGCTCCTGGACCGGATTTCCCTGCTGCAGCAAGAACGCTGATATCGGGGGAGAGGCGGGGGAGAGCAAAGTTTAAAAGTGGCCATCTCCCAAACCATAAAGGTATGAGAGATGCCACTGGTGGCATTTAATTCAGTTTTTTATGGGCTTCAATATAAGGGATAGTCATTTTGAAGTATTACTATCCCTTTAAGTGAGGTTAAAGCAGAACTATCACTCAACTTAAAGTGCCCCCCAAATATTATTCATATAGTGATATGCATACTAGTCCTTGTATGATCCTGAATAAGTTCAGCATTATTGAGAAATCCATCTTGTTCGGAGACTGACAGACAGGCTTCTTTCTGTAGCAGCATCTGTGTACCTACTCCGTCAGTCACTTCCTGTACCTTAAGGTACAATGCAACGCCTCCTCACCAATCAGAGAGGAGACCGTGCCTGTTCGTCTCGGATCAAGTTGGATTTCTTAATAACGCTAGACTTATTCAGGATAATACTAGTATTTCTATGCTTATCGCTATATGAATAATTATTTGGGGGCACTTTAATTGGAGTGATACTTCTGCTTTAAAGGGATAGTAAACCCCCAAAAAACTGTAAGCCAAATAATAGTTATAGTAAAAACATACTTAATGCCCTCATTCCCATCTCTCAAACCGTTATGGTTTGAGGGATATAAGGAAATAAAGACCT
Source organism: Rhinophrynus dorsalis (assembly GCA_037306005.1). Classification (NCBI taxonomy): domain Eukaryota; kingdom Metazoa; phylum Chordata; class Amphibia; order Anura; family Rhinophrynidae; genus Rhinophrynus; species Rhinophrynus dorsalis. The sequence goes on along the minus strand of CM074722.1, from coordinate 496,445,065 downwards.
CCGTTCCCTCCCCTTTCTGTCTGACGAGCTGTAAAGCGTTCAGGGGCAGAATCCGGTCGCCCGACTGTAGGCGGCTCTTCAGGAGCGCTGACATCGGGATATCTAACTATAATTACTTCATTGGTATGGTCTACAATGAGTGCCTGGCTTGCAAGCACATGTTGTAGACCATTCCCATGAAGTAATGATAGTTAGATATCTTGATGACAGCGCTCCTGAAGAGCCGCCGTCTGATCCCGGAAGCAGGAACTCATGATGTCTGCTATACAGCGGACGCATGAGAAGGGGGAGGGAGTGGAGGTCTTTATTTTATTACATCTCTCAAACAATAACGGTTTGAGAGACGGGAATGAGGGCATTAAGTATGTTTTTATTATAACTATCATTTGGCTTACAGTTTTTTGGGGGGTTTACTATCCCTTTAAAAGACACATTTACATCACTGGGTGTTTATGGAAAGAGTAACTGTCCCCCATCACGCAGTTGGATGAATTGTTTGGTTCTATTTAATACACCTGCCTTTCTGTTTCCTGCAGGTTGTATCTAATGCAGAGAAATGTTCCAGTGTAACAATGGGATTATTTCCTATTAACATGATACAGGGTTCGGCAAACATCACAGACACGAACAATCTGTTCTCTCTCCAAATTTCCATAACTTTATTTTGCAATTAATAGATTATTATTCACGGTTCAGTCTTCCTGCAGTCCCACCTTGATATAAAATCCTGTCCTTGTGTCATTACAGAGTAAAGGTGACAGCCCTCAGTCCGCCCCACCAACAACGCTTCCTGACCAGATGGCGCAGTGGTGCCAGGGAGGTCAGACCAGCAGTGTACCAAACAGGCGCCAATTAAACAGGCCAGCAGCTGTTCCTGTCGAGTTCGCCTGAACACTGATCAGTCTCCGTGCCCGTTTATTTGTTAGAAAAAAGCTGATAATGTGACCGTTGACAATTCAATTTGTGCTTCATCAAGATGTTATTAACCACATAAATATAATATGAATGGGGGGGGGGATTTCTAAACAGAAAGGTGATATGTCACCTCATTCTTTAAATTGCATTGCTTTACTAGTAATATGTAATGGTGTATTGCCTGGCTGGTGACATGTAATGGTGTATTGTTCTGCTGGTGACACATAATGGTGCAATGCGCTGCTGGTGACACATAATGGTGCAATGCGCTGCTGGTGGCATGTAATGGTGTATTGCTCTGCTGGTGACACATAATGGTGCAATGCGCTGCTGGTGGCATGTAATGGTGTATTGCCCTGCTGGTGACACATAATGGTGCAATGCACTGCTGGTGACATGTAATGGAGAAAAGCACTGCTGGTGATGCCTAATGGGGCAAAGCACTGGAGAAGGCATATGATGGTGTTGTGCTGCTGGTAACATGGAAAGGTATATTGCTCTGCTGGTGGCATGCAATGGTGCATTGCGCTGGTGGGGACATGTAATGGCGTATTTCTCTGCCGGCAACATGTAAAATTGCATTTCTCTGTTGGTTGGCATGTAAGGGTGTAATGTCCTACTGGAGGTATGTAATGGTGTATTGCTTAGCAGGTGGCATGTAACGGTGTACTGCTCTGCTGGTAGGATGTAATGATGTATTGCTCTGCTGGTGGCATGTAATAGGGTATTGTTCTGATGGTAATATGAAATGGAGTATTGCTCTGCCGGCAACATGTAAAGGTGCATTTCTCTGTTGGTTGGCATGTAAGGGTTGGTGTATTGCCCTACTAGGTATGTAATGGTGTATTGCTATGCAGGTGGCATGTAACGGTGCACTGCTTTGCTGGTAGGATGTAATGACGTATCGCTCTGCTGGTGGCATGTAATAGGGTATTGCTGTGCTGGTAGTGTGTAATCATTTAATGTTCTGCAGGCATTGGTGTATCGCTCTGATGGTGACATGTAATTAGGTACTGCTTTGCCCGGAAATTTCAGTAGTTAAAAACCTTAATTCAATCAAAGGGAATGTTTGTTTTTCTCCTATGGTACAGCATGTCTGCTCCATATCTCTGTACATGAGTCTCTGACTATAGAAGGACATGACACAAAAAAATACTCTTATTGCGATCAGTTATAAGAAAGGACCGTAATTCAGTTGTGATTATCAGTACAATGTATAAAACATATGCTGAAACACAAGAAAAACAGATTTACATTAACCTCCAACTGCATTTCTAAACTGTTACTAATATTTACACGCGCCAAGGACAAAACTATTCTTAGAACGTGGGAAATCGGGACGCGAGAGCTATGACAGAACACGCAGAGGCTAATGTACTAAAGAAAAAGTGGTGAAATTCTGCCGCAAACCAACCATTCCATTTGGATGAAAGAAAGAAAGCATTAAAAAAAAACCAAAACATTTTTTTAAAAGTAACCATTTGAGTGCCAGAGAGGTATCCAACACAATCAAAGGGTTAAATCGAGGCCTCAGTAGCATTCAAAGGATTAAAAGCACCATTTAAATTGGTGGGAATTTTTATTCCCCCCACCCCCACAATACACATAATTTACCCCAAATTTGCACGTTGTTACTTAGGACATCAACCCCCCCCCCCCCCCCCCCGGGACAATGCTGGAATTATTCATCAAGCTGAAGAGATGCTGGTCTGGAGCAAACCAACCGGACCATAGGCAACAAATAGAAATTCCTGCAATCCCCTTTGAAAATTTAACCCTTTCAATGCTAGAGAAGTTTCCTCTGGCATATAAGGTGTTAAAAGCTCCATTTAAATTAGTGGGAATATTCATCAACCCCCCCATAACGCCATTGGTTTGCTCCTGAATTACACGTTTTAGCGTATAAGGCCCCTACTCTGCACCCAAATGGAATAGTCTTATTTTTCATGCTGATAAGCTAGTTTAACTCATTGAGTGCCAGAGAGGTATCTGACGTGTTGAAATGCGTTGGAGACTGTTCTACATCTGACACTCCAAGGGTTAATAAGCTGTGAGGCCAGTGAAGGAAGGTTGATAAACTCGAACTCATTTAACTCCTGACAAGAAACGTAAAGTTTGAGATTGTGTCTATCTTAACCCTTTCAGTTGCAGAGGGGTACGCAACGCATGGCTCTGCATTGCGTTGCATACCCCTCTGGCACTCATAGGGTTAAAATAACAGCGATGTTTCATTAAGAAACAAATACACAGTGTATGAGTTTTCCTGTTTTAGTAAAGCAAGGTTACTCCTCATCGCTGGTAAATGCTTAACCCAAAGGGATAGTATTGTCTCGTTTTCTATTAGCTATTAAAAAAATAAGTCTAATTATGCCAGTGCCATCTCTCAAAACTTTATGGTTTGAGAGATATCCACAGCTAAAGTTTCCCCCTCCTTCCCCTTTCCCTGACATCCGAGCTCTAGCTAACTGGAGGGGAATCCGGTCCCGGGACCGTTGGAGGCTGTTCAGCAGAGCCGAGATCGCAAGAGAGAAAAATAACTACTTAATTGGAATGGTCTACAAAGTGTGCTTGCAAACCAGGTACACTTTGTAGAACGTTCCAGTGAAGTAATTATTTTTATGTCTCTCTATCTCGGCTCTGCTGAAGAGCTACCGATGGTCCTGGAACCGGATTCCCCTGCAGTCAGCTAGAGCGCGGACGTCAGGGAAAGGGGAGGGAGGGGGAAACGTTAGTGGCTAATATCTCTCAAACCATAAAGGTTTAAGTGATAGGAATGGGAGCATTTAGTTTAGTTTTTTAATAACTACAAAATTCAATTTTATGAAAACAAGACAATAATATCCATTTAAAGGGACAGTAATGTCCCAAAAAAATGTATCCAGTTTTGTAGACTTTAAAAAAAAAAAATGCTAAAAAACCCGATCTCTCAAACTGCTGTGGTTTGAGAGATACAGGGATTCAAAGTTTCCCCCTCCCTCCCTTTCTCCTGATGTCAGCTGTTAAACCGACAGCAGTAGAATTGAGTTGTACGACTCGAGGAGGCTCTGCAGCAGAGCCGAGATCGCATTATCTATAAATAATTAATTAATTGGAAAGGTCTACAAAGTGTGCCTGGTTTGCAAGAACACTTTGTAGACATTTACAATGAATGAATTCTTTATAGATAAAGTGATCTTGGCTCTGCTGCAGAGCCGCCTGCTGGTCCCCAGACCAGAATCTCCTGCTGTCAGCTAGACACTGACGTCAGAAGAAAGGGAGAGAGAGGGGAACTTTTAATCCCTATATCTCTCATACCATAGCGGTTTGAGAGATCGGGTTTGGAGCATTTTTTTTTAAAGGCTACAAAACTGGATATCTGTTTTTTTGGACATTACTGCCCCTTTAAAATGATTTACAGTTCATAGTGAGGGAAGATGCACTAAGGTTTGATCCGTTGGGGACCTCTCCAAGACGTACTTCACTACAAGTAATACTCATAGCTGGGAACTCTCCGGTTTTGCCCTGGAGACTCCGGGTTTAGCTGTTAATTACCGGGTCTCCAGGGCGGTATCTGATTCACCGGCTGTGGGGAGTTTTTACTAAAATCTTCCCATTTCTCCTCCTTCCCATTTTGTTCCTCCCACTCCCTGCCCACTGTACCTCCTTCCCATTTTGTTCCTCCCACTCCCTGCCCACTGCACCTCCTTCTTCAGCCTATTCCTCCAAGACTTTAAAGGGATAGTAATACTTTGTTTTATCTTTATTATATTTTGTAGGCATTAAAAAAACATGAAGAACGATATAAGTCTTATCTCTAAAATCTTTATGGTTTGAGAGATATTCACAAGCAAAGTTTCCCCTCCCGCCCCTTTTACCTAGTGTAAGCCATCTCTTCTCAGATGTGGAATACAGTCCATAGACCAGACAGATAACAGAAGGGGACAATCTTCTTCCTATGAGAACAATGTAAGCCCTGCCCCCCTTGACAAGTTTTTCAGGTTTTTCCTTTATCTTAATTGAAGATTGTCCCTCTATGCAATATACCTGGGCACCTCCCTTCTGATCTGGCTGAGCAGTGTTACATCAGTAAAAGGGGCGGGAGGGGGATACTTTGTCACTGAATTACTCTTGTACTACAACTCTGACAGAATTGAAATAACACTCTCCAAAGTCCGAATACTATGATGATTAGTTAGAGCTGCTTTTATTATGAAACATTACTATCCCTTTTAATGTTTTTTAAGTCCCACCCCTGCACTCGTGATTAAGCCCCACCCCCTTCTGGCATTTACCTCCCCCAGCGGCAGCCTAGGACTTCCCTCTCCGTCTATATGGAACAGTTCCCAGGTATGGCAATGCAAATCCGAGAGAGAGAGACATTGGTCATTAGCAAATGAGGTAGGCGTAAAGCTCGCCCTATATGTAAATGTAATTGTAATCCACAGTTTATCGGCAAAAAATGAAAAGGGCTGACATCCATTAAACTATTACTTAATCCAGGACAGCATTTTTTTTTCCTTTGATGAGAAAATTCTAATATCTGTTAAAATAAAAGGAAAAAAATGGCTACTGTGAAATCTCAGGTATAACTCGCACCTGTGTATATTATACCCAAGATTATATGGGGGAAAAAAATATATATATATAATACGCACCTTTGATTTCACCCCTTGCCCTCCCTCTACCCACCTCAGCATGTGCCTACCTCCATGTTGTTGACCCCCTCTGGACACATCTGGGTGATCTATGAAGCAGACGGCATGGTTATATTTCAGTCCCAGTTCCAGAGACGCTACGCAATGCGTTGGATACCTCTCTGGCACGCGAAGTGTTAAAGCGGAATTATCACTTAAAGTGCCCCCCAAATCAGTATGCGCATAGCAACACGCATATCCATATTAGTATTATCCTGAATAAAGTCCGGCGTTATTGAGAAATCCAGATTGTTCTGAGACGGTCAGGAAGGCATCAGTGCAGACATCTTGCCAAAGAGACATCTGTGCGCCTACGCTGTCTGTTCCGGTCTTCTCTAGGGGGAGTTGCATTGTACCTTAAGGTACAGGAAGAGACTAATGGTGCACGTGCACAGATGCCTCTACAGCAAGATGCCTGCCTGTGTGTCTCGGAACAAGTTGGATTTCTCAATAAAGCTGGACTCGTTCAGAATAATACTAGTATTGATAAGAGTATTGCTATGTGCATAATGATTTGGGGGGGCACTTTAATTTGAGTGATAGTTCCGCTTTAAGTTAAAGGTAGTGCCCTGCGATACTCTATTGGCCACTGTGATGTCCCATCCACCTGGACAGCCAATAGGAATGAGGCAGACATGGACTTCTTTATCTCTTGCAAGAGGTAGGATAAGAAGTCCTGACATTACCTGTCCAAGTTAATAATGAAGCTACACTTAGGACAGTGAAGTAGTGGTGATTAACTAGTACATGGCTGAAGTATAACATTTTTTTAAATCTTAGTTGCGCTTTACAGACACCCTACTCATAATTTAGAAAAACTAAAATACTGGACACTTAGCAGGACCACAAATGTTTTTCTTTTACAGACACAATCTTCCAGAGACTCGTCAGACTGAAAGCCGCACTCTATAAAAAGGAATTCAATATTCTGATCTTTTGCTCCTTCCCATTGGCATCCAACCAAGTCAAGCCAGTTATTTATGATTAAACTGTCTTTTTCAGCAAGATTGATGGACCTTCTCCAAATCATGTTTATCTTCCTGCAACGGCGCAGTGACCCTTTCCATCGGCAGTGATGCTTCAAAATAAAATTGGGTTCCTATCCGGAACGCGGAATCCATCTTGCTAAAAGTGATATTTCTATTGAATTTGTATGAAAAGATTCAAGAGACTGGAAAATCCACAGACCGATGATGTCTTAGTAAAGCGCAAATGGACAAAATGCAGCTTTTTAGCAGTTTGAGGCAGAGAATGATGGAAGTTGTAGTCCATCCACAAGTAAAGTACCAGATTTTCTACCCCGACATAGAAAATATTTTCAATTAAAGCGGAACTTTCAGATAATAGCAAGTTGCAATGCATTCATTAAACGCATGGCGACTAGCTTGAAAATAGATGTCTTACAAAAAAACATATGTGTGTCTAATGGAATCCGTCCCGTTTGGAGACAGGAACTGAGGCTAGAGCGCAGACATCTTGTCTGTGCGCATGTGCCGTCAGTCCCGGTCTCCATAGAGTAGACTGCTTTGTACCGTATGGTCACCGGAAGGGACTGATGGCCAGGGGCGGACTGACAGGCCCAAGGGCCCCTGGTCCAAAAAGAGGTCTGGGCCCCCTGCCCAATGACATCGCTGGCCCCTCCCCGTGACATCACTGGCCCCTCCCCATGACATCACTGGCCCCTCCCTGTGACATCATTGGCCCCTCCTTGTGACATCATAAGCCCCACCTCCCACTACATCCTCATCCCCGCACACCTACCCTACCCCCCCCCACAGACACTCATTCTTCTCCCACAAACTCTCCTCCCATCCAGAAGTTTCTTAGTACACAAATTAAGATACTCCACACCATTTCATAAGTAAACCTGTTTTAATAAAATTAATCTTGCATCTGTGTTAATGTTCACAAAAAATAAAATAAATAACTGGTTTGCACAATATGTGCACTTTTTATACTTTATAACAAAATATTGCACATTATACAGAAACAAAAAACATGTAAATCCAACAATAACAAACATAAATGTCCTCGGCATACAATTTATAAGAGAAGTAAAGTGCTAAGCTCAGCAGATGTTTTGGCAAATCTGTCTATGATTTTATCTTTGTCACCCTTTATTTTGAGAGCAACTTCCTTCTCTACTGCAATGAGCATCAATGTTTCCAGATTTTGTTGTGAGAGCGATGATCTAAGTCTGGACTTCAATATTTTCAACTTTGAGAAGCATCGTTCACAGGTACACTGTGTAGTGCTCAACGTAATTAAATATTTGTATGTCATGTACAAATTTTCATAGGCAGCTGAACAGAGTCTGTACTGAAAGAGTAGTTTGAATGCACAGGATAGGCAGTTCTTGCAGGAGAGCTTTTTCACAGCTGGAGTGGTGGTTGATTGCTCAGAATCAGAGGTAACAGGCTGTTCTTCTAGATCAGAATCCCATGGTTCACTTTCATCCTCACTGTCATCCAACAGGCCCCTTCGGATGTTTTTATAGCAGGACGCAAATGATAACAACTCTTCACGTAACGCAATAGGGTCAATTTCCGGAACAGCTTTAGCTACAATGTCAAGCTGGATTTTGTTAGGTGAGGCCAGTATTTCATCAAATCGCTTTGGATCAAAACATGAAATCTGCTTGTAAAGTTCTCCATGTGTAGCAAATCTTGTTTTCATGCTCTCTGTAACAGCATCAAGGATAACATTGTAACATGAAATTTCAAACCATTTCTTGTAATTTGTGGGTTCTGCGCATCTTGTCAGTCTAAATTCTGGAAAGGACTTATTGATGGTAATATTCTGACATGCTAGTTTCTCATTCAGATAATCAACATATATTACTGCTGAATCATAAACTGTTGAGAAATCTCTAGATACTTTTTGTAAACGAGTTGTAGCATCTTCTACCATTCTCCATGCCTGCACGACATCAAGTCCTGTTGACTGCAAATAATCAGATACAGGTGTTGTAATGTCAAAAATGCGAATAAATGTAAACGCTACTAATATCGTTTCGAATTTACAAATATTCTCACTCAATTTAAGTGCTTCATGTTTGACTGAGGATCGAAAGTCAGAGGATTCACTTACTTGCTTAAGTATAATTAGCAAATCTGAACAGAACTCTGTAGAGTGATTTTCAAAGCTTCCAAAAAGCTTCCTAAGTGCCCTGGCTCTACTTGACCATCTTGTTTTCCCTATGTGTTCAAGTTTCTGAAGTTTAGCTTGTCCAGTCTTTTCTTTCATCTGTTCTTCCCAAATTTGCATCCGTTTGTAGGAATCACAGAAGAAAGTAGAGAGGTTGCTTAGAAGGCCAAATAGACTTACTGCTGCTACACAGACACTGCTTGCATCTCCAATGACCAAATTCAGGACATGTGCATAACACCATGTGTGAATGTGCGTAGGACGAACTTGCTTCATAAGTGCCTGCAAGCCATTGTAAACGCCACTCATATTAGCAGCACCATCAAATGAATCTCCAATGCATTTCTCAAGATTAAGTCCTATGTTTGCCAATGATTCTTTTAGCAAGACATGCAGGCTTTTGCTACCAGAATCTTGAACAGTTACTAGACGTAACAGTCTTTCCTTAACTTTATCACCAACAACATATCTGGCAACAATTGCACACTGATCATGAGCTGACACATCTTGGGTTGAGTCCATTTGTATTGAAAAGATACCTGCATTCTCCACTTCTTTGACTATTTCTTCTTTGATCATGTTCCCAATTATACTGAATAGTTTTGTGATGGTGGATTTACTTAAGAAAGTAACTAATTTGCCTCTTCCCTTTCGCAATGGATCACGTTTCTTCGCTTTCTCAATGACCTGATTTAAGTGCTCTTTTAAAACTGGGCTGTAGTCTGCAAGGAGATTCACTGCCTCCAAAAAATTACCACGATTTTCAAGATGGTCCTCATCAAATACATCAGCCACAGCCTCTGTATGACCACTTCTAAATGGCAATGCTTGGACACCTATGAAAAAAGCAATATCGATGATGTTACTTAAAACTGCACGTCGCTGAAGAACTTGCTTATGTCTAAGAGAGAGCTGATCAATTGACAATTTGTGCTTGATGGATTTGCCTCTACTATCCATAAAGTAAGCTTCACTGGCAAGTTTATGGCACTGAGAGTTTTCATGTTCTGTTATTCTTGTAGTGATATGTCTCCAGTCACTGCAACCTTGTATTAACTGAGTCAGTCGATATGTGTCATGAGCATAAACCAAGCAGATTGAACAGTGAACAGTTTTCTTCTTTTCATTAAAGGTAACCCATGTTCTGTTAATATCTGGTCCATGTATGGCTTTTCTGTAGTAAACAACATTAGCATTAAATGGTATGTTGTCAACAGGCTGGTTAGGATGATAGTCCCAGAACTGTTCCATGGAAATTCCTGCACTTTTCAAGGCATGTGAATGGAGGAAAAAGTACTCTGTGGATGGCAATTTCTCCTGTTGAGATGACATAGCCTCTTCTTGCCTTGGCATTTTCTTAGAAGGTGATTGTAGCTCATCATCAGTTTCTGTTCTTTGAGTGAGTTCCACATTTGATGCTGCCACAGGACTTAAAACTCTTTCTTCTGCAGCCAAGTCCACCGGTTCATCCAAAATTTGAACTGTGGCGGTCTCATCATCTTGCAATGGAACTGTACCCGTAGCCTTACTAAAGAACACATCAATTTTGCTAGTAGATGCTTCAAGTTTACGTTGTTCTTCTTTTTTTTCCTTCCTTTTCATAGCACCACTTTTGTGCTTATAAGTTGACATCTTCTTAGCGAATTGATCTGAATTCACCCTGTATGTGATATGATGAATAATGAATTACCTAACTTGAGTATGATGTACTCAAATAAACAAACAATACATATATCTTAAAGGTATAGTAATGCTGAATATGTAGTAAAATATATATATTGTAGGGTTTATCCTCATGAGTAAAACAAGGGTACTCCTACTGTTGAGATTTGTTCTACTGCAAAGTTATTTAAGCTCAAACTTTAAATTTACATATTTAGGTGCAGTATCTCAGTAGCCTGAAATTTCCCAGGGGCGCTGTTGCTGCTATACCATCCTATGGACCACTCTGGTCAGTTCAGCATAACCCTCCATAGGATGGTGTAGCAACAGCGCCCCTGAAAAATTTCAGGCCATTGAGATACTGCACAATAAAAACATAGTTTTGAGCTGCAATAACTTTTCAATAAAATACCTCCCAGCAGTGGGAGTACCCCTGTTTTACTCATGAGTATAAACCATTCAGTATATAGTTTTCCACATATTAAGTGTTACTATCCCTTAATTTAAACATCCTTTGGTATGTGTCAGTGAGACATTTTTTACCACTGGCCTTCCACTACATGTTCTTTGGGTGGTGGTAGCCCATCCTTGATAAACGCAGGATTGTTGAGCATGAAAAACCAGCAGTGTGTCACCTCCTGGTACACTCAAACTAATTCTCCTGTCACCTATTTATAACTCTACTTTGTTCAAAGGCACTTTCATCTTTTTTCTTACCTATGTAACCGCTTAATGACACATAGACATACTCACACACACAATCCAAATTTTATTTGTGTCAAGGTTTAAAAATCATTATTGAACCACCTGTCTCAACACTGATTTAAGTGGACTTGACAGATTACATCAATAAGTGATCATAGATTTTGGCTGGATTCACCTTGTCACAAAAAGCAGGTGGTTGCAATGTGTTGTACACTCAATGTAAAGATGCACTAAATATCACAATGAGCATATATCAGTATATTAAAAGCACAAAGTATCTGAAGTATTATGCAGCCAGGGCTCTTGCTATTAACATAAAATGTAGAATCCTCAACTGACTATCCTTGCACAGAATTCTTCACAAAACATAGCATTACACAAAGGTTAGTTACTAATAAAATATTTCACCAAGGCCAAACTCCAAAAAAGTCACAATTAATTAACTGTAGAAATGGATATGTATTAATCCTCTGAGTGCCAGAGAGATATCCAACGCATTGCATGGATAACTCTCTTGCATTCAAATGGTTAAGCAGTGCATAATCATTACAATTCTGAGCATCATCTTCTTAAAGTGGAATTGTCACCTTAAAACAACAAGGGGTCGAAGGACCCTGCCCACTTCTGTCCAAATCTTTGGAAAGATTTCACCGCTCTCTTCACTATCTCCTCTTCCATACAAAATAAAACATGCCAGACTTACACTGCCACTTCATTGCCTCACACTTTTCCCTTTTCTCTATATGGATTAATTAACATTAATATACATTATATATACTCCTGTGCATACAGTATGTAGATTAATATACAATATATATACACTCCTCCTGTGTGAGTCAGCCTCACATTAACCCTTTGAGTGATTACAATGCATACCCCTCATCAACTCAAAGGGTTAAGCATTGTTTAAAAACAAAAAACACACACCCAACACTGTCACTGCATTGGTGCTATAACACTTTACAAAACTACATACAATACAACGCCGTCCCACACTGTTAGTGCATATATATTTATGTATATAACTGTACACACACACACACACACACACACACACACACACACACACATACATATTAGACCACAAAACAGCAATCTCAATCTCAGGACTTATGCAGCCAGCTTGCCAAGTCAATGTTTCTACTCTCTCCTCCTGTGATCTTTAGCAAGGCAACCAAAAAGTGCTTCCCTTAAATCCCCAGTGACATACATGAAATCAGGCAAAAAAAATGCATTTAATAAAAGCTATAAAAATGTTTAATAAACTGTCTGATACAATGTCAGACAGGCTCACAGTTGGTATTATTTGAGTGTATTTTTAATTTTATAACTTTTTATTACATTATTGTTTTGGCAGTGGTGGGCTATCCTGTAGGTCACTGTTCAATTACACAATATATATATATAACATTTTTATGTCATTTGTCAAAAGTGTAATGAAAGGGGCAAATATTATATATATTTGCTCCTTTCACACACACATATATATATATATATATATATATATATATATATATATATATATATGACGAAATGGTACAAGTCCACGGACTAAGTGCACACACAGGTCTTGTGAGAAAATGTACCAATAAATGTTCTCACAAGACCTGTGTGTGCACTTAGTCCATGGACTTGTACCATTTTTTCTTCTATAAGTTATTACAAGTACCACCCAGGAAATTGTTCAACCTTTTTTATTTTTGTCAAATAGAATTGCCCACTCCAATTATATATATGAAAGTAGAAAACATATGTAAAAAGCAACACTGCCATTTTTGTCAATGTCTTTGTAAAAAAATCATGGCACCCTAAGTGAATGTAATAGGCATAATAAAGTGTCATTATGGCATCCTGGTAAAATGGGAAACATTGGCCGGTCTGTGTACTGACTGAATTACACTATCAATGGTCTGAGTGGCATTCACAAGGAAACATTATATATAGAAATACATGTTGAAAAACTGCACTCATAGGACTTTTCCATGATGAAAACAGGTGCAAAAGTAATAAATCAGCACTGCCCTGCCAAACACATGGCCGAAACATTGATTTAATAAAGTTGCACCATTTTCATCATGGAAAAGTGAGTGTGGTTCTTCTACATGGATTTGTTTAATTTATATATATATATATATATATATATATATATATATATATATATACACACATACATATCACACGTGTATGAAAATATATTTTGCCTCACACTAACCTTAAAACTCTGGCTAGCTTCTTAACAGTTGGCTGGAGGATGCTTGGCAGCTGGCTGGATAGCCGGAGAGAAAGCTGACTGACTGGCAGGCCTGGTGGCTGTGCCTGTAGAGAGTCAGTATAACATTACAAGATAAATAGTTTGCAAAACCGGGTAGTAAAAAAAAAAAAAAAAAAAATTAATATAATAAAATACATAAATAAAAAATGAAATAATAAAAATTACCTTACAGTGCTGGCTAGTCTCTTGCAGGTTGGCTGGAGGCTGCTTGACAACTGGTTGGATAATCTGAGAGTGTGCTGGCTGTCTGGACTGGTGGTTGTACCTGTAGTGAGTACAACATTTCATATATAATTTGCAAAAGTGTGGTGGCCTGGCCATGGGGTACTGGACCAGGTCCAGTAACTCCCCCAGGCCATCAATTACCCATAACCCCCCAGGCTAATCCAGTACCCCCCAGGCCATCCAATAACCCCCCAGGCCATCCAGTACCCCCTAGGCCATTCACTATCCCACAGGCCATCTATTAATTACCCAGGCCATCCAATAACCCTCCAGGCCATCCAATAACTCTCCCCATGCCATCCAGTACCCCCACGCCATCCAATAACCCCTCAGGCCATCCATTAATCCCCAAGGTCATCCAATAATCCATCAGGCGATCCATTAACCCCCAAAGCCATTCTATAACCCCCTCAGGCCATCCATTGCTTCCCCACGCCATCCAGTACCCCTTTCCAATGCCATCCAGTACCACCCTCCAGGCCATGCCATCCAGTACCCCCACACATAGCACCAGACCATCCAGTACCCCCCAGCACCAGACCATCCAGTACCCCAAATGCACAGTACCAGGCCATCCAGAACCCCCAATGCACAGCACCAGACCAAAGTACCCCCAATACACAATACCATCCAGTACCCCCCCCCAGCACCAGTAATGGCTGGCTTACCTGTGCTGCGTGGTGGTGGGTCAGTGTGCTGCTGGCTTCTGACACTGTCACTGCTGCTCTGCCTGGAATCCCAGTAGTCCTCCTCTGAGAATCCTGTCCTCCTGATCTTGCTGCGTTTTATGCGTCCTTAGGGCAGGGCAGGCTCAGACTCCTCATGTGATGTCCTCCTGTGGCGCCGGCGGGCTCTGCTGATTCCCCCATAGCCCCCCCCCGCCCATCACGCGCCCCTGCGGGCTGCCCATGAAGGCATGAATCCATTTACAGCAATGCGCATGCGCACGCTAGTTGCTACGCGCAGCGTGTGCATTGTGCAATAGGAATCAGGAAGGATTCAGGAAGAAGCTCAGCCTCCGTGAGAAGAAGCACCCGATCGAGCGCTTGCTGCCAGCAGCTGCCAGACACCAACCCCAGCGCAGTGAGTCTGCTCTGTAGCGCTCTGGCAGGCAGCAAGCGTTATCATTCGGATCTTCCTCCTCTGAATCTGATCTGTGTTGGGTTATTGGGTATTGATATACAGAGCCTTGGGGAATTGTGACATTTATTCAGCACCAGTGATGGCATAGTAGCAGTTAGAAATTAGAAAGAATAACTGCTGCTGTGACTGTATGTTGTATATGTATATGTACGCTCACTCACTATTCAGTTACGTTAACTTATACACGCTGCCTGCTCTGCCGCCCTCAGCCTTAACCCTTTGAGTGCCAGAGTAGGACGCAACGCATTGTTTAGCATTGCGTTGCGTACCACTCTGGCACTCAAAGGGTTAATGAAAACAAGACACTGGGGCCGCCCGGGCAGTGGCACACAGCAAGCATGAAGACAGGGCAGGCAGAGCAAGTCAGTAGTGCTGTGCATTTGTGCAATGACAACTGTCAGGCCTCAGTGCCTAACGGAACACGGTCACAGAGACACTCAGACTGACAGCGCATATAAATGCGGTCAGCCGCCAGTCAGTGGCAGGCTGGCAGCTTTACATGAGCACGGGCGGGCGGGCCCCTAAGTCAAGCCGCAGTTGCGAGGAGTCAGGCATTATTACAGAGAGGAGGAGTGTCTGTCAGCTCAGACAGACTAGACTACATTATTAACAAACAACTTGTAATTGGCTGGCGCCGGGTGACGGGCCCCCCTCGGCACTCGGCAGTTGCGAGGAGTCAGGCATTATTACAGTCGGTGTCAGCTCAGACACACAGACTAGACTACATACAATACAATAACAAGTTGTATTTGGCAGGTGGTGACGGGCCCCCCTTGGGCACGGGCCCTCGGTCCGTGACCGAATGCCCGAATGATCAGTCCGCCCCTGCTGATGGCGCAGGCTCACAGACCAGACTAACCTGCCCGTCAGTCCCGAAACAGGACGGATTCCTTTAGACACAAGTATTTTTTTACGGTAAGACATCTATTTTCAAGCTAGTCGCCATGCATTTAATGAATGCATGGAGACTGGCTATTATCTGAAAGTTCCGCTTTAAATTAACTATGAAATTTACATGCACCGCTCTAGTTCTTAAAGGGTTAAAACTGTTTGTTTTCCTGCTGAATAAAACAAGAAAATGACAGCATACGCTCCCTGCTGGGTAATGCTTAGTTAAAAATGTATTACAGTTAAAATGATCACACAGTGGTGGAGCTGTTACCACCACATTTTGTGTAGAACTATAGCCTGAAGCTCACATCTCTCATATAGACTGCAAGAGAAAAAAATGTTTGGACACCAGGTGGAGATGTTGATAAGTTTAATTTATTAAAAACATTTCAATAGTAATAACTCTGGAACAATACATCTACCAGCTCCAGCTTCCATGCGGAAAGCCTCTGTCATTGGAGGAGGCTGGATAGAGGGAGGGGACCAGAGGCAGAGTGACAGACTGCAGGGGAGAGCTGGTAACCACAGTCTATCCAGAAGGAAACCGCAGGGTAATCTCTTTTTAATTTGGGCACAATAACGATTAAAAAAATATGAAAACATTTTTAAAATGAAAACAGTTTTCAATCCAATCGCTATGTAAACTAACGTTTTAGACAAACATATAGGGGTAATAGATCCCATTTAATGATATTTTGTTGATTTTCCCACTATCATGTCACTTTGTAAATTCATACATATTTAAAGGGGTATTAATACTTTATTATTACTATCCCCCATATTGTACATATTTGTAAAATAATTTAATAGCCCCCAGGTTCATCTCTCAAACCTTTATGGTTTGAGAGATAACCGAAGGCAAAGTTCCCCCCTACCTCCCCCTTCCCTGAAGTCAGCGTTGTGCTGGCTGCAGGGATATTCGGTCTGACTTTCATCAGGCGGCTCTGCAGCAGAGCCGAGATCCCATTAGTGACAAAGAAGTATTTCACTGAAACGGTCTTCTACATGTGTTTGGTTTGTGCTTGGTTTGCAAGCACATGTAGAAGACCGTTCCAGTGAAATAATTCTTTGTCACTAACGCGATCACGGCTCTGCTGCAGAGCTGCCTGATGAATGTCAGACCGGATATCCCTGCAGTCAGCACAACACTGACGTCAGGGAAGGGGGAGGGGGGAACTTTGCCTTCGGTTATCTCTCAAACCATAAAGGTTTGAGAGATGAACCAGGGGGCTATTAAATTATTTTACAAATATCTACAATATGGGGGATAGTAATAATAAAGTATTACTATCCCTTTAAATGTATCAGTTGTAATGAGGGTTTACTGATGGTCTATTTCACAGGAGGCCTACCATAATGAAGTCATATTTATACATTATCCACAGAGTATAATAATTCTCTTTTAGGAATCGGTAGTAGGTTTTTCCCTTCCCCAACACCTCGTTAGTCCACAGAAATGTTCAGTAATATGCACAGCGCGTGGAGATTTTCCTAATCTGTCATGTGCGTCTGTGTGGTACCTGACCCGTGATGCCCTCCATTCCATTCCACACTGATAATTCCAGCTATACTCGTGCCCTTTGGCGGTTTTGTTGTTTCAGAACAGATGCCATTAGGACACAGGGTGTAACAGGGCATCTCTTAGGCTGGTGTACTAAAAAGAATTTGAGCAATTCAGAAGCAAACCAATGGGACCACAGGGCTATGTTTCAGGGATACTGTTAATTAAAAACAGGTAGATCAATTGTAATGATTCAGAAACTGATTAAAACTCTAAGGACCAGCGGGGTGTGCAAGGCATTGGTCCTTGAAGTGTTAGCCCTTTAAAGTGTTAGTAATGTCTGAAAAAAACTTTTTTGCATTTAGAAGAGCTTAACCCCTTAACGACCGGCGGTCCTGGGACATTTCCGTCCCATAAGGACCGCATAGGAGCACTTGAATGCGCCGGTACACGTGACCTGTCGGCGTGTCATTATGGGGCCTGATAGAGATCGCTCCGATCTTGGGGCGGTCAATTTCAGGCCCTATTTTTACATACAGCGCTCCCGGTAGAGCGCTGTAAGTAAAAAGTACGTGACGTACTATGACCGTCATCGGTCCTTGAGTATTTCAAAGACCGTGACGGTCATAGTACGTCACATGTCGTTAAGGGGTTAAAAAGCTGATCTAAATTCAAAAAACCGTATCTCTCAAACCGCTATGGTTTAAGAGATAAGGGTGTTTGAAGTTTGTTTTCTCCTACTGACAGCTGTAAAGCTGTCAGCAGGAGATCCGTGTCGGTCGACACGGTGGCGTTTGAGAAGTGCCGAGATCTCGTTACTTACACGGTATCCCTTCATTGGAATGGTCTAA